>OZ024912.1:17154786-17359786 GCA_964017125.1 Flabesymbios commensalis
GTTTACATGGATATATTATGTCACCAATCAGTAAATAGAAAAAACATTTGAATAACATTTATAACGTCGACCCAACGTCTTCGACGCTGGTCCAACACTGTACAAATGTTATACAAATGGTTGTATAACTGTGTTTACTGTATTTAATATGTGAGCACAGAGCCTGCCATCTTATGTCAGTCGGCTGCAGACTGTCCTGTTTATACCCAGATGATAAATGGCTGATGATGTCCCCACAATGCAGGGAGCTGGCCAGCAGACACGAGGCGTTGACATAAATTGGGCTAATGCTGGGCTAACTATGGACCAATATTAGCTCAACATTGGTCAATGCTTCGTGTTCACAGGGTAATGGACTGCCGGTCAAGGACGCATCCAGGACCAGGGTCACCACGGAACTTCCCAAGGTCCAGAACATTCTGCGTAAAATCGTGTTTCTAAATGCATGGCCTCTGAGTTGGATCCGCTGAGGGTCCGAATTTCGAATTCTGTGTCTAGAGGGCAGTGTCGTGTCATTCATATCACCAGCCTAAGGAGGTTCTCCTGGCCCAGTTTAGACTACATGTGCACACAGGTGACCTAAAACCCCATTAATTTCATTCCCCTGACATCATTACTTTCTGGAAGCAGGACATCTTGTCCTGCATGGTAAGAATCTGGAATATGGCCGACATAAGTCATATAAACAGGCATTATAATTTAACTCGACCAAAACATGCTTACCACCATTCTACTAGAGATGTTTGCCACCGGTCATATGTTTGTTATCTGGTAGAAAGAGATACAATCTTGAATAAAAATAAGAGAGAGGAAGAGCCTTCAGCTTGTTATTTATTTATTTATTTATTTATTTATTTATTTATTTATTTATTTATTTATTTATTTATTTATTTATTTATTTATTTATTTATTTGTTTATTTATTTATTTATTTATTTATTTATTTATTTATTTATTTATTTATTTATTTATTTATTCATTTATTTATTTTTTTATTTATTCATTTTTTTTTTCATTTATTTATTTATTTATTTATTTATTCACTTATTCATTCATTCATTCATTCATTCATTCATTCATTCATTCATTCATTCATTCATTCATTCATTCATTCATTCATTTATTCATTCATTTATTCATTCATTCATTCATTCATTCATTCATTCATTCATTCATTCATTCATTCATTCATTCATTCATTTATTTATTTATTTATTTATTTATTTATTTATCTATTTATTTATTTATTTATTTATTTATTTATTTATTTATTTATTTATTTATTTATTTATTTATTTATTTATTTATTTATTTATTTATTTATTTATTTATTTATTTATTTATTCATTTATTTATTTATTCATTTATTTATTTATTTATTTATTTATGTATTTATTTATTTATTTATTTATTTATTTATTTATTTATTTATTTATTTATTTATTTATTTATTTATTTATTTATTTATTTATTTATTTATTTATTTATATATTTATTTATTTAATCTAATCTAACCTTGTCTATTTAAATTGTTTTTATTGTGAGGGAAATGTAGTATACAAATATTAACAGCAAATGTCACACTATAAGGCCATTGTTCATTATTGTGAAACCTCTATAATGCAGGCTAAATTAAGGTCACCATCAACATCAGCACGGTATTATATACAGGTGTTAAGTGTGACCTTAACTTCGGGCCATCTCATACAACGTTATTCACATTCATATTCAATGACAAATAGCTCTATTCATTAAGGTACAAGGCCTCCCAGGACCAATGAATGAGCCAGCATAGCAATAATAATCCACCAGGGCAAACAATGCCAGATTACAAGGCAAAGCTCACTTCCCAGCAAGCACAAAACATTTGTATAACATTTGTGCAATGTTGGTCCAGCGTCGAAGACGTTGGGCCGACGTTGTTCAAATGTTATACAAATGTGTTGTGTTTGCTGGGTTTAACCTATAGACTACACACAGAAGGCTTTAAACAACACCCAATCATTCAAGCCGGATTTCTTCATATAAACTAGTTGATGTATTCAAATTAATAAGGTTTTTTTTGTTTAAATATGTTCCACTCATGCTCACAGCTTTCATCATAAAATTGTTCTCCTTGAAAGTTAATGAAATGAATTTCAATTGACGTATTTGGATATAATTATATTATAAATGATGTATGTATATGCAAGCTTTTGCAACAATGCATATATATTTTTGACGCAGATGCAGTTGGTGTGATGATCATGGGGGAAAGGGGGTATTTCTGCAACGCGGATGACGAACGACATATAACACTATTGTTCTTTGTTGAGTACTGGCCCAGGGGGTGGGGTGACCTGGTATTTGTGGTCAGCCTTGACCTCTGTCCAGCAGCTGGTCAGCATAACGTGTCCCCTTACTCTCTGCCAGACAGTCCTGGAATCCCTAACATGTCACACAAACACATACCAGAACCTCTGACAAGCGCCGCGACCCGGCGGCGGCACAGGTGTGGCCCACCGCCGGGCCGCCGCCGAGGAACACATCATATTAGCGTACGGCAGATGGTGACCTATGGGCTGTGTAGGATCAAAAGAGAACAGGCGACCACAAAAAAAATCTGAAATCTGAAAGCATTTAAACTAAATACATAACGTGATGTATAGAGGACATGAGGTCCCACTTGACTGAAAGGAGATCAACATCTAGTTGAATTTACTTTTTTTAAATTTTATTTATTTGAGGAATTATCACTCTAAAAACATAATGTTATCAGAGTTACCTATTTATATTATGGTGTGTGTCCTGCCGCGTTGTCTTTTATGTGCAATAATTGCTAACATTCGGTTTAAAATCAAACACATAAGGAGTTTTTGTTGTACATACTTGAAGTACTGCTGTCACTCGCGTTAGAAAGACACATCACAGATCGTGTAAAACGATATTGAAAAGATCGCCGTGGCGCATCAAGGGTAATACTCATGTAAACCATTTTATTTAAAAAATAGGATACAATTGCCGTATGTTTACTCTGTTTTTAATATAATTATCTTAGCACAGTACAAAAACTGCCGTGCGAATCCAAAAGGCAGTATATGTTTAATATGCAAGTGAGCAGATACTGCTTTTTGGCTTGGCAGAGCTGAATGCTACTATGTTCTTCACAGTTATGGGTTGTTGTTTCAAGTTTGAATTGGAACGCACTTGCATTTAATTTTGATAATTTTACCCACCCGTATTGGTCATATCCCTGTGGAAGGTATTTGACCATACTCACTGTGATGACATAAATATGTTGACGTCTCATGATATGTCAGGTGTATTCTGGCGTGCCATGATATACCAGGTGTAAGGCTATACCATCCTCTGAGATAACCTCAATCATTCACGGTCACCGTTATGACATGAAAAATACAAGCCAATCCTCGTTACAACATCCTGAAAGAATTAGCCGCATATTTATCCCTGATCCCGAGTGATCCTGCTTCACACCCCTGCTCGCTAGTTCAACTGTGAACCCTTTTCTCACTAACTACGACTATTGTCGTTTTGAATCCATTTTATTACCCGATCAAGTGACTGTCCTTGGAACAAAACGTTCGTTTAAAAATCAAATTTTACAAATGTTTGTTCTTAAATTAAACTAATATAAGTCATTTTCACCCACTTGAAGTTGTGAGTCGCGGTAGCGAGACACAACTTCAAATGGGTGATAAATGACGTTATAGCGGGATAATGGCTAGAACAGCGATGAGCCATCGTCGAACCAACGTCTTAGACGTTGACACAACGATCGCCCAACGCTGTGTTTTCTGGTTTCGGAGTGATTGCTGACGACACTGGTCTAAGTCTGTTAAACGTCACCGAATGTCAACAGTCGGAATTTTTGCCAAAAGTGTCAAGTATACGTACATAAACCATGACTAAGTACCTAAAACAAATATCACCTTGGTCATACTTCATGTAAATGTTTGCTTCAACGTAAATGGATATTAGGTATTTTGTAATGCATCTAGTCATATCTGAAATATGTTTTTGTCGCAATATATTTTATCAAAACGGTTGTGTAGTAGTTGTTGGTTGAGATGTACTTATTATATTGATTACATTCGTTTTTTTTAAATCGCATGGACCATATATCCCGTCTGTCGCGAAATTTGTATCCAATGTTGATTTAATTGCGGGGAGAGATCACAGGAGCTGGCCAACATTGAATCGACATTGGCTTAACGTCTCGTTCTCGCTGGAATAGTCGCTTTAGTGTGCATTAGATAACAGTTTTTCTATACTTTTTAATGCTGTTATCACTGACACCGCTATTATAAGCACGGCTATGGTCATCTTAAATACATTAGAGCCGATAAAATCACTGCTATTGTGAAATAAACGCGTGTCTAAACATCAACATGTGCAAATGCTTAGTGTCAAATTAAACAAAAGTAATTTACACTCACTTGAAGTTGTGGGTCGCGGTAGCGAGACACAACTTCAAGTGGGTGAAAATTTAAATGATTTAGTTTAGCAGGTCAAGGGTCAATATGTACTCGTAGAATGATGAATAGTTATGTAGATATAGTTCTACACACCCTCAAAATAATATCTAAAAATTTTTTTTATTATAAGTGAGCTATGGCTTTTGGGCATCAGAGTGTTACCGAGCCAGTGCCAGATTAGACGTCAAAAGCAGGCGCACATCTGACTTGGTTTGAATATGACTAATTCGCCCGTCCGTCGTCGACAAGGTTAATGGTAGAATCAGGAATGGGGCTGCAATATTTCCAGAGGTCGCTCCTATTTCACCCAGATTATGTGCACTGCTGTCACACAGATTACCCCTTTGAAGCCTGAATATATCATTCAAATCTTCATCCACAAGCCGTAAATTGCTGTTGTAATTCTGGACGTGCAGCAGTAGACGAATATGACATGAAGTAAGTGAGTAATTTACTCTTTCCAGCGCGGAGATCGACTTTAGACGTCAGCATCTGACGTCTGTGGACGTCAGACTCTGACGTCGAAAGTCGATCCCCGCACTGAAAGAGTAAACATTGATATTGGCTGTAGACCATAACATAGGTATTCAAATGAAGCAGAAAGAGCTAACAAAGACATTAACGATGATTTAAAATTGAAAAAACCGTTGTTTTCAAGGTGTATATACAGAAAAGATTTAGCGCTTTAACCCTTTAACCGCCAAATTATTTAATTTTAATTTTTACCCACTTGAAGTTGTGTCTCGCTGACGCGATCCACAACTTCAGGTGAGTGAAAATTATTCAGATTTGGCAAAATGGAGGTCAACTGTTTTCAAATATTGCTGATTGATGTCACATTTTATCTTTGTCACGTGTTTAAAAGGTGGTACTTAATGTGCTAATAAAAAAAGAACATCCGAATATATGCGGCACCCATGGTTAAAGGGCTAAGAGTTAATACAACTGAACTATATTCTTAAAATAGATTCATGAAAATTGTCGTGCATGTTTAAAACCTTCAGTTGTGGGAAATTATGTTTGTTTTTTTGGGATGCAAAATGGTGCTTTGGCGGTGTTGGGGGGGGGGGGGGGGTTAAAGTGCTGAGGCTGGGGCCTTCACAAACCCGTCATTCAGCCTCTCTCTGAGGTTACATCGCTCCGTCACCAGCTCTCAACATGGACCCCCTGTCTGACTGGATTCAGGATAACCCGATCCCGCCAGCTGACGGATGCCACGCTCTGGATCCTGTTGTGTCCGACCATGTGTGAGAGTCCATGCAGTGGGAGGTCTAGAGCCCATCCCACTAACAAAAATAACATTCATCCTATATATATATATGTTGACTTTCTATTAGAAAAGTTATGATTTATCTTAGCTGTCCAAAAAAATTAATATTGATCCTATCTTTCCTTGATCTTACTTCCAATAAAACAGTTAAAACTTATTTTGAAGCTACACACTCTGGCCAAAAATAATCAAAAAGTCAAAATTTTATTATGGCTCCTTGATATGTCCAAAATATGTGAACATAGACTAGAATTGCGGAAATTTTTTAATCTAATTGTGTCGATTTAAAAAAAAGTTTTAAGATTTGGTCATTTTTTTGTATTTCTTTTAAAACATTTAATATTTGTTTTAACTAATAAATAACTTTTATAATGGGAATGATGGAAAGTTAGTGTTTGCAGTGTGAGGTCTGAACACGTATATAAGCATCATCACACCTTTTCAGACAAAACAGCATAGTGTGAAAAGCCTCCACATGCATAAAGCTTAAAAGAGATATATAGGGTCTATGTAACGGTAGATATATAGCACAATTTGTATCAATATTAATGATGGTAAACCATGCAGCCTCTTATCTTGCTAGGATTGTGTGGCCCCTACAAACACGACACATTGGCTCAATGTTGGGCTGACCTTGGTCCATCGTCTACGACGCTGGCCCAACATCAGCCCAACATTTGGCCTATGCCTCGTGTTTTGTGGGATATATACATTTCCAAGCACATTTCAAACGGCATAGAATAACAATAAAAACTGGGATATCTTCCTGATTCTTTGCTATAATCACACAAGATAAGAATAGCTGGGGCGCGGAGACATTAAAAGATTTCTTCACATTTATATTATGTTTTATCTATTTGGAAGATTTTTGTAGCTAATTTTGTTGTGCTTTTATTCTGTATATATTTACTTAAAGAGACCCCGTGGGATAAGACATTTTTAATTTTGTCAATTAATTTTTTTTATATAAAGCTATATAGCATACTGATCTTATCTAAAAATACAAAAAAAGTAAAAAAACAATTTTAAAGCACCGAAAAAGAGTGAAATAATTATATTTCCATGTCGTATATTGCCATGTAAACAAAACAAGTCAGCAATATACAGCACTTTACACCACATATTCCCACGTCTTGGACGGTGAGATCAAAGCAATCGCCGCTAATTGGTGTCCTATAGTCAGGACATGGGGGGATACACCTGCAACACTGATTATCTGCCCAACGCTGGGCCGACGGCATCAATATGTGGCCCAATGCTGTAGGAAAATTCAACCGTCCTTTAGCAAGTGTTTAGGTATACAAAAAGTTTGTTTGGGTTTTAAGCGGATTCATAGAAATGTTGATAAAAAATATTTTTTTAAATCTAAAAACTCATGATCTGGGGGATACACTACTTCTTTACAAAACTAAAAACGAAAATTGATGTCATCCACAGTAGCTGCTTTAATACATTGAGAGGCACAAACTATTTCTGATTTATGTTTTCCGTTTAATAAACGTTATATGTTGATGTGCCAATATTTGTTGCTCATTTGCAATTCGGCACATGTTTTTCACATTTTCAATCCCAATTACGTAAATTACAATGCTTAGTATCGATAACAAGATTAATCTGATGTACTGTCTTTAACTGTCGGTGTCCTGACATGCAGTTCGCTATCTCGGTTAATTATCGTCCTCGTTACAGCGGCTGTTGGTAATCAGCCCATCATGACATGAACCCTGAACCTGTGTTTGCCTTATTTATTGCCTTTTTAGACTTGAAAGATTGTCGCCTCTGACATACAACCCTAACTCAATACTTGCGTGACTGTAGATGTCAAATATTCGATAACTCGTGCCAGAATAGTAATTATCTGATGCATGGGGATAATTTAACAGTTATATTCAACCACGAAAGGGTTGAACGCCTATGCACGTGTTTAGGAATTGAATTTGTTTTAATCTAGATCGTGTCTTGAATCACGGTAGCAATTCTATACACTGATATATAGATACAAATTGTCTCAAGTTTAAAAAAATCAACGCGTTAGTTGCGCAAAATTCATAACAATTTTTTTTTTTTAATGTAGATGGGTATGTGATATTAATTTTATTCATTTTTTGAAGATCAAATTTATTTATTGAGACCCAGGGGCATGTAATGATAACCCTTGAAGTGCTAGCCATCACCGTTTTCAACTGTTTTATTTGTCCTCAATCGAGACAATTTGAAGTCGACATGAATATTAAACTTGATAGATTGGCATGTTTCGACTCAAATTATAAATATTTATGTAGGTATTTTTGCTTACATAAAAGGCCGCGGTAGCGACACGGCAGAGAAAAAAAAATCAAATGATGCAAATTTAAATTGTATATTATAGTGCATTAAAGGTTAACCCTTTAACCGCCGGTCCCGAATCTATGTGTTTTCTTCATTTTTATAGGCACCAGCTTTTGAACATGTCAAAGACAACACGAGACATGAATCAGCAAGAACTCAAAATCGTTAACCTCCATTTTGTCAAATCTGAATAATTTTCTGTCACTTGAAGTTGTGAATCGCGTCAGCGAGACACAACTTCAAGTTGGTGAAAATGCAAATAAAAAAAATATGGCGGTAAAAAGGTTAAGAGCTATATGGCGTGTGGAGGTGTAATAATATTACACGGCCTGGTAAGCTTCCCAGATGGGCGCCCCCTACAGGCGTCAACTGATGTACGGGTCAAGGTCAGCCGAGGAAGGTCAAGGTCGAATAATGTAGCATGTGTCGTGGGCACAATTTCTGCCATGGGTACCATCATTCTCTCTAGCTCTATGTCTGCCGGTAGTGGCCCATCTTTGAGCCAACATGCTGATTTTTCATACATTCTGTTGCTGATTGCCATTGGTGTCAGTTGCCAGTGGGACAATCTAACGTTGGTTTGACAACTAGGGTGCTTCCCTAGCCTTCAGCCACTATTCAGCCAACGCAGACACTGTATGTAACCCCTGAGACGTTAACCCAATGATGTTTTAATGTTGGGTCAGCGTCGCAGACGTTGTGCCAACATCCAATCAGCACTGGGTCGACGTCTCGTGTTTATTCGCGAGCAAGATGATCTCTTCCAGGGCTAGTTTATCTCTGTGTCTGATCACTCAGCAACAATAGCAGCATCTGTTCAAGTATCAGGGCAGGGATCACTACAAAAAAACACGTGGGAAGCGTTAGAGAGATGAATAGGAGATCCACTTCCAAGTTGCTAAATCGGTTGGACGTATGGCTTTGGCAGGAAAATGTGTGTTTGCTAGTTCTTGGCGTTTTATTTGCTATAATTTAGTTGGTTGGTTGGCTGGCTGGCTGGCTGGTTGGTTGGTTGGTTGGTTGTTTGGTTGGTTGGTTGGTTGGTTGGTTGGTTGGTTTTGTGGTCAGGGTGAGAGTTAGGGTCCATGGTTTTGGACGGGTAAGAGTTCCAGTACCTGGTCCCCCATAAAACCCGGTATCGACCTGTCAACCGTACTCTCATCATACCCTAAAGGGTCTGACTTTCGTCACCCCTTCAAGGGCATGTGGGCGGGGGCCCTAGGGTAGTGGTTACCACCACTGCCTTTCACGCCAGAGTCCGGGGTTCGGTTCCCGGTTCCGGCGGTTTGAAAGAAACAAAAAATGTTTCTTCCCCATCCACGTGTGAAAGTCAGTATTGTGGGGAGCCTCCGTGACCGAGAGGTAGCGTGCTCGGCCTCAGACCGCCAGGGTTCGAATTTCGAATCCTGTGTCTGGAGGACAGTGTCATCTCAATCATCTCACCATCCTCAGGAGGTTCTCCTGGCCCAGTTTAGCCTATATGTGCACAAAGGTGGCCTAAAGCCCGATTCATTTCATTTCATTTCAAAGGCATGCCTTTCCATGTTTCCAACCTAGTGCACTGACCGAGGAGAAATATAGACTGATATATAAAAAGAAAACCAATCATACTAATTGATATAAATTATACATCATCTAATGCATTTACTAATGTAGTCAGATCCTGACTTGAGTCGGATCCGGTAACCGTTGGGTTGTCCAGTGGGGCTTTCCCCCATATACTTCTCACCAATAGATCACGTGGATTTTGTCCCCTTTTGGTTGGTTGGTTGGTTGGCTGGTTGGTTGGCTGATAGTGCTGTTTGAATGGTCGGTCGGTCGGTCGGTCGGTCGGTCGGTCGGTCGGTCGGTCGGTCGGTCGGTCGGTCGGTCGGTCGGTCGGTCGGTCGGTCGGTCGGTCGGTCGGGTCGGTCGGTCGGTCGGTCCGTCGGTCGGTCGGTCGGTCGGTCGGTCGGTCGAAAATTATTTTTCTAAGTGCTCCCATAAAAAAAATTACTATGGAAGACATTACATGTTTTGTATTCAGGAATATAAGGCCCTACCTATGACTGAGTGTTTATCTTGAAAATTAAGATTTCCCTAATTTAATGAGTGCTGAAGTGGCCTTGTAGACAGTTTAGCTTTTGGCTGTTCCATTGGTGTGATCCATTGATGACCGGATTGTGCAGATGACAATTGGTATCATTACACAAGAAGGGTTTTTGCTTCACATTCAATTTACATTTGATCTATAACACTGACTTATTACATTATGCCTAACTTTAGTATCAATTAACTTAATGGGATATCGGAGATAATGCACTTGTGTAGTGTAATATAATACTTTTCATATGCACACTAACCCTTTCAATCTTGCTTTTGATGATTTATCATGATTGATGATTTATTCATCGGGTTATGTAGTTGGTGGCGAGGCCTTAAAACTAATTTTCAATTTGTTCATATCAGTGTACAAGCTAACCTTTTATGATGACCTTCTCGATAATATATCATGTTCTCCAACAAGACATTAAACCAATGCTGGCTTAATGTTGGACGAGCGCCGTAGATGATTGGCCATCATTAAACCAGTATCATTATATCCTGTGCGCTGGAATACGGTTTTCTTCGCATCTGGTGAATTAAATTAAATACCTGGATGTTTGTGGATAGTTCTAAGCACACGTTGTTTTTGTCATGTAGGTTATGAGATAAAACTGTTTTCTGAATCTTGATTTAAAATGGATGCGGGCGTATAATATTATCTTCAACATATAGATGCATATCAAGGAGTATTATAACAGCACATCATTATCACTCACAAATCAATGTAGGTGGGCCGTCATGATTTCATGAGTAAACAGTGAGGGCCCACCTGCATGTACAGAATGGGAGTGGGGTCCGCTGCAATGTAATTATTATGATTCAGTGAAGTGAAGCTTACCCCTTTGAACCCTCACGATGCATTAAAGCATCATTTTACATCCTTGAAAACATACTTAATTTCCCTACAACCAAGGGTTTTAGAACGAATATTTCCACGAAACTGGTTTACCAAATACATAGCAATTTTCTTTATTTTTTAAACCACATCATATCATCTTTATCCACTACAAGTCGAGAATTGCGATGGTAATTCGCGGCTTGTAGTTGATGACTATGGTAAATTCAGGCTTGAAAGGGTTAGGTACGCTACAATTCAAATGAAATAAAATAAATACACTTGACGATGCATAGCTAGGTCAGCTGCCACTACAAAAACGTTTAAATTACATTAAAATTAAGACTTGGCCAAAACCACGAAATCATTGAGCCAGTTATATAAATTTCACAGTTATATTATTTTCATATCTTGCCCCACACTCCTCTAAAATGTTAAGTATTGTACTGTTAATCAGGTCATATCACTCTGTATACTGAATGCCTCGAGATTTGACAACAAAATGGAGTATCCTGACGTCTGTAAAATTCTTTGCAAATTCTCCCTAATTGTAAAGAAAACATATCGGCAGCATGTAATTATAGAGGTATGCGTAATTAGTTATTAGGGAGTAAATGTGCCTATATAGGAGTTGATATGCTGCAATCTGTATGATCGGATATTACCTTGTTGACTATCACTTGCCGATGGTCCAGCTTTGCTGACTGTCTGCTGTCTGGTTTTCTGTCTCTCTATCTGTCTGGTTGGTGTAATTTGGTGTAATTAACCCTTTAACCGCCGGTGCCGAATATATTTGTTTGTTCACTCAATTATTGCCACATTCAGTACCACCTTTTAAGCATTTCAAAGCCATAATGTGACATCAATCAGCACGATTTAAAAAGAGTTGACCTCCATTTTGTCAAATCTGAATAATTTTCACTCACTTAAAGTTGTGGATCGCGTCAGCGATGCACAACTTTAAGTGAGTGAAAGTTATAATTAAATAATTTAGCGGTCAAAGGGTTAATCAGATAGACAGGTATTAGGCTGGTTCATTGTTCGGTTGGTTGCTTTGTTGGTTAGCTGGCTTGATGGTTATCTAGTTGCTTCTTTGTTGCTCCCATACAGTATACTGTTTTAGCATGGTGGATTGTCAATTTGCGTGAACTTAATCTCATTTTATATATTACGCTGGTTCAATTACATCGGCCTTTCCATACCATTTGATCAGGCTATTATGTTGCGGGTAGTGGTTAGCACCGCTGTCTTTCACGCCGGAGTTGGGGGTTCGGTTCCCGGTCTCGGCGGTTTGAAAGAAACAAAAATGTTTCTTCCCCATCCACGTGTGAAAGTTAGTATTGTGGGGAGCCTCCGTGACCGAGAGGTAGCGTGCTCGGCCTCAGACCGCCAGGGCTCGAATTTCGAATCCTGTGTCTGGAGGACAGTGTCATCTCACCATCCTCAGGAGGTTCTCCTGGCCCAGTTTAGCCTATATGTGCACAAAGGTGACCTAAAGCCCGATCCATTTCATTTCATTTTCATTATGTTGCGACTTCGGATTTCTGTATACAAAAATTAAAGAAAGTGATGAAGAAACATAAGATGTATAGACCGTTCCGTAGACTGGTTTCTTATCTACATAATCGATATATTGTTTGTTTTCTTGTTCCTTACAAGTTTCAATACACATATTCTGCATATTGTAGATCTCGACAGCGGGATGTAGCTCCAAGTGGGTAAAATTTTGAATAATTCAATAAAGAAGCCAATGGTATATCGATGGAATAGATGTTAGTTAAATCCTGATGAGGAATATTATCATTATCCATTTTCGATTGCAATGTACATTATCATGTATGGCACGTTAAAATATTGCAATGACGAATGTTGAAATTGCGCATTTCACTGAGATGAATAAGAAATATGGTCGGATTTCATTTGACCACGTGGGTATACTAATAATTCTCGAATAGATAAAATGCCTCACAGTTTAGCCGTGACAGAGATACAATAACCGGCAAACAGAGCCCATTATATAATCCCGAATGTGAAACTATTTGTTTACTTTTTATATTTAAAAAAAATATTTTGGCGATCCCAACAGGAACTCGGCCTTATGTACAGTCACCATGATAAACCGGTCGAGGCACTCTGCCAGTTCAGCCATTTTGTCATCTGATGAGCCCACTGATTGAGCCTTTTCAACCATTTAATGCTCCGACTGTTTCAGTATGTTAGTTCCGTCTTTTTAGCCATCTGATGAGACAAGTGGTTCAACCTTTTATATATACTGCTTTATTCCCCTGCTTCATTTTGTTTGTCCCCCCCCCCTACCAGATGACAGTATTTGACACAGTCACTATTTGTGCCGCTTCCTGAAACATAGACTAATCAGCTCAAAAGTTTTGTTCTGGTGTGTTCAAATAAGTAACATATTGTGTTCTATATATCTGACAACCTATTGAGGGGTGATGTAGAAAGGTAATAAACCCCGCGCAATACCTTGTATCCTAGCTCTCTAAAATAACACCTTACATCCAATCAGCTACCGAATTGAATAATTTCGACAAACAGTGTCTCTCTAGCTGCTCTGTGGAGTTTATTCAATAATTTCCCTTTTTTTTCAAATAGCATCTTCAAGGAGTTGTGAATGTTTCTTTAGAGCATTAATTCCATTAAAATTTACGAAACTTTGCATTCAGTAGTTAAATACATTCAAATAAGGTATTTACACGTAGTTAAGTAAAAGGGGGTTCACCTTGTTTACAGGATGGAGACATCAGAAAAACAAGATTCACCCCCCTCCTCCCAGATTCACCCCTCCCCTAACTGCACCCTGGCTTTTAGTGTCTCTACCAGAAAAGAAGGTCATTGTATTAATGAGACGTTGAAGCATTGTTGATTTGATGTTGGGCCAGCGTCACAGACGCTGGGCCAACATCAATGCAACATTGTTTCAACGTCTCGTGTTTACAGGGATGAAATCAGTCAGCATGCTAGGCTGTGTTTGTCTGTACCGGGCTGCCTCATCAATAAATGTGCACTTACATCACGCACCCAAACATACTCCAACGTCGCAGACAATTGGCCAGCGTTGAGCCAATGTTGTTTAGATTCGCCATCCCCATCGCCTTTCTGTCACCCTTTCCTATTGTGCTGCTCGGCTCGCAAATTCAGCAATATTATATTACACCTTTTTATATTGATATTATTTTCTATGATTGATTGAGTTAGTACTCGTGCATATGATATGGGGAAACTGCACCCAAATCACTGAATGTCACTGAAGCAAAAAAAGAAACATTTTTGGACATTTTGAGTAGAACATACGTCTGCTCCCTTCTTTTTTTAATTTTCTACCATGCCAACTCAGGAGCTGATCCAGTGTTGTTTTAATGCAGCCAGTGTCGCAGACAGTGGATCAACAATAAAACAACATTGGATCAATGATTCGTGTGTGCTACTCATGCATATGGCTTTAAATCAGACACAAATCGGCATCGGTCATTTTATGGCAGTTAAAGGAACCCCGTCGGATGAGACATTTACAATTTTGTCAATTTTGACAATTTAATTTATATGAAGCTATATAGCCTACTGATCTTAACTAAAAAATACAAAATGTCAAAAAAACAATTTTAAAGCATTGAAACAGAGTGAAATAGTTATATTTCCAGGTCGTATATTGCCATGTAAACAAAACAAGTCAGCAATATACAGCACTTTTCACCACATATTCCCACATCTTGAGATCAAAGCAATCGCCGCTAATTGGTGTCTTATAGTCAGGACATGGGGGGATACACCTGTAGCACTGATTGTCTGCCCAACGCTGGGCCGACGGCATCAATATGTGGCCCAATTATGTGGGAACATTCAACCGTCCTTAAGAAGTTTTTAGGTATACAAAAAGTTTGTTTGGGTTTTAAGAGGATTTATAAAAATGTTGTTAGAAAATATTTTAAAAAATCTAAAAACTATGAAAAAGATAAAATCATGTCTGGGTGTCCACTACTTCATTACTAAACTACAAACGCAAATTTATGTCATCCCAAGGACCTGCTTTAACCTTTAATTTTTAGCCATTTTAAGCCATTGAGATTTGCACTGGGCACTTTTTCTCGAAGTTCTCGATCTTTCCTTGTTCTATTATTGGTTTAAACTTTCTTCGTATTGTATTCTGCACTTAGGACATATTTTATACGTCACAATCTGATTTCTATGTAATAGTATTTAGACAATAATCGTTTTTAATTCATTTTATTAGCCGAATAAATAACTGTTATGAGGAATGAAATTAGCGTTTAA
Source organism: Flabesymbios commensalis (assembly GCA_964017125.1). NCBI lineage: Eukaryota > Metazoa > Annelida > Polychaeta > Terebellida > Flabelligeridae > Flabesymbios > Flabesymbios commensalis. Next base: position 17,170,069 of record OZ024912.1, read on the forward strand.
ACATTAAAATTTGCAAATATTTAGTCCCAAATTATTCTAAAATGAATATTTTTTACCACTTGAAGCTGTGTGTAGCGGTAGGCACATACCGCCGGTAGCAAGACACAAATTCAAGTGGGAGCAAATCACTCAATTTCGCGCTTTAATGGTTAACTATCACAAAGTATCTTATATGGGGTTGTGAGGGACTTATTTTCAAGGGGTATTTTTTTTATCAAGGTCGATAATTTCGCACCTAGTGAATTGGTGGTCTACCATGCATGAAATAACATACAAAAATCATTAATATTCATGAGCTCGAGTACCGTAATATGCACGTGTACTTGAATAGGTGAAACAAATCAATGGTTGCATGAAAACAGCTCAGTAGTAACAATGTCATTTCCATAGCTGTTTAGATGCTAACAATGTGGCAACGATTAAATTATTTACGGATTTGAGGTAACAATGATTAGGCTACTACTTTTCAATGTGTATTTTATTCCAAAGTATTTTTTTGTAATTCATATTTGAAAACGTGTATTTTTGCATTTGCTCCACTGCGCTTAATGTCGTGGAGTGACTGAAAATGTCCCAGTAATTCTGTGGTTTGATATTTTTATTGTCATACCCGTCGGATCTGTCGATCAGTGACCTGGCAGATTGAAACACTGAATATTCATACAGGTCCCGAGTATTGTGTATGGTCCTCAATCAATGTCTTTGTTGGCAGTCTCTTTCATCGCATGCATGCACCCTGTCTCCAGGATGTTTTCGCGTCAATGAAATATACATGTGCGCCATTATAGAAATGCAAATTCCTAAAGATCCGTCGTTACATTTCTATAGAACGGGGAAATCATATTTACCGGCTATCCAGACGAAATATATGGTGTTCTTGCTTACCATATATTTTTCACAGTTTGTCAATGTTTCAGCTAATACCTATATATACACACGCTAGACACGTTAAGTGTTACGTGCTTATAATATTATTAGTTGTGCTTGGCGTTAGCTTGTTGGTTCAGGTTATGTTAGGCTTCATATATGCTACAACAACAGTAGTAGTAATGCATTAAAAAAAAACAGTTTTAAAACTAAAAATCAGGCACATATCCATATAATTAAACCCATTAAAAAGACATTTTCCCTCCTTTTTATCTGCCTCCTGGCAAAATACAAAAAGCTCCGACCCACTCGCACAGTCAATGTTATTTCTCGTAACGATTACGCGCTGTTGACAGAAGAACGAGTAAATGCATAGATAAAAAGGGCGGGAGCCACTCACGCTAGAGTTCGGGGTTCGGTTCCCGGTCTCGGCGGTTGTGAAAGAAACAAAAATGTTTCTTCCCCATCCACGTGTAAACCTCTGTATTGTGGGGAGCCTCCGTGACCGAGAGGTAGTGTGCTCGGCCTCAGACCGCCAGGGCCCGAATTTCGAATCCTGTGTCTGGAGGATAGTGTCATCTCATTCATCTCACCATCCTTATGAGATTCTCCTGGCCCAGTTTAGCCTATATGTGCACAAAGGTGGCCTAAAGCCCGATTCATTTATTTTGCATAGAAAAAAATCAAGCATAGTTTGTTATTTATTCAACACAAACACCAGTCCTGATCAGATCAACAAACCACACAGAAAATTAAGGGTATGTCAAACGAGGAGAATATCTATACCACACAAGAATGAGTATGTTCATCAGTACAAATTCATATGTGGTTCACCCCCCTTGATACTAAGACACACAAAAATGAAAGGAATCTTTTTTCCAAACAATGATGTATGTGTTTACCACAGTTAAATGTCAGTTACAAAATCTTACCCCAGTAATGTTATCTCTGCATCCGCGCATGGTGATTATACTGACACTAAGCACACTATTTATATATGCTTAAAAATATCTTATATCGTAAATTGCATTCTGTTTGATAACGTTAACAAAAACATAGAAACGAGAATAGACAGATTAAATGGAAACTATAAAAAACGCGTCTAACGACCGTAATGCGGTGATTTAACAAGGTATTTAGTTTTACGTATGCAAGGTAATTATGAATAAATAATACATTTGCACGTTCTCTCGCTTAATGAAAAGCCAGACGAATATATCGTATGTATTTATGGTCCAAGGCTGTACATGTATTTTCCAGAAACCAGTATTTTGGAAATTGTTTTTATCACTACAACTAGCCTTGTTCTGATTTACGTTTTTATTTTGTCGCATTGTTTACATAGCGTTATAACTTGTTTGGCTTTACGTCGCATCGCATCAGGTAACATGATTGTAAAATGTTATTTCCTTGAATACTTTAATTTTGTTTAATTGTATAGCATTGCATTGCATTGCATTGCATTGCATTGCATTGCATTGCATTGCATTGCATTTGCATTTGCATTGCATTGCATTTGAATTGCATTACATTGCCTTGCATTACATTGCATTGCATTGCAAATCATCGCATCACACTTTATCAAATCACATTGCATTAAATTAGATTACATTATATTCCAAAAATGATCAGGCTCATTATGCTTCTATCAGTTACATTTACTGAACAGTAGGCCTAGTTTGTCCGAGGTATTATTTGCTGAGACTGTGTTATTCAGTCATGGTGTATAGACCTAGTGTATTATCAGTAACTGTTCAATCGCATTGTCATAAATTAGTATAATTGAGATTTAATAATTACAAAACGCCACCACATACTGTCTATTACGATGTATTACGGTCACCCACGGTGCCCATTTCATGGTGATAAATTACATAAATTATGTCAACTTTCAAGTCATTTATTTATGCCTTCTGTGCATTAAAATACAGGCTATTCACACAGTACTGTTATTAAATAGGTGTATGATTTATTATCTTCGTGGAAACGATTAATTTTATCAATACAAACAATGGCGTCTGGTGATAGTTAGTTGTGAAGATGTAACATGAGACACATGAGAACCCGCTACACTTAATCACATGCTGTCCTACTAAGTATAGGCCCACGGCTCTATATGCAAAAATCATTCATTTACGCTTCCAAATTTTCAGTGTCTCGCATAATAGTTATTGTGCTACGTACTGCCACGCTAGGCTTGTGTGAAGAAAATAGTTCGTTTTAAATAATTTCCACAAATATACAGTTATTCCAAAATTAACTTTAAATGTAAGTAGAATATCATTTGCCAGGATGTCCCCACCGCGAAAATATCAAAGCGTACAGATCCTAAATTCCAATGATAAAAAAATATAAATTTCACACCTCACTGTATAAACACACTGAATATAATGAATAGATATCATATCATCTATTTATTTTATATTCACAAAAAATCTACGTGTTATTAATAAAACCGTACTCATTTATGTTTAATATTAATGAGTGTGTTTCACTAATAAAACGTTAAAACACACCCATTTCACACACAATCTGCTAGATACAGTGAAATACCTAATGAAAGTATGTTGTAAATGACAAATACTGGACATCATGTGTCAGTGACTATTTGTTTACTGTTATTCAAGTGAATGTAACATTCTTTCGCGGTAATGGCTGGTGTAATGTTTATATATTTCATACCATGCTCAAGGAATGAACATAGATTGGATGAGGGGAAATGTGGGTTTATTTGTCGATTTCTGCACTTCGTTTCAATATCATGATAAGAGCTTAGCTAACAGCTGGGACTATGTCCCACTATCTTCGTACAACTTCAGGATTTTTTGTATTGTAAACATCACTGCCCCTACATACCCTAGAATAGTTTTGATCACAACCTCTAGAACATCTCGCTAGCCAGCATCAGGGGTCCATCTCCCTAACAGTCTTAAGATTAACCGCTTGATCGCTAAAGACCACTTTTTAACTCGTTTTATTAGCCGATTGTGAACAAAATAAGTGTTTAAACAAGATTATTGTTGTAAAATTTTGGTCTCAAATTAAACAAATATGAGTAGTTTTCATCCACGTGAAGTAAATGTTGTGGGTCGCGTTACGGAGACAATTTCACGTTGGCGGAACTTTAAATTAGATAACTCAGCACTTTAAGGGTTAACCCTTACAGCGCGGGAATCGACTTAAGTCGTCAGAATCTGACGTCTACAGACGTCAGATTCTGACGACTAAAGTCGCTCCCCGCGCTGTAAGAGTAAAAATATTTACAATGTCCGTATACCCATAACATAGGTATTCAAACGAATCAGAAAGAGCTAACTAAGACATTTATGACGATTTCAAATTGAAAAAACTCATTTGTTTCCATGGTTTGTTCAATAATATTTCAGCGCTTTATGGGTTAAGATGCTCTCAACTGGTGTAAAGGGAACTACAGAAAGATAAGATTGTCTTAATCTTCAGATTATTTAATGGGATGGACCCCAGAATCATGCTCCTTTGCGATGAGAGGACATCATGGTCGTTGTTCTTTATTTGTATTCACAATCGAGTCACTGAGCTTATAAAACGTTCACTGAGTGATGAGAATCCAGTCTACGTATTGGCTCTGATATTGCAGCCAAGTCTAATGCCGTGGCCTGCTATGACTACAGATGATGACGTGGCTTGACATGTTGGAGTATAATAATGCCACTGTGGCCCCATACCGTGTAAACTAGGCATGTGGGAGGCCGAGGACAAGATGCAACACTGAATTATGCAGTCAATCAACCAGCAAACTGTTTCCAGAACGAGACCATGGTGATTCTGACGTCATTCCCAGCAAACACGAGCCATTCAGCCGTTGTTAGCTTAACGTTGGGTCAGCATCGCAGACGACGGGCCGGAATTTAACCAGTACCGGTGCAAGGGGTCACAATGAGGTGTTGAGTATACGTGTAGATATACCGGATTATCCCATGATTATCCCAGTCCCGATATACATTTTTTCTATTTTTCTCTTTGTAGGCCTATATTCTTGTACTACATTTAACACTTTGCTTTCAATTCAGTATATAAAAGCCGCGAAACATCAAATTGAATGCTCACAAGCCAAGCAAACCCTTTGTGTAGTATAAACAATCACTTTGGCCTGGCTGAATATATTATTCTCCGCGAATAATATGCCATTAATGTCAACGTAAATTATTTGCGTATCATATAAGTATGAAAGGCGCTCACTTAATCTCAACACTGGATTACATAAATCCACTGTTTCACCATCATTTTGCACCATTAGGCAGTCAGTGTCACTCAGTCAGCTGCTCAGTTTTGCCAGTCATCCAGCCAGCCAACCAGCCATACATCCAGCCAGCCAGCCAGTCAGTCAGTCAGTCAGTCATCCAGCCAGCCAACCAGCCATACATCCAGCCAGCCAGCCATCCAGCCAGCCAGTCAGCTAGCCAGCCAGCCAGCCGGCCAGCCAGCCAGCCAGCCAGCCAGCCAGCCAGCCAGCCAGCCAGCCAGCCAGCCAGCCAGCCAGCCAGCCAGCCAGCCAGCCAGATAGTCAGCCAGCAAGCTAGGCACGGCCCAATTATGGTAGATCTCTATTCTACCCCCTATAATTTAAATAACAACTTAATGACGGCGGTGATCGGCTAATCTCGTCATGTGACAGGCTGAGTCACTCTTTCGCTTGTCGGGGGTAGGATACTATACTTGGCCCCTAGTGAATCACCCAAATGTAACCGCGGTGAATACGGCAATTTATCAAGCAGGTAAAAGCTGATCAACTACCAATCAAAACAATCAAACAACCAGAAACTAAGAACATAATAAATACATCAATAAAAAAAAAAAAATACACATTAAAACAATGGGAACCGTTACTAATCGGTCAAGCCATAGTACCAACAGAGCAGTGCTCTTTGGAACTAAAGCACTGTTATATTATTTGTCCACATAATTTCAGTCAGCCAGATAGACAGTCAAAGCAGTACACAATACCGAAAGAAAACCGTGACAGGACGAACGCTGGCACTAATTACATTGTGCACCTTGGCGCTAGTGTTATTCAGAGATCAAACCAAGTGACTGGCGGAGATCAATACAGCGCGACGACCGACAAACAATCCATCATCGATCTGGGAAATTACACCATTTCAAGTTTGAATAGGTCTGAAACAAAGGAGCCATCTATACCCATTGATTGTGTGACCTCATCTAGGGCGCCACTGGTGACTTCCTAACAAACACGAAACAACCAGCCAATGCTGATTTAATGTTGTGCCAGCGTCTTCGACGCTGGCACAACATTAAATGAGCACCGGGCTAATGGATCATGTTTGGTGACTTTAGTCTCGGTGGTGGTTTTCGGTGAAGGACCGAGCGCAATGGCTTCCAATCCCGTTCCAGCTTGTTTCGCAGTAATCTTTGTTCACCCATTTTGTGACAAAATTTCAATTGACGAGATTCTATGGCGGCCGCTCGATGAAGACACCTCATTCTATAAGACGCTATGCTAATGCATTCATCCATATTTGCATAATATATTCCACTACAAGAACGGAACATGTATGTAGATATAATATGTCACGGTTATGCAGACCATCTTGTCTTTGATAGATAAATTTTATATTTTGCACAAATCGCCTCTACTGTAAAAAACACGCTACAGTAGAATGGGTCACTGGGCTAGTATTCTCATACAAGTTACGATATATCGTAGGCTTCGGATTGGTCCTGTGATCAGAACTACTCGATGTGAAGGCGATCTACATGGTCAGCGTACAAGCTAAAACACGTGATAAACAGGACACGACCAGCTGTCTGGTCATTGGGACCAGACAGCTGGGAGTTATTATTGGATCCTGGCCTTGTTGTCCTTCGCCATTCATTTTTTATTTACAGATAGTTAGCCGCCTACCTTTTAAGGAGTGGTGCTAAAGTGTCCTAATTCATGGGAACAGCTTATTCTCCTTCACTAAGCTAGGGGACTTGGTTGGTTGGATGGTGAGTTAGAAATTATGTATTCTGTACCATTATATTACGTGGTTCTGCAAAAAAAGAATGAATATGGTTTGAGACCACATACCGACATGTACACATACTTGTGCTAATCTGGCAAAATAACCTCCTGAAGATGGTGAGATGAATAAGATGACACTATCCTCCAAACACAGAATTTGAAATTCGAATCTGACGGTTTTAGGTCAGGCACGCTACCTCTCAGTGACGGAAAATCCCCACAACACTTGATATTTACGAGTGTGCGGGGTAGAATCATTTTGTTTCATTGAATCATAAGTACCAGAGGGGTACCTGAATGCTCTGACATGACAGGCACGCAGCTTAGCCACTACACAAGAGCTCCCGTGGTCCCTTACTCAAAATGTATTTTAGAAAGCATAGTAGTACATCACTCCCCAGCCCTCAGAATGCCGTATCTGCCGTGTGTGGACCATACCACACACCGCGCAAAATAATTTAAATTAAATTAATAGGGTTTTAGGTCACCTTTCTACACATATATGCTAAATTCGGCCAGTGGAACCCCATGAGGATGGTGACATGGATGAGATGCCACAGAATTCGAAATTCGAGCCCTTGTGGCCTAATACCGAGCACGCTATGTCTCGTTCACAGAGGCAGCTTTAACCACTGCACCAGGGCCCCCGACCACTTCATGTGAATATAGCTCGCGTCATAAATACAACAACCATGATCATCTCAAAATTAAGTTATCTCACTTAAATGTTCACCGACTTAAAGTTGTGTCTCTCTACGGCGAACCACAACTTATATTGGGTGAATTTTTTATTTTTATTTTGAGACAATATATTTACAGATATGATGTTTTAATTCATGATTTATTTCACTGTGAGGGGAGGGGGGATGTTGCGATCAATCAATCAATCAATCAATCAATCAATCAATCAATCAATCAATCAATCAATCAATCAATCAATCAATCAATCAATCAATCAATCAATCAATCAATCAATCAATCAATCAATCAATCAATCAATCAATCAATCAATCAATCAATCAATCAATCAATCAATCAATCAATCAATCAATCAATCAATCAATCAATCAATCAATCAATCAATCAATCAATCAATCAATCAATCAATCAATCAATCAATCAATCAATCAATCAATCAATCAATCAATCAATCAATCAATCAATCATTCAATCAATCAATCAATCAATCAATCAATCAATCAATCAATCAATCAATCAATCAATCAATCAATCAATCAATCAATCAATCAATCAATCAATCAATCAATCAATCAATCAGGCTATCAATTAATCAACCATTCAATCAATCAAACAATTTTATTCCATACAATGCAGAACATCGGTTTGGTTTACACAACAAATAAAATATATATTAAAATACATGGCATACATGGTTTATATAAAATATAGACACATATTATTGCATGGAGTTGCTGAGGTCTATGTGTATGGATCGCTACAAGAAAAGATAAAAATGGTTTAGTTTTTATATAGTTTTCCCTTATTGTACATATTGTACACTTCCTGATCTCATTAAAATGCATACGTCTGTGTATCTATCTAAATAATCTACAAATTGGCCATCGAATTTGTATGTCCCCATATTGTTTTCTCCTAGTACTTTGGTAATCGTTATTGCAGATACATAAGGAGACCAGGCAGTAATCTGGTAATACGAAATATTCTTTAATAAGAGAAGACGCACTCGGACACGAGTGTATTTTTTCCGGTACTTGTTAAGCAGCTTAACCCTTACAGCGCGGGGATAGACTTTAGTCGACAGAATCTGACGTATGTAGACGTCAGATTCTGACGCCTAAAGTCGCTCCACGCACTGTAAGAGTAAAAATATTTATAATGGTCGTACGCCCATAACATAGGTATTCAAATGAAGCGGGAAGAGCTGACTAAGACCTTTGGTTGCGATGTTTTTTTACAAATTAATTCAGCGCTTTAAGGGTTAAATTACTAAATGCTAAAAATATACCTTTTTAATGGCGCCGTTGAAGAATTCGGCCATCTGTGCATAACACGTAAAGTCGATAAAAATGCGGCGTATTAACCCTGAACCCGCTGAATTGAATAATTTGAATTTGAATGAAATGAAATGAAAACTTCTATAGCGCCTAACTCCTCGGAGGGCCGAGCTCAGAGGCGCAATCCATCCTTATCAAATTCCAAAGAAGAGTCGAGGAAAATAAGCATGGTCGTCATCAGGGAGCCGGGACGCAGAGGAGCTAGGGCGGAAAAGCCAGATCGAAGAAATGCGTTTTAAGCAGTTTTCTGAAAGAGGAAATGTTTTTAGCTACACGAAGGTGTGCAGGCAGTAAATTCCAAAGAGTAGGACCAGAAACAGAAAAGGCACGAGCACCGAACTTAGTTCTGATACGTGGTACTTTGAGCTTATTTGTGTTGTTTGATCGCAGATGTTTCACGGAGTCTGCAGAAAAAAGAAGGCTAGATAAATAAGATGGCTGACCATCATCGAGACAACGAAATACAAAAGTGCATATTTTGAATTGTATTCTAAACTTGATTGGAAGCCAATGTAATGATTTTAGTAGAGGAATAGAGCGACTGAAACGAGGAGCCTTTGTCACAACCCTTGCCAAACAGTTCTGAACACGCTGTAATTTCTGTAGATCTTTAGCTGGAATTTGGTGTAATAAGGAGTTACAGTAGTCCAGTTTGCTTGTCACCAGTGCCACTGCAATTTGTTTTGCTAAAGCTAGAGGTAGACTTTTTCTGATGCGTTTAAGATCTCTAATGTGATAAAAACAGGAACTGGACACCTGTGAAATATGCTGACGAAAATTCAAACCACTGTCAAAAAAGACGCCCAAATTCCTTGCGGAATCTGCTGGATTCATCTCATTGTCCAACACCGCAAGGGGGAAAAGGTTAATAAACTTCTCCCTCTGCGATTTCGAGCCAATGAGAAGAAACTCAGTCTTGCTAGGATTGAGTTTTAGTTTGGATTGAGCCATCCAAGCAGATACCCCGGTAATACAGCTTTGAAGCATTTTTAATGACTCAGTAGCTGTGTCACCTGTTAAGGAGATGTAAATTTGTGTATCATCGGCGTATAAGTGATGACTCAATCCATAACTTGAAATAATGGTGCTTAGAGGAGCGGTGTACAAACTGAAAAGCAGAGGGCCAAGTACAGACCCCTGCGGCACTCCATGCTCAAGCAAACTAGAGTCAGAAAAAGATTTGTCAATTTTAATTCTTTGATGCCTGCCACAAAGGTAGGATTTAAACCAAGCCAAAGCCATTCCAGAGACACCATACCACTCAGCTAGTCTATTTGTTAGAGTGTTGTGGTCGATAGTATCGAACGCCGCAGACAAATCAAGTAAAGTCAAAGCTGTGACATGGCCCTTGTCAAGAGAAACTGAGATGTCATTGTGAACTCTTAACAGGGCTGTCTCAGTGGAATGGGATTTTCGGTACGCAGACTGCATTGGATTGTTCAATTTGTTAGAGTTTATGTGAGCTTGTAAACGGTTGGAAACAACTTTTTCAATAATTTTAGAAATGAAACTTAGATTGGAGACTGGTCTATAATTTTTGAGGTTATTAACAGGAAGGTTTGATTTCTTTAGTAAAGGTGTGACATGAGCCTCTTTGAATGATATCGGGAATGTTCCAGATTCTAGAGATAAATTAATTATAGTTGTTATGGGTTTGATTAAAATATCCAACAAGGCCTTAAGGATGTTCGTTGGAATCGGATCAAGGTCACATGATTTTGATGCAGACTTCATAATGATCTTCCTGACCTCGTCCTCTGATGCTGGTTCTAAATTGAAAAGTTGAGTTCTTATTTTAGGCTTCTGAACAGATGGTACATCATTCACCTGATTTGAAAAATTGGCCCGGATCGTTCTGATTTTGTCACAAAAATATTTTGCGAAATGATCACAAAGGGACTTTACATTATTTGATTCCGGTAGTGCTGAAGCTGGCGTTCTATGTAAAATATTGTTAATGGTGTCCCAAAGGCGGCGAGGGTTTTCAGAATTTTCATCTATGAGATTTGAAAAATATTGAGATTTGGCCTCTGTCATAAGACGATTGCATAAATTTCGATAGTTGCGGTATTTTGATCTGTCATAACCAGAGCGTGATCTCCTCCAACGCCTTTCCAGCTGACGACATGATCTTTTACAATATAGTAGTTTAGACGTCATCCACGGCGTTGGAGCCTTCTCAAAAACTTTTTTAGTTTGAAGAGGAGCATGTTTATCAAGAAGTGAGGTTAAAACTGATGTGTACTGGTCACACAAATCATGGAGTTCATTCTTAGGGTTTTTTATAAGTGAAGAGTCCAAGATATCAGCCCTGAAAGAAGTCATGCAAATTTTTGTTGTTGTTGAATTTCCACCCACTTGCAGTTTTGTGTCGCTACCGCGATTCACAAATTCAAGTGGGTGAATCTCCTGGCCAAGTTTAGCCTATATGTGCACAAAGGTGGCCTAAAGCCCGATTCATTTCATTTCATTTCAAGTGGGTGAAAATTACTAATATGTGTTTAGTTTGAGTCAAAACATTTGCAGATCTTGGTGTTTAAACGCATGTGAACATTTCGCTCCCAATGTCAGTGATTTGGTTGACTAATAAAACAGGTTAAAAACGGCAATGGTCGCGATCAATTGGATGAGAATCAATAAAGTGTTGGTTTGATGCCAGATGAACTTCGCAGATATTGACATGACATAAAGCCATCAGCAGACCACCAACCATAATCAACATGGCTCGCCAGACAAGCGCTATTGATCATACTGGTTACGGTTATTAAGGGCCGTTACTCGCCCGATGGTCTCGTAAAACTGACACGCTTGGTGCAAAAAGTCACTTGATTGTCACAGCCACTTATTTACGTAGGCGCGTGTAACGACTTTCTTACGTGTGCGTGAGACGTAACATTTAGGACGCACAGGTTCCGAGATATAAATATATTATTATTATAGCCTCGTTGTCCCGGCTCAGCGCCTTGCATCTATATTAAAATTATATTTTTATGTGCATAAAGCTGTCAGCGGTACATGCTTCATTCCACCTGGTTTTGTCAATGCTGCACCCCTTGAGTACACACGAGATAGCTGTTGTTAAAGGCGCAATCTCCTATTTTTCTCCCAAATGGACGTTTCAGACGAATAGTTCGTACATACACAATGTATTATCTGGATAGCTTCAATGTTAATTTTGAAAAAATGCATCACTGTTTGTGTATATTTATTTCCTAACATATTATTTATGATAAAACTATTTCTTGCGGATTTCTAGACATATTTTTAAATGCCTATTATGCCAGGAATGGTGTGACGTGTATTGCGGAATTTGAAAGAAACATATTTCCACTCCTGAGCCCGTAGTCTCGTACAAGTTGCGATATGTCGTAAGCTTCAAATTGGTTTTGATGGCCATATCGACCAATCCGAAGCCTACGATTATCATCGTAACTTGTACGAGAATACGGGCCCTGGGTGGTGGTGTCATGTCATTATCGTGACACTACACCGCGTGGCGTGTGCGACACGGCACAGTCTATGCGGGCTAAGCCTGGGTCAGCCCAGCGAACACCAAACGACCACATGGCACAATGCTGGCTTATTGTTGCGTCAACGTCGTAGGTCAGAGACAACCAATCAACCAACATGAAGTGATCAACATTTTTACAACTTAAAACGCCAATAAAATATTATAACATCATACTGCAGTGTCATTTAATGCAATAAAATGTTATGTAATGTTATGAAATGCATTTCAGTGCAATGCAATGCAATGCAATGCAATGCAATGCAATGCAATGCAATGCAATGCAATGCAATGCAATGCAATGAAATGCAATGCAATGCAATGCAATACAACGCAATGCAATGCAATGCAATGCAATGCAATGCAATGCAACGCAACGCAATGCAATGCAATGCAATGCAATGCAATGCAATGCAATGCAATGCAATGCGGTTCAGTACAATGTAATGTAATGTAATGTAATGTAATGTAATGTAATGTAATGTAATGTAATGTAATGTAATGTAATGTGATGTGATGTAATGTAAGGCAATGCAATGCAATGCAATGTAATGTAATGTAATGTAATGTGATATAATGTGATGAAAAGCAATGCAATGCAAATACTATTGTACTTTACAATTTTCTAGATGACACAATACAGTAAATGTGATTTACCACAATATGTAACCGAGATTGAAGTCGGTGTTGTTTATTTATGCAAAGCTAAACAATGAAGTAAATTCCAAAAATCATTCACTGCTGGTTATTTTTGTAATCGAATAAACAACACGATTAGAATACCACAGTTCGGGAGCTTATCACCAATTAACCCTTACTGAAATATGTTTGTTTAAACCATGGAGATCAGAGGGTTTTTCAATTTGAAATAATCATATATGTCCTATTTATTTTTTCCGCTTCATTTGAATACCTATGCTATGGGTGTACGGCCATTATAATTTTTTCAATTAATTTCAGTGAGGGGATCGACTTTAGACGTCAGAATCTGACGTCTACAGACGTTAGATTCTGTAGTTTTAAGGTCGATCCTGGCGCTGAAAGGGTGATAATTACAGCCTGCCCACAGTCAATGCCTCGGGGATGAAGGTGTCCCCAAACTCTGCCGTGACCAGCATCTGTCCCTCGTTTAGGATTGTGTTAATCTATCCGAATTAACTGATAAAGTGTCAAAGGTGGCTTATCTTGCCAGTCAGGCGTACACACACGCCACTTCTATGTATTCTTCCCATCTCATCCCATTTGTCTGATCGACGGCTGATTTTCTCCTATAGTCTCCTGATAATTAAATTGTGCTGAAATATTTTTGTTAAAACCATGGAAACCAAAGGATTTTTTTTAATTTGAAATCACCATAAATTCCTTCGTTGACTCTTTCCGCTTTATTTGAATACTTGTGTTAAGGATCTACGGCTATTATAAATTTTATCTGTGCGGGGGTCGCCTTTAGACGTCAGAATCTGACGTCTATAGTCGATCCCCGCGCTGACAGGGTTACACATAGATACATCTGTTTGCACTGAATGTTTCAAACATTAGATCAATGAACTAATCAACTCAATTCCCAGTTACTTGAAGTTAATCAAGCGAACCACAACTTGAAATGACTGAACATTACTAAACTTGTATTGAAACAAAAAATAACTCACAAGGTTTTATTAATGCCACAGCTTTCATACATATTTAACTTGTAGAATATTGTTATACAACTGTTAACCTCTAACCCGACTAATTAAATATATTAATTTTTCACCCACTTGAAGTTTTGTCTCGCTACCTCGACCCACAACTTCTAGTGCGTGACAATTACTCATTTTTGTTTAATTTAAGGCCAAACATTTGTAAATATTGATGTTGAAGCGCTCATTTTATTTTCAATAAATGTGATTTTACATGCTATTTTTTTTTGATTAAAAACGACAGAGAGCGTGTGTAGCGGTGAGAGGGTCAAGTAAAAAAAACAAACGACTGTTATGTAAAGTCAGAGCTCTAGCGGTTTAAATGAATGTCGACTTAACCATTGCTACTTTTTTCTAAGCTATTCAATATCTGAGCCTCACAACATGTCATTTTATTTCCCTTGAATTAAGTAATACTATTAAATAAGTGGTCATTATTTATTTGTTGCTTATCGTCTTGTTTGAGACATTTCTTAGTGAAGACTAAGTAACACAGTGAATGCGAAGATTTCCAATGAAGACCGTGTACACAGCAAACACAATAGACAAACCCAATGTTGGTTTAATGTTGGGCCTGCGTCGCAGACGATGGGTCAACATTGAGTCAACATTGGGTCAGTGTATTGTCCTGATTGGATATGCACAGGATAGTTTCCAGTCCTAAACATAAAGGTCATGTATATTATTTGTGCAATTAACTCCTTAAATCCAAGGATAACCTATAAATACACCACGCGAATGTTTGTGTGTGCTTCCTTCTGAAATATCCCCTTTACAATCATCCATATTACCGCAAATTTGGACATCAAATATTATAATAAAATAGAAATACTAAATCTCATTAAAAACTATAATATTTATATATAATTATGAATCACAGATTGATCAGGGTAAAGCATTTCACATTTCACCCAGTATACAATGTACATTGTTAGCCATTGTCTACAACATTGTTGGCCATTGTTGGCCCATCGTCTACAACATTAAAATAACATTGGTTACAAGCATAGCGTTTGCTGAACAAACCAACATTCACCGGGCCCTCTATTTCTGCTCAACACAATCTAAACTACAGCAGTCCACGTGGATTAATGCCATCACGTAGATACGTTGCCATGTCGTTGCTGCACTGCGAGACAACGCCTGTCTGCCAGATGTTATCGTAACAAGATATACTGATTACAGGAGTTGCCATTTGGTTGTAGAACTCAGAGGAAAACAAGACATTTGCCACAGATTTGATAACAAGCAACACGGGCAGATTTGTTTATTTTGGTCCATCAGCTATGTACCGGCCTGCTCCCATCTTACAGCTATTCTCGTCCAAATGCCCGGAATCCATAGGCCAACCAGGTTCACGGATTCTCTGCTTTGCCGAGTGTGACATCCCGTCAAACTTTGTGACAATGAAACAGTGCTGGTTTAACGTTGGATGGCGTCACATATGGTGGCCAACATAGAACCAGTATTGATTCATTGTCTAATGTTTGACAGATTCATTGGATAGTATTTATCTTTAACAAGAAGAAAAATGGTCATTGGGTAAACACAGAGTTTCTGGTAATTTGATAACCGTACTTAGGCTGTTATTTTGCATTATTGTTTTCTTGTCTTAGATAATTTAGAGAACATCTGTACAATAACAAAGATCCACTAACACGTTGCTTCATTTTTTTGCACAACCAGCATTGGGTCATAGTCTTGTGTTTGTTGAGCTTTCCATTTAAATGATGTAAATTTCCTAATAATATAATATTATTCCCTATGAATTGTACCAGCAATACCACCAAATGTGCATTCCTAATCGATGCAAACAAATTTAGATATTGCGAAAGATTAGTTTATTCACGTTTTGAGATCAAATATAACATGCAATATAAATTTGGCAAACAAAAAAAAGCGCGCGCATATAAATATACTGGGAGTATTACATCAGGCTGTTTTAGTGATTGTACATATACATAGAATACGT
Source organism: Flabesymbios commensalis (assembly GCA_964017125.1). Lineage (NCBI taxonomy): Eukaryota > Metazoa > Annelida > Polychaeta > Terebellida > Flabelligeridae > Flabesymbios > Flabesymbios commensalis. The sequence continues at coordinate 17,186,135 of OZ024912.1, forward strand.
TTTTTCTAAATATGGAATTTCTCCAGACTTAACAAAACAATAATAAAAACTAGATAATCGGCAAGTGGTGGCAAACGTCTTATTGCTATTAAAGTACCATAGAAATAGCAATTTGTCTCAGCAGGTTAATTTAAAAATGATAAAACTGGGTGTATACAAAGTGATGATGCCAATAACGTGTCCAATATAACTGTATAAGGTACATCCCTTATATGGACACGCTTACATTAATAGAATGTTGATTATACATGTACATTAAATGGCCTTGTATAGCTTGAAAAAGTAGGCAGACCTTTAGGCATACTTTTCTTCACCCGAGCTTACTAAAAAAAAAATAGACACAATTTACATAGACACAATTTACACGACTTTATGTATAGGATAAAGCCCGGGGAACTATACATTCTTAGCTGTGGAAAAAGCCGAGGCCGAAGGCCAAGGCTTTTTCGACAGCTTAGAATGTAGAGCTCCGAGGGTTTTAACTTAAAACAATTGCGACTATAATAAGGATTCCTCATAATAAACAGATGGGTCACACCTTACTTATTATAGCAACTTTAGGCCTACAATGGTAATTGGTCTGTAGCTGGTCAACAATTGGGCGGGGGCCCTAGGGTAGTGGTTAGCACCGCTGCCTTTCACGCCAGAGTTCAGGGTTCGGCTCCCGGTCTCGGCGGTTTGAAAGAAACAAAAAATGTTTATTTCCCATCCACGTATAAAAGTTAGTATTGTGGGGGACCTCCGTGACCGAGAGGTAGCGTGCTCGGCCTCAGACCGCCAGGGCTCGAATTTCGAATCCTGTGTCTGGAGGACAGCGTCATCTCCATCATCTCACCATCCTCAGGAGGTTCTCCTGGCCCAGTTTAACCTATATGTGCACAAAGGTGGCCTAAAGCCCGATTCGTTTCATTTGGTCAACAATCACTCTCCATTTTCGGCTTAGAATGTCGTGGTCGGACAATGAAAATAATGTAGTGGTGTGTTTTAAAGGTGGTGGATTTACATTCATCTTAGGTACTTTAACTTGCAAACATTTTGCTGTTTCAATAATCTTAAAAGGATCAGCAATCCTTATTATTATGTAATTTTGCATATAAAAATGTCTAATTTATGATGCTTAAGATCAAAACCTGAAGCTAACGGTTCTTTTCGCTATACATCAATAAATCTTTGCAATTTTATGAATAGAAAATTTCACTTTCTAAGTCCGCATTGACACCCCATGGAATCGATGTGAAACGGCCAATTGGCTATGTCAGTCGTAAAGAAATATACACAGCCAACCGGAAGTAGAGAGTGTTGTTTTCCGTTGAGATTCGAACCCAGCACCTGCTGTTGATTTAGGCGAAGGCATGGCGGCTGGGTTTATTTTGTCTACGATACTTATCGATACAAAACAAGTGGCGATGGGTACTCTCATCCTCCAGATGTGTGCTACAATGAAGACGCTGAGCCAACGCTGCTTTAACACTTAAAGCGATGAAATATCTTTTCAAAAAACATGGAGACAAAAGGGTTTTTTGCAATTTGCGATTATTATAAATGTCTTAGTTAGCTCTTTCAGCTTCATTTGAATACCTATGTAATGGGTTTACGGCCACTACAAAAAAATGATTCTTCCATAGCGGGATCGACTTTAGACGTCATAATTTAACGTCTCTAGACGTCATATTCTGACGTCTAAGGTCGGTCCCGCACCAAAAGGGTTTTATAATGGGCCAGCTTCAAACGCTGGGCCAATGCTGTTTTATTTATGAGCAAACGTCGGAGACAATGGGCCAGCATTAAAACAGCATTGTTTTTGCTGGGTGATGTCGAGATATAGATACATGAGAACGTTACAATTACGTTAGTTCAATGTTGGCTCAGCAACTGCAAGATGGCCCATCATTGATGCCACATTTGTCTATGGTTTCTAGTACTTTGACTCAACCCTGAATTCGATTATCTCTAATCATAGATAAAGGATCAAGTTGAAAATCAATTATTTCCACAATTATTCGAGCGTGTCTTGTAAACGAAATATTTATTTTACAAGCTGACTGCACGCAGAGAGTGGGGGAATAACATTGGAATGACTTTGCCTCAGCGCTGCAAGTACGACTATGACGCCCATCTAGTTTTAGACAGTTTTTTTGTTCGCCAATTATTGCGTCATGTCTGGAACCACACAACAGAAGAAAAATAGATGAAAATAAAACTTAAGTCCTTAAGTACAGTAATTAAAAAAAAAGATGTATATAATGTACAACAATTTAGAATTATTTTTTCATTGGGAAACATTTGTGACCATACATAAAACAAAATAATGAACACTTCGGAAAAAGTTTACTACTTTCAGCAACGATGATATAACAATAAAAAACACATCAGGGCAAGAAATGAAAAAACTATCCTGAATTGACAATTTCTTCCATTTTTTTATCTTGTACACCACATGTTATAACTAACCATGTAGCTATGGTCTGATAATGGCTATTATTACATAATCATGTTATCCCAGCTGCAGCCCAGCAATTAAAGAAGTTCAGTACAAAGATAGAAAGATAGGTCAGCGGCGTTGCTCCACCATTGCCGCGACTTCGGGCCAATATTACCTCTTGGCGGCTATAAACCTGTTACAAGCTTTACAATCACATTTATCCAGACATGTATTCCAGTGTTGATGTGCTCATTCCATGCATACTCTATAATGACGATGATATTTTGCACTTGGTCATCAATTGTAATTTGAAAAAAATAGGATTTTAAAACCTTCTTCGCAGCATAATAAATAAGAAATAAGTCGGTCATAGATCGTCACATAGATGTCACATAGATGGGTCATAAACCTTCCTAATTGTTTTACGTAACTACCAAATTGTAGGGGATAAGAATTCAAACTATATGAAATATATTCACTTTGATCCAGAGAGTTACATAGGCATATATGAAGTAAAAATGGCATGAAGTAATACAATTGCATTCACAACATCAGCGATGATTTGGAACAGCTATTTAGAAGACCTTTTTTAAATTAGAAAGTATCACTATAAACATCGATGACAATAATGTGCCAAATGTGCGATCATTAACCCTCGTCGTACTACATGCCTCTTATTTATTAACATCGCCATGTGGAGCAGAATTGCTGTAATTATTAGAACCTAATGGCAGACGTACGTACACAAATATCAATTATATCAAGCATATGTTAATATAATATTGATTATAGACAATAGATAATACAATACAAGTGTATACAAAGGGAACATTAATAATGCATTTTAGAGATGAAAGGGACAGTAGATGATAGATGTGATATTGGATGTTAGTCAAGTTCTCCCAGGGGTCTATATGTATGGATAACGCTACGCTAATGATACTTACCATTCAATAACACCTTCTTGTTTAATTAAAAAGATAATCATTATAATGATGTCACTAATGCATATTGTATTAATCCATTTGCAAATATTGGGGAAACTGTCATTTATGACAAATCTTACGTATTAATCTTCGTTGCTGTGTTGAGTGTTGAGAAGCATAATTTAAAGGGACCTGCCCAGGCTAAAATCATAAAAAAATCGGTGATTTATTTTGGCTTCTTAATATGACCATATGATGTAAACATGTCCAAAGACTAGTACTGCAATTTTTTTTAATTTTTGTGCTGTGCATTCACCAGTTAGGCTAGATATAGAGACGAAATTCCTGATTTCTAATTATTGACAACCATGTCAAAAATAGGAAATGCGGGAATTTCGTCTCCATATCTAGCCTAACAGGTGAATGCGCAGCACAAAAATTTAAAAAAATTGCAGTTCTTGTCTGTGTACATGTTTACATCATATGGTCATATTAAGAACCCGAAATAAAATCACCGATTTTTACATGATTTTAACCTGGGCCAGTCCCTTTAAGTTCCCTCTCAATGATCGACAGGTTTCGCTTTAACTAAGGGCTTAAAGAGTTGAGCCAGGCCTGATAAGGTGTTTACTGCACATCCAGTAGTTAAATGCTTAAAATTAGTAGTGAAAATACAAACATCCTACTTTTGTAGTCTGTATTTGAATGATTGTTATCATATTGTCACTCAGAACTGTTAATCAACAACTCTCACTTTGTAAAGAATAAAACAACTTATTCTGCGGCGATGGATGTTATGCATTAAATAAACTATTTTCTAATATTTAGACACATCAAACATCAATAACTTGCATTTCTATAAGCACCTCATAATAGTGTTTTCATTTTTTTTTTCATGAACTGGTTATTTCCACAACATGATTTGTCGTGTATATGTACAGTAGTATAGTACATTGCACTATGTATGCCTTTGGGATTCATATCCATCACACAAACATCACTCCATCACCGTATGATAGTGTGTCTTTTGAGTGCTCAATCTGGCATAAATTTACAGGAATAAAATTGTCATCAAAAGCATTCTACCTCAGTGTTGTTCGGCTACGGACGTACATCCCTAGATGGCTTTACTTTCACATTTACAATGTAAGCACTTCATGTTCGAGTGCTGTGATTAGAGCTACATGTACATACATAATTCACACAAGCAATGGACTGTCAAGGCACTGACACTCTCGGCGCTGTGACGGACGTTGAACACAATGTGTAATAGATTCTAAAACACGTAAACTTTCACGATTGTTTGTTATTTCATCATGTTGCTCATGAATTTGTCAGTAATATTCCTCCAAGCAATATGAGTAAATGAGTGCTCGACTTTTCCTCTATGTGACGGTACAATGTGGATGTAGGCCTAGTATTTCAAGAGTTTAACCAAGCAGTATTGTTCATCTAATAGCCCCAGGGGTTGCAGATCGCCAGTCACACGATTGGACGAGTTCTGTATTAATGGCTCACTTTGGGCCCCAGTAACTACGTGTCACTAAAAGGAAGCACAAAGGAAGAGCAGGAGAAACACAGCTGTAGAGATCAAAGTGTCACCATGCCATTGTGTAGGTGGGTTGCTTTACATACAATTTCTCCTGATCAGTGACAGTTACATGGCTTTGTTTTCTGGTGATGCCCTGGGGCTCTCAGCACTGTAGAGATGGTCACGGGCCAGGCACACTTACAAGGCTACAGTTCTCACATGCACGTATAACTACCCATCTTGTTATAGCAAGGGCAAGATTCGCACTACCTCAAGCCATAATGGTTACATGGATAATACTATGTTGGTAAAATATTACAGCTTAGACCTGTCACCTTGTGTTGTTTCGATCTTGGGCCAGCGTCGCAGACGTTGGCTAAACATTGAAACAACATTACATCAACGTGTCGTGTTTGCTGGGCAGTTTTGCGGGTTTATATAGGGACACGATGGGGGGCTTCAGTGACTTTGAATCCTGTATCTGCATGGCAGCAACATCTTATTAATCTCACCATCCTTAATGGATCTATTGGCCTAGTTTAGCCTATATTTATAGGAAAGTGACGTAAAGTCCCATTCATTATTTAATTCATTCACTAGTTTATTCATTTACTCATTAATTCATTCATTCATTCATTCATTCATTCATTCATTCATTCATTCATTCATTCATTCATTCATTCATTCATTCATTCAGAGACGGGTCTCTCGTTACATGTGATATTAATCATAACATCGTCACCTTGGTTTTATGGTTTTAGACATAAGTAAATCATCGACTTTAAGCAATCAAAGTGTCGTATTTGCCACTAAAATGTGTGACACATATGACATTTTAACTGCTAGGGGACAACACTCAAACGCTTTGTCAAACAAAATGTTAATCTGAAGTACTGAGAAAAGTAGTGTTTAGTAGTGTTTATTTCATAATAGTGACAGCTACAACTTGTATAATTATACAATAGAAATCGTTTGTAAAAATTGTATATCCAGCATCTGTGCATGGCATACCAGTTACGTTTGTCAATTGGTAGAGTAAAATGCATCCATACATGATACATTCATAATACATACATAATACATCCACAATGATGTGTTTTCTTTATTAAAACATAGGTACATAATTTGGGTATTTTACTCACATTTACCCAGTTAGTAGTCAGTATTGTGGGGAGCCTCCGTGACCGAGAGGTAGCGTGCTCGGCCTCAGACCGCCAGTGCTCGAATTTAGAATCTTGTGTCTGGAGGACAGTGTCATCTCAATCATCTCACCATCCTCAGGAGGTTCTCCTGGCCCAGTTTAGCCTATATGTGGCTTGAAGCCCGATTCATTTCATTTCATTTAAACAGTTAGTTTTTGAGAGTTATCGGGACATTTCAGAAATTTTCTCTAAATTATTATGATAGGGTTGTTTTATGTTTTCATGTTAAGACATGATCATGCAATCTCAATCACTTTAATACCTCATGGCTCCAAAACCACGCTTGATACGATACATGCTTGATGAATAATTACATTATTATATTCTTCACATTGTAACCACTTTGACAGCACAGTTTAACAGTTATAATTATATATCAATATTGATGTCCCGATAGTTAAGTGCCACACTACTTTGACATTTATGTTTGAACGGTATAATTTGTGTCAGTCTGAGAGTTGTTGATAAGAGAGAAGGCAATATCATATGAGTGATAGATTGTTAAACAACGGCTACTGTGCGAGGGAGCCTTTTCATCCAAATGCTACTGTATGCTGTTTGATAGTCCATTGTTATGTGGAGAATGAGAGGATGCCTGCTACTGTTGAGAGGGGGAATAAATGCGAGTAGTTCTTATGTTTCCATATCAAAATCTATTACTTTAATGTTACTATTTTAGAGTATTAGCCTCATATTATTGTTATTTTAAGAAAGAAATTCTACAAGTTTCTTGTTACTTTTAGAGGGGAAGTATGATATTTAATATTACCATTAAAACCGTCTAGCTTAATGTGACTTTCAGATTGAAAAACAGTTAGTTTATCGCTACTTTGATACTGAAAATCTGATAGCTTAATGTTACTGATAGAGTGAAAATTGTCTACTTAAATATTACTTTTTGCTTGGAAATCTGTTGCATTACTGTTAGCAGTGGTTAGTTTGGGAGTGAAAATCTGTTAGTGTAGTGTTATTTTTAGAATGAAAATTTGCTACTTTAATGACACTTTCCGAGTGAAGATCAGAATTCAATGTTATTCCAATGTAATAATCTGATGTAGCTGCATTACTGTTACATGGAAATCTGCTAGTTTACTGCTACATTGAAAGTGAAAATCTGCTAATTTAATGTTACATTGAAAGTGAAAATCTATTAGTTTAATGTTACTATTATATTAAAAATCGTTTACTTTAATGTTGCTTCGAGAGTTAAAAAATTCTAGTTTAACATGTTTAATTTTACTTTGAAAAGCAAATCTGCTAATTCAATATCACTTTGAAAGTGACGATTGATTCTAATTATAGCTGTCAAAATGAGGCCATAGAGTGTATACTTTGACAAGGCATGACAAGTTTGTTCATTTTACGATAAACAACACGTTGTAAAACGACAACTTTCAGCTTTCTCAATTTAAACATGATAATACTCGCGAAGTGTTAAACACCATGCTAAATGTTTTGCACCTCCATGAATCCAGCAATGACGACAGCCCTCAGTCCAATTAGCCAAACTCCTCACCCCCACTGACCATGCTGACCGTTATCGGAATTCAGTAATTCCACTGATTTGCACCGACCGGGAACCCTCGTAACAACTGAGCGTGCTATTGGGGCGGTGATGAGGCCTCAGGCGCCGGGTGGGATGCCGATAAATAGAGGTGGTGGTGCCAACCCTGGGTCAATGTTGGCCAAACGTCTATGACGTTTGGCCAACATTGATCCAGCGTTGGCATAAACTGGAATCCCGAAGATGGATCAGCTGTCCGAGTTTGTACACCGCGGGTGGATCACCTGCGATTCTTTCAGGTACTGTACTATAACATGGTAAGGTGCTTCTAATAATTATGTGAAAATATATAATTATAATTTATATTGAAATTATTAGATATTCATGTGGCATTGAACCGGCGTCGAGGTATGTGTGTGAAATAATATAGGCCTGTTTCAATGGCTGAACCGCCTTGGTCAATATATATCATGCTGACCGCTATCATAGTAATGATTCGGGATTGAATCATGTGTATGTACATGTATATATATTTGATCTCTTACGTGATATCTTTCATATAAAGTTCAGATTGACCAGTTCAACCTTTATCAATGCATATTAAGTGAAATGAAGCCGCGTTCATTTTATTTTCAATGAGAGTTGCTCATTAGAACTCAAACATTTTATTCTATGATATTATTCTCATGTTGGCATATCTACCTATAGGGGCCTAATGTTGTCTCTTTTACTAGTCTATTTTTCCAGCGTGGCCTATTTAGTGGTGTATGGTATGTATGTTCATCCCTGCGAGCACGAGTCGTTCAGCCTATGTTGACTGAATGCTGGCCCACCGTCTGCGACGCTGGCCCAACAAACAATCAACATTGGCTGAACGACTCGTGATTACCTGGATGCCAGTGGATCCCGACCGATGCATGTCTTATCAGTGACAGCATGTGCAGGAGAAGATCCCTAGCAATTATAAGACAACAGCCCAATGCTGGTTTAAAGTTGGTCTACCGTCGCAGATGGTGGACCAACTTGTATCTACCATTGGGTCTACGTATCTGTTTTCTTTGAGCTACATTATCTGTGGAATCTTCGTCGCCCCGGGATCCGAACCGGGATTCTTATGGATCTGCCATGCGATGCGTATGCGGATCCGTTATGCGGGTACGCCTCCGTACACGCATGGCAACCCACATAACTGAAGAGATAGCATCATCCAACTTGGGGATTTATCTGTCATTAGCAGCTAAGAGGAGCGAGCCCGGGTACATGAAGGGTCATCATCCAGATGGGGTTTTATCCGTGATTAACAGCTGAGAGGAGCGGGCCCTGGTACTAAAGGATCCTTATCCACCTTGGGGATTTATGCAAGATTAACAGCTGGAGGAGCAACGAAATAAAATGAAATGCATGGGGTTTTAGGCCACCTTCGTGCACATTTAGATTCCTTGGTTAAACTGAGGATGGTGAGATGAATGAAATCACACTGCCTTCCAGGGAAAGGATTGAAAATTCGAGCCCTGACGGTCTGAGGCGGGACACGCTACCTCTCGGTCAAGGAGTTTCCCCACAATATTTACTATTTCCGACTGAGCGGAAAAAACATTTTGTTCCTTTGAAAATTAAATGCCAGAGCGGGGGACGAACCCGCGATCTCCGACGTTCCAAGCAGGCAGCTTTAGCCATTGCACCAGGGCTCCCGCCCCAACAGGTGAAGGAGCGAGCCCTGGTGCCTAAAGGGTCACCAGAGATAATAGGATCCAGGGTTAACAGTCACTCTGCTGGATACAGCAGCAGATAACCTGTCTGCGAGGGGTGGGGGGGGGGGGTTAGGGGGTGTCAGCTGTCCGTGGCCCCCGAGGCGTTTGTGGAGCTCATTATTATCATAGAGTTAGATATTCTGTGTTATTATGGTATACATTCTCTGTGTGTTTATCCATTATTAGAATCTTGGCTTTCAGAACGAATCATACAGTATTGCAAGGATTGTCCCTGAAGAGAGTTGAATAAGTTATTGTCTTTATTTGTTTGCTATGTGTTCACACAACGAAAGTTAGTATGTTTTATATTACCATTGGACTATGACCCAACTGTATATATTACAGTTGTCACATAACTTCTCAGGAAGTTAGCCCCACCCTTCCCTCTCTTGCAAATGTGTTATTTTGCCGCAATCGAGCTACGTAATGAGGGCCATAGAATGTTCTCAAATTATACTCGTATACATGGTATATACATAGTATACGTCATGACTGGCAACACTCACTAATCATAACAATGACGCAGTTGCCAGATCCCTTGGAATGAGACATTTTCAATTTTTCTAATTTTGAAAATTTAATTCGTATGAAGCTATATAGCCTACTGATCTTAACTAAAAAACGAAAAAGTCAAAAAAACAATTTTAAAGCACCGAAATAGAGTGAAATAGTTATATTGCCGGATCGTATATTGCCATGTAAACAAAACAAGTCAGCAATATACAGCACTTAACACCACATATTCCCACGTCTTGGACGGTGAGATTAAAGCAATCGCCACTATTTGGTGTCTTATAGTCAGGACATGGGAGAGAAACCTGCAGCACTGATTGTCTGCCCGACGCTGGGCCGACGGTATCAACATGTGGCCCAATGCTGTAGGAACATTCAACCGTCCTTTAGCAAGTGTTAAGGTATACAAAAAGTTTGCTTAGGTTTTTGAGCGGATTCATAGAAATGTTGATAATTTTTTTTTTTTAAACCCTAAAAAATCTGAAAAAATAAGATCATGATTTGGGGGATATACTACTTCATTACACAATTAAAAACGAGAATTGATGTATGTCATCCCAAGGAGCTGCTTTAATTGATTGCAAAAAGCACAGTAAATTCATTATGTCATTGCGATATGTCTAATGTGTTAAAATTAAAATGGTTCAAAATATAAAATACACCAGCGGGCTATTCTGGCTTGCTGGTTCTAATGGGAACAAAGTTCCATATTTTTTACCCTATTATTATTCACTGTGTTGATCACTAAACACGGATAATACTCATGGCCATTGTCTTCACTTATACTATTTCACTCGAGCTTAGCAGGGACCGACTTCAGTCGTCAGAATCTGACGTCCATAGACGTCAGATTTTGACGACTAAAGTCGATCCCCGCACTGTAAGAGTAAAGCTATTTCTAATGGCCGTATACCCATATAACATAGGTATTCAAAGGAATCGGAATGAGCTAATTAAGACACTTATGATGATTTCATATTGAAAAAACCCCTTTAAACTCCATAGTTTATACAAAAGTATATAAGTGCTTCAAGGAGTGACGGGATCATTGACAGAGTGACAATCCAGAACGTGATTATGATCACATGATCCCTGGCAAAGCAGAGAAAGAATCTCCCCACTGACACCAGCATTAATGCAAAGCCGGCGCAATGCTGGACCAGCAGCCAAAACGCTGACCCTACATTGGGCGGCATTGACTGAGATGCACTTAATTGAACATGTGTCAAGGCAAATTAAATAAAATTAATTGACGCTGTGCGATACAGTGAGATGATCAAGAAATTATATTTCTTTGGTATCTAATTAAACATAGGCCCTAAATCAGGGTTGGCAAAAACCCGGGTAATATTAATATTACCCGGCCCACCCGGGCAATAATGGGCAATATGGATAAATACGGGTTTTAATGGGCAATGATGGGCAATATTGGACGGCTGCCCATATTCTCAATTTCATACATTTTTAATTCAGACCCCCTGATCCCTGGGCGGGGGCCCTAGGGTAGTGGTTAGCACCGCTGCCTTTCACGCCAGAGTCCGGGGTTCGGTTCCCGGTCTCGGCGGTTTGAAAGAAACAAAATTGTTTCTTCCCCATCCACGTGTGAAAGTTAGTATTGTGGGGAGCCTCCGTGACCGAGAGGTAGCGTGCTCGGCCTCAGACCGCCAGGGCTCGAATTTCGAATCCTGTGTCTGGAGGACAGTGTCATCTCAATCATCTCACCATCCTCAGGAGGTTCTCCTGGCCCAGTTTAGCCTATATGTGCACAAAGGTGGCCTAAAGCCCGATTCATTTCATTTCCCTGATCCCTATGTTTGCTTTATTTACATTAAAAATAAAAATTTAATATCAGTCATGATGTCAATCTATTTTTATTTTATATATATAATTGATACTAGTATTAAAAACTACGTATTTTATGATTTTAAGTGAAATCTGTTGGTGGGAATATAAGTGGTTTATGGCATAAATTAACTCAACAACATGTTGTTTTAATGTGTACACACACACTGCAGCTGATGAACCCTTTGAGGCTGGTATTCTCGGTTATTATATCTAATATAATTTCTTATCTAATTTAATTTCTTATCAAATATAATTTATTATTATATAAAGAAATAGGCATACACTGCCGATAATAAATGATCTTGTCAAATTCAATTTAGAAGAAAAATCAGTATTTGCTAGAAACTGGGAAAGGAGGAACACAACGACAGGCTTTTAATTTGTTTCAATAATATAAATACGAACCCTAGACCACAAACGCTAATTCCCGTGTCACATGTCGCCTTCTGAGATTATTGCCGAGATCAAGGCTGCATGGACATCGTAGACAATGGTTGTTTCTTTTCCTTACAAACACAATACATTGAATCAACGTCGACTTAACGCTGTTCCAAAGTCTGCGATGCTGGCGGGACAATAAAACAGCATTGGTTCAAAATCTAGTGCACAGTGGGTATTCACCCAATGCCGGCCGAATTACGTGTTTCTCAGGCGCGCTGCAATCACACCTCTTGTCAATGGAAAGTTTACCGTCTGGCGTCTACACATTACGTAACCATAAGCCCAGCTACGGAGAGGACGTCTCTCTGATTGCTAACCTAGTGCAGTACATCGCTGACTGTTTTTTCTTGTCTAAATAATATCTGTATTGGTTTTTTTAATATTCATTTGTAAGTTTCATTGAAAGGCACTGTAAATCGATACCAAATATTTAAATTCAGCACTAAAACTAGCGAATTTCACATTTAGAACCTAAATGATGTCATGGTACGAGCAGTCATGCATGCCACGCATTTGTGTTCAGTGCCCAGGGGACTACACAATTACAAATTTAATGTTGAGATTATCTATGAAAAATACATTTAGTACATTAGACTTTTACAATTGGCTTATTTTGTTGCCTATTATTGTGTGCTTTGACAATATTATTTTTACTTTTCACTTCGTGATATTCTAGTATTTTTTATTTTTTATTATTGCCCATTATTGCACACTTTGGCTAAAAAAGCATTATTGCCCAGCCCGGGTTTTCCCGGGTTTTCCCGGGGTGGGAAAACCCGGGCCGGGCTATATTGCCAACCCTGCCCTAAATCAAATCTAACAGTGAGAATAATTTGACGAAGAGTTTGTAGTGACTGTGTTGTTCAAAAAATCTTACCCATAATACAGAGACCTATTCTTCTCAATCTTGTTGAAAATTAATGTGGCTAATATGTATTGAGTTTTATTTTTCCAGGGTTTACTCCCTCAAAAACAAACAAATTAATTTCAGAGATATTTGTCTTTGTATAAGTGCTTTGTCCTAATGACACGGAGCATCAGATGTAAATCATACGATGGATCAATGCTGGGCCACAGTCTGTAACGTTGACCACATATTTATGCCACAAATGCAATCACATGATGGGCATCCTAGTCCAGGCAAAGTAAGCTATTTCTTCACCCAATTTGGAACAAATTGCCGAATTTCCCAGGACCCCTTTTTTTTAATTCTGGCTGCGCCCCTGCCCAGACACGCGTAGACTGGCGTCTTATTGGCATCCCGGGGCGTGGCTGTACCGGATCCTAGAGATCCATGACGTGCTGCCCCGAGGGTGATGCGCCCGCCGGGCGAGTGTCAGTTCAGTGGGCCGGGGAGTCCCGCTGGACCGGTCAAGCCTCAGCGACATTGTCAAGCAAGGCGAGAAAAACGACTGGTAAGCGTTGTTTCAATGCTGTAGCGCTGTCTCAACAAAGACTCAATGTCCCTAGTAAACATTCATCCACTGTAATTTTAGTGTTTGGCCGTCGTCTACGACGCTGTCCCAACATTACCATACCCCCGGGCCAGCGTGTCCACTGCCCGCTAGATAACGCACGTGCCGAGCGGGCGTCTCAGGAGGTGGCACAAAGATAGCCCTTCACACCTTAACTGTCGGTGCCGCATATATTCGGGTTTTCATTTTTTATTAGCACAATAAATACCACCTTTTAAACATGTTAAAGATAACATGTGAAATCAATAAGCAATATTTGAAAAGAGTTGACCGCAATTTTGTCGAATCTGAATAATTTTCATTCACTTGAAGTTGTGGATCGCGTCAGCGAGACACAACTTCTAGTGGGTGAAAATTCATATTGAATAATTTGGCGGTTAAAGGGTTATAGTGTTGAGGGCGACAATATTAATTTGTTTTAATTCGTTCTATTAGCCGATTAAATGCTATTATTGGGAACGAAATGTGTGTTTAAACATACAGATTTGCTAAATAATTTTTGGTCTCAAAATAAACAAATCTGGGTAATTTGTGTGTTTCGTAATATGAGAGTTTTTTCCAAAACCTAAAAACAACCGATTTAATGCATTTATCGTCCTTGATTTAGTGAAAATGAGGTATTGCATAAAAAGATCTGATTTTTATTACAAACGTTAGAAAATATTCAGATTCAAAATTGGCCACCGGCGGCCATCTTGAATTTTGCTTCTCACGCGTCTTCAACAGCTTATTGACGAGGTAAATATTGGGATTTTCACAATCAAACCTGTTACAGTAGACCGTGTCTATTAAAGCAGCCTGACTCACTGACTTTATAATGTCTGAACATATTTAAAAGACGTATTTTGTATACCACTCTTCTAAAGGGGCTGTCGCTACGAATGGTCGCTACGAATAAGGCGCACGATCCGTATGAAAAAATAGCTGAACCATGCCGAACCATGCCGAACCATGGCGACTGGCATACGGATCGCTGCCAAACTTCGTAGAGATCCGGCTCCTGCTAGAGATGTGTTTCAGCGGCAGCCAGGAAGGCTACGTGCAATTGATCCACATCCCCCACGAGGAGTCAAATGAGACACTGTTTTTCAAGAGCATCCATTTTGGTCCGCGTATGTTGTCCGGGGATAAGTGGACGAGCCAGATTTAACCCTTTAAAATCCCCACGATGCATCAAAGCTTTTGCATCTCTGAAAAACGACTTCATTTCTTAAAACCAAGGGGGTTTAGACGAAAAATTTCTATGGAAGTGTTTCAATAATGGTAATATGTGTGTTCATTTGCCACACACTTTAAGTTGTCTTTATTCTCTACAAGTCGAGCATTGCGACAGCAATTCGCGGCTTGTAGTGGATGAAGATGACAATGGTAAATTCAGGTTTCAAAGGGCTAAAATCTGGATCAAAATGCACAAGCCCAGCAAATACGACTCATTTAACGAATGTTGGGTTGATGCTGGGCCGACGTCGTAGACGGCGGGCCAACATCAAGTCAACATTGGTACAATGTGTTGTGTTTGCTGTGAGTACAGGGCTGACGAGAGGCGTGTAAACAGATGCAGGAGTGTGAGGTGAGGGCGGTGCAGGCACTTACAGCAAGAAATCCACAATAAAAACCAGGACAAACTACACCGCATCTCCATAGCAACGTGCCCAGAATAAGCTACCCCCGGGTAACTGTCGCTTCTAAAAGTGCTCCCAGCAAACACGTGACGCCGAACCAATGACGGCTTAATGCTGGACCAGAGTCGCAGACGGTTGGCCAGCATTAAGTCAACATTGACACGTCCGACACCCCGTGCTTTCTATGTGGACATGTGAATTTCTTGGTCGTCATAATGTTAATTCTACCTAATAAATACAGTAGATTTGTTTTGATGGTTTTGTAAAATGTCTCGCGGAAAATGTGAACCCCAAGATATAAACCAATACTAAGTAGTGCACTATAACCTCTGTTGGGACAATTCATAAATTCATGTATATTATTGTCAATATAGCACTGTCACATCCACACACAGGAGTCTGCAGCGGGGCGTAAATGGTCAGCAAGTGGGACGTAAATGGTCATTCAATTCTGTTCAATTCAACTCAGTTTATTTATTTATGCTTGAAACATACATACATGCAAATAATTATAAAAATGCAAAAGAGACCTGCAAAAATCTTATGACAAGCCGCTTCCATGCAGGACACCCTTCAATAAAGTAATATATTGTTTCTGAAAAACTGCATACGTCGCGGGAAAGACGGAGAGACAAAAAGACGGCCAATAATAAAATAGTAAGATTAATGCGGAGGGAAAAGCAGACAAATACGAGTGTAGTCTATGTATCAACGCAAAAACAGAGACACAAATTCAATATATTAAGAACGTTAAAATTAGCGGACTGCATGGATATAAAATATAATAATACGATCTTATATAATAACCTTCACCTTGACCAAAAATAGGGCCAAAGAGGGCCAGCGTCCGAAGTGCACCGTGTATTACGAAACAGCAATTTTTTAACATATATAGCAGTGTGGTATCAAACACATTGAGTTGTATTCATTTACAAGACAAAATTTAAGATATACTGAAAATCCATTTCGACTATGAGTTTTTATTTTATCTGTTATAATGCTGCTTGAATTATTTAAAATATCCGGAATACAAAAACGCATACATTTTTTAGCAAAACATGTTTTACAAGTGCAACTGAGTAGTTTCTTTTTTGTCTGATGTTATGATGGTAGATTACTGGTTGTAAAAGTGAAGACATGTTAATGAAATATGCAGGTAAATTGTTATTTATCAGGTCAAAACAACACGTTAACAGTTGAGGCTTAAACATACCATCAATTTTAAGCACATTCAGCTTCTTAAAGAAGGGCTCGCTGTGAGAGAGGTAACCACTCGAACATATAATTCGCATGGCTTTCTTCTGTAATTTAAAAATTCTTTCCCGGTTGAAACCCCAGCACTTTAGACCATAAGGTATATGTGGTTTAATCAGCCCATTATATATGGTTGAAAGAATTTCAGAAGGAACCATGTGTTTAAGCAGGTACATAATTCCTAGAATAATTGAAAATTTAGAAGCCATTTTGTTTATGTGTGAATCCCATTTTAAATGATTGTGTATTGTAAACCCTAAAAAATTAAATTCATCAGCAAATTCTATTTTGATATTTTCAATCTCTATATTTGGTATATTAGTTTCTGAGGCATATGAAATACCATGAATTTTGATTTTTTTTTATGATGATTGATAATTTGTTCAACTTTAACCAGTCTGCAACTTTTGGTAATTCTATATTTAAATTTATGGAAATATATTTACCAAAAACATCCAATGTGGAGTATAAAGTAGTATCATCAGCATAAATAATCATCTTAAACAGTTTACTGGCATTGCATAAATGATTAATATATATGATAAATAGAAGAGGGCCCAATATAGACCCTTGAGGTACACCAGTGGATATACGATACATATCAGAATTAGTGTTATCATAAGAAACATATTGGGTTCTATTTTGTAAATAGTCTTTAAAAAGATTTAGCTCTACTGGTCTTATACCATGATAATTTAATTTCTGAAGTAAAATAACGTGATCAAGAGTGTCGAATGCCTTTGAGAGATCTAAGAAAATGAATATTGGTATTTTGCCTTTATCAAGTTCATACTGACTGTCATAGAAAAGTTTACGTTCATTTAAATATGTACTCACATGTTTGAAAATTATTTTTTCCAAAATTTTAGATATCGAGGGAAGGAGTGAGATTGGACGGTAGTTTGATATATAGTTCAAAGACCCTTTCTTATGAATAGGTATTACTTTATCTATCTTAAGTTTTTTCTGGGAATATACCGGTATTTAAAGACAGATTAAAAATACATGTGAGAGCTGGTATTATTTCTGTTTTAATTGCCTTTATTTTTCTCATAGAAATATCATCAAAACCTGTACTAGATTTATCTGCTAGATCATTAATTATTCTAAGTATCGAAATGTCGTCAATTTTCCTAAATTGAAATGTACGGTTATGCGTGCCAGTTAGAAAGTCTTTAACGTTAATATTTTTAGGCAGTTTTATGTTTTGGCGAGGCTAGGGTCAATGTCATTTACGCCGTCATTTGAATCATACTCGCCACAGCTATACATGTGGTGAATACTAGTGTTTCAACTCTTTAATCACCGTTACCGATTATATTTGGGTTTCCACTGTTTTTATTAATACATTAGGTACCACCATTTAAACAATCATGTTAAAAATAAAACGTGAAATTAATCAGCAATATTTGAAAATAGTTGACCTTCATTTTTTCAAATCTGCATAATTTACACTCACTTAAAGTCGTGGATCGCATCAGTGAGAAACAACTTCAAGTGACTGAAAATTCCAAATGGATAATTTGGCGGTTAAAGTGTTAAACGCTAGAATATGATACTAGCGTGTGATTGGTCGGACAAGGTGTGAAATTGAGTCCTTTACCCCTTATAGTCAGGTTCCTTAGTGAAATTATATTTACCGGCCAGTCAAAGCTCTAAATTTAGCATAGTGCCAAAATAACAAAAAAATATAACCAAAATAGTGAATCAAAATATATTGCTGTGGGAAATAAACAGTTATAATTTCCAGACTATCACATATTAAAAATCATCGACATTGACCATATATCATTTAATTATATATGGGGCTTACATCTGATAAAATTACAAAATACAACATTATTTAAGAAAAAACATAGAAATACAAATGGAAACAAACGCATGGTGTAGCCGATGTAAATAAGCTAGCATATTGTGGTTCCTGTATGATATTTGTAGAACGATTTCTCAACGTTATTCCCAATATAGATAACGTATAATAATATGCAAGCCAACTAAAGTACACGAATCATATCAGATAAAAAATCACCATTAAGAAAAAAGTGGGTTATGTGATGTGTTTCAGGGTGTTTATAATGGATTTACACCAGGGGAACTAATTACTGAAATGGATAGATCAACATTTGGGACGTAACATACAGATCCAAAAGACCAATATGAGACAGACGAGGTTGAACAAAACAATTCACATTCATTGACATTTTAATTTCATGAATCATACGAACAGTACAATGTGGTATATACGATAAACTGTATCTTCAATGGTCCAGAATATGAAAAGAGAAGCAAACATTAATACATAGAAAATATGCGTCAAATATCAATAAACGTTCGAGTTTGACAATCACTCAAAATGCCTGGTTAACGCAGATAATATTCTCATAAAATGTTATCTGCTATCTCAAGCCATTACAAATATAAATTTAAATAATCCTATGCCGAACAATGTAGAAGAGAATTAGTTATTTATCTCGCAAAGATGTACCAACATTACTAAACTATATGAAACATCGATATCAATGTTAACAATATCACACTCTCGTTAACAATAATATAATTATGTCAATCACACATCAGTCATTCATCAGCACACACAACAAAATAATAAAAACAATAATACCCAAACCCCAGAGACCTAGAAAATAGACAACAGATTATTGATCATCGTGGTGAGGTTAACATAATAAAGTATAGAAACACTCACCACGATATCTCAGTATCCTCCGACTCTCCTCCAGGTCGCAGAACGCGATGATCAAATGGACTAACGACCTGAGTGCCCCGGGTTACCTCAGGAGTAGTCACACTCACGCCGGAAAACGGTAGGCCCCCAATTTCGGAAGATCTTGTTCTAGAGAGCCGAAACAGAAAAGTGTTGCCTCATAATGTCGATACAAGCCTATTTAACAGAAAACCTCAGTTGCACACAATAATACATTCTCGACAATTCGCATACATCCCGAGCTAATCATGCTTCACTGCTACTGCAGGTAGGCCTTCTACACGTCGGCCTTCTGCACGTAGGCCGGCATTACTATTCTGCATTGGAACAACATTGGCCAAGCATATATTTAAATGTCATGCAGCAAACCAAATACGTGACTATTGGCATTGGGACAACTTTGAACCAACATCTCATACGGTAAACCAAGTACAAGTACCGTAACCACATCACATTAACCCCTTTGTTACAAAATCCCGCAACAGATGCTATGTAGGTATCCCAACTGATAGTTATTCTAGTACTATCAAAGTGAAGTTTGCAAATTTCTGAAATATTCCAGGGACTTTTATCTGCTAAAACATGTTGTATATTTAAGGAAAATGTTTTGATTGACTGGTGAATATAACAAATTCGCTCAACCTGTTCATCAGTGCCAAATTGCGTATATATCCACATTGTTTTTTTCCCCCAGATACTTTCATCTGACTTGATTAAGATGCAGACCCCGGAACTATCACTATTGTTCATGTTTTTGTGCTTCAAATGACATGGCAGAGGATGTATTTAGTATGACCCAGTTATTCACATCTATACATAATTGGCTAGAGCCTGCTACAGAAATTCATGCCTCATATGTGAACGGAGTGTTCATCTTCTATAATTCAGGCCTATATGATTTGAGGCAAGAGCAAATCTGTATCACCATCATTGCTACTTTTAATGTAAGACTGTATTTGTAGAACACCAAAAGTGATTGTAATCCATACGCGGCATTTGCTTCATCAATTTCATCCTCGACTGCTCATCTAGGCCAAGAAAAGTGCCATATTTATGGGGTAAAATGTATTTATTGGCAGTTTGGTTTATAATAAATATTGTTGCACCAGGAATTGGGGATTGGTATATCTTATTGCTGTGCTATAAAAATGAAGACTGGGGATAGTTGAAATTAAAGTTCCATCCACAGTAAATAATACCTAAAACATGCCGATGCTACAAAACTAGATCTTGTTTAAAACGCACATAAGTAGGCCTATAATTAGCCAGAGCCTCTTCTACTTCTAGAAGTATATTATTGATCAAGCTAGAGCTATGCCTAAATCGTAGAATTGTTAAATACGTTTATTGAACATTCGGTCGTTCATGAGGAGTAATTGATATAGCTCATGATGTTTGACTTGCTGTTGTTTCTCAGAAGAGCAAAAATAGGCACTCTTCCGCGAGTTAATATATTAATAATTAACAGTCCTGCTGTGGTGCAAGCTCTGTGTGAATTCGTTGTTTTATATCATAAAGTATTTGGAATCAAAATCACTGAAGTTATGTATTTTGAACAAAATAATATACAAAATGATATACACCATCTGAGGAAGAGAACCAGAAAACACCTTTTTGTGAATTAGTTATGTAGCTTTCAGAGGAAGTGCATCTTCAGGTTTTGTGACATTATATCAGGCCTTCTGGCCAATGGGTCAATGTGCTAATTTTACATTTTCCAACGATGATCTATACAATTGCTCTGTGATCAGACATTATGTATGTTGATTGTTTTAAATATCTCTTTTTTTAATAATTATGTTATTCATTTTAAGTGGCTGTATCCATGATATTCCACTCTATGACGTTGGCAAGCAGTCTCCTGCCCCATAGTTAAGTAATCATTGTTTGTGTGTTATATTTTAGATTAAATGAGCACATTTGATGCAGGTAACCTTGTTCTCGTCTTTTATCACACTTTTTTTTATTAGCCGCTGTATTGCATACTTTGTATTGACTTATATAGCGCCTAACGCCTTGGAGGACCGAGCTCGGCGGTGCGGTAATCCGTATCAGTGTTCGAATAAGTGTCAAGTCAATGTTGATGTTATTATAGTCAATTTTGCTGTTAGTATGGAGTCCAATCTTATACTTTATTTTTCAACATATTTCAGGGTTTCTGATAGTATGGTATTTAATTTTGATATGTAAACTTTATTACTCGTTTTTTGTTTCAATAGTTCCCTCAGCATTACACAATGTAGATGTAAGATGCTTCATTGCTCACGTTATGCCAAAATTAATTGCAGTTTCTTTGTCAGAAATTAATAAAACATGCTGATATCACGTTAATGAACGACAACCACTTTCGGGCTTAGATAAATTAAATAAATAATTAATTAGTAATTAGTATTACGTTTTAGATTATCTTTTTCTTTCCAATGACTAAAAGCAGAAAATTACATGTCTTAGAAAGCTTTCTTAGGTTGATATTAACATATATGAAAAAATAATGTGCACTTACCGGGAAATGCGATAAAAAATATTTTCATTTTGGCGGCCATTTTGAATTTTCGATTTTCTGGAAAAGCAGAGCCAAAATGAGAAGGCTCAACGACTAAATTTCAGCATTTGCCCATAGAGAAGCTGTGTACCAAATCTGGTACTTTTGTCCGCCCTGTAAATATAATGCTAAAAAATGACGCTAATAAGGAACCTGACCATTACAGCGCGAGAATCAAATTTAGTCGATCCCCGCACTGTAAGAGTAAACATATTTGTAATAGTTGTAGACCCACAACATATGTATTCAAATGAATCGTAAAAAGCTAGCTAAGACATTTATGATAATTTTAATTAAAAAAAACCTTTGGTCTCCATGGTTTATACAAAAATAATTCAGCGCTTTA
Organism: Flabesymbios commensalis; assembly: GCA_964017125.1. Taxonomy (NCBI): domain Eukaryota; kingdom Metazoa; phylum Annelida; class Polychaeta; order Terebellida; family Flabelligeridae; genus Flabesymbios; species Flabesymbios commensalis. Next base: position 17,208,231 of record OZ024912.1, read on the forward strand.
AAGGTTAATCTTGTACATATGTAACCTTTTTTTATTCCTTTGCTCCGCCTCTTTATAGCATAACAGTCACAGGGTTCAAAGATTCTTAGTCCGGCCTCAGAAGTCAACATATTGCCTTCCAATCACACTATTATTATACTACTGTTATCCTGGCTGACACGCTACGTTCATCTAGTGCTAGTTTAATGTTGTCCATCGTCAATGGCGCCGCCATTGTATGTTTCTGATTTTAGTTGTACCCCAGTTAGCTATATTTTTGTAATCAGCGTGGTGCTTTCTGGGTACAAGTTTGTCCCGCTGGTCGTACACAGTGGACTACTCCTTTTTAACTTCTCGGATATAATTATTCAATTCTCAATCGACAGCTACCAATGTGCCCCACAGTGCATGGCGCGGGACTAACTGTAACCAATCAGAGACTGAGATGAGTGTGGTTATGCATGGTTATCCACCAGATGGCGCTTACGATCACCTTTATTTAGCAAACTGCTTTAAGTGAGGCGTATTTTATGGGAACACGATCCTTCATGAGGGTTTATGTTCCGGATAAGTCGAGATCACTGATGGACGTGAATCCCCGTTAACGGCACCTGCCATCAAATATACATCAAAGTGCGGGATTAGAACCGGCTACGCGTGACACCGTGGGACAGTGTTGGTTCAATTCTGGGCCAGCGTCTTTGACGCTGGCCCAACATCGACCCAGCATTGCCCCAGCGCATCAGTATCTGGTGAGAATCGCGTATTGATCCGGAATGACGGGTGACATCAAAGGTATCCCTGTTGCCTGGCAAGTAACACCGTACATGTGGATTTTTCACGATTTTATAAATGTCGTCTGTCCGGAATTAAATGAAGCCCGTCACACTGAAAGGCATGAGGAAATGTTCAAATTGTTTTTCTTGCGTGCCCTTCTTGTTTCACAAACTGAAATATGTTTTGAAAAATCTGTGTTTTTTTTATTCTTCAGCCCTTTCAGCGTGGGGATCAATTTTTGACGTCAGAATCGGACGTTAAAAGTCGATTCCCGCACTGAAAGAATAAGTCATACCCCCATATTAACGGGGTATTAGACCCTTAAAGCGCTGAATTGATTTGTAAAAAACATCGCAACCAAATGGGTTTTTTCTTTTAGAAATCATTATAATTATCTTAGTCAGCTCTTTCTGATTCATTTGAATACCTATGTTATGGCCATTAGAAATATGTTTACTCTTACAGAGCGGGGATCGAGTTTAGTAGTCAGAATCGGACGTCTTCAGGCGTCAGATTCTGTCGACCAGAGTTGATCCAAGCACTGTAAGGGTTAACCCTTTAAACGCCGGTGCCGCATATATCCGGGTTTTCATTTTTTATTACCACATCAAGTACCACCTTTTAAAAATGTTAAAGATAAATGTGACATCAATCAGCAAGATTTGAAAAGAGTTGACCTCTATTTTGCCAAATCTGAATAATTTTCACTCACTTGAAGTTGTGGATCGCGTCAGCGAGACACAACTTCAAGTGAGTGAAAATTCAGATTAAATAATTTGGCGGTTAAAGGGTTAATGGGGTATATTTCCCTACAATAAAATCGTGATACTATTAGTTTTATGGAATTCGCAAAAAATAGTTTTTTTAATGTGAACACATTGACGGTATATACGATGACGTCAGTAGAAAGAGGGCCCTTATCTGCACCGTGGTTCCCTGGTGAACTTCCGGGTGGTTGGACAGCCGGAAGTTCAACTACCAGCCTTACTGCGCATGTACAATACGTGCAAATTAGGTGGAAACGTAAATGAAAGCAACCACGACTGAATAGAGATCAACGAATGGGGCTAAGGATAATCTTTATTTCAGTTTCGCCCGTATTGTCGTACAAGTCACGATATATCGTAGGCTTCTGATTGGTCGAGAAGGTCATCTCGACCAATCAGAAGCCTGCGATATATCGTAACTTGTATTAGAATACAGCCCCTGTGCTGTGTAGTGTGTACCACGAAGTACAATTCTGTATGAGGGACCGTAGCTTTACAAATCAAAGCAAAATCAAAGCATTTTTATTGCAGACAATTTAAAATACATCATATTACGACATCAAATAATACACATTTTTTCAATGGTATAAAAACACACAAAAAAATAAATACATATCGTATAAGATATCTGTGAAATCTAACTGTCCCATTGTATGGATCACTGCCTACTACGGCTGCCTTTATGTCAGTTCTCTCCGCAACGAGAGTGATTTTCCGATAAATTGCCCTAAATTCAACAATGTGGCTTTATTCTTGGATTTAAATATACTCACAGATATTTGTGATGACCACACGCCCTTTGCATCAGCTGAAAGAAAGTCCTGCTGAATTTCAGAATAGGTGGGACAGTCGACAATAAAGTGAACCTCATCCTCAACCCTTTGCAGAAATGGCAAAACCGGTGTAGATTTTGCCCTTCACAATTATGAGATCGTGCGAGCTGAGTCTAATCTGCGCTATTAATATCTTTTTACGTCGATTTCTGCAGCCATTGTGGCATTATCGCGACAGGAGGAACCCCGAAGTCTGGAGTACACCCTACCCCTACAGAATGACTGTTCTGAGCGCACAGTATACCAAACTGTACAGTACATTCGGCTGTGCTGCCCTGTGTACTCTACACTTTGAATAGTTTTGGGTGCTGTATACGCACAATTGCAGTTACCACCATACTGTTTAACCGAGACTCGGAGTCCTAGATACCAGTCCATAATATAACCGAAGCGAGTGAGTCATCGTGGCACAATAACCTTGTGCAATCCATACAGGTACGGGGACGTCCGTGTGAAATCCGCATGAGACCGCGTGACTAACGTAGGTGTCAGACAACGCCCGCGTAGATTCCGCATAAGTACCTTAAATCCGACTTGATCCACTCAGTCTGTGTCAACTACGAGATATCCTTTTCGCCTGTGTGTCGTCTTCATGTTGAACGTAATCCGTAAACAACCGTAGATGTATATGAACCGCATTAGAACCACGTTTGACATTTGTTCTGCACTCATGTGAGCTATGTATTACCTATTATCTTCTTACTATGTGTGATCTTAATCCGTATAGACCGACCGAGAGGTAACGTGCTTGGCTTTAGACCTCCAGGGTTTAAATTTCAAATCTTGTGTTTAGAGGGCAGTGTCATCTCACTCATATCACCATCCTCAGGAGGTTCTCCTGGCTCAATTGAGCCTATATGGGCACAAAAGTGGCCTAAAGCCCGATTCATTTCATTTTTATCCTCAGACAATGCATACAAAGTTATGGCAATCTGCTTTTATATACATTCATCTCACAAATATAAACATGCATAATTTAATCGCATTGGACAATCACTAAAAACAAATAATTATGCTAAACATTCTAATGATAAATACGAAGGCAATGAAAATCGCATTCCCAGATGTGTTACACGAATGTGTTTTTGTCCGTAGTTTAATCAGCTCCCTATACACTCCCGACGTGGAAATCGGCGTCACAGGTTCATCATATATTCTTCACTAAGGACGTTTCCCCGTTAACCCTTTAGATACTGATTTTTTTTTGTATAAAACATGGAAACCGAAGGGTTTTTTCAATTTGAAATCATCTTAAATGTCCTAGTAAGCTCCGAATAATTTGATTACCTATGTTATGGGTCTACGGCTATTATAAATATCTTTACTTTTACAGTGCGGGGTCGACTTTAGCCGTCAGAATCTGACGTTTACAGACGTCAGATTTTGACGACTAAAGTCGATCACCGCGCTGTAAGAGTTAATCTTTCGTTCACATAAACTTCACCATCTTCACCAGCATGCAAAACAACGTGGAATCAACGTTGCTTCTACATCATCAGATGATTGGAAAATAGGTTTGCTTTGAAAATTGATTCAACCTCATTTTAGCAACGTCATTTCAACGTCTGATATCCACGTAATTTCAACCACTTGCTCAACCTCATTCACACATAATTTGAATGTCTTGTGAACGCAATTTCAACTTATTCAATCTCATATCAACATTACTCCAACGTCATACTTAATCTTTTTATAAAATTTTACTAATATTTAAACGCCATTCAACCCACTTAAAATTAGTTATATATACTGTAGGTATATACTTGGTAATGATCAGACATTCAGAGTTACTCTGACACAGCGCAGGCAAATTAAGATATTATTGATGTTATGATTGAAACGCAACTTCCCACGATAAAAAATTGATTAGCCAGTGAACATTAGTTGAGTGAACCGAGGCCAAACGATTTTCACATAACTTTTAAAATAGAAAGTTGAATTACCTTTTATATGATAAGTTCTGCTAGCAATTCAATATTCATTTCAGTTTACCAGGAACGTATATGTTTAGATAAAGTCAATCACAATTGAATGTTGTGGCTTGAAATCATTTGATAAATTAAGGTGATTGAATTGTTAGTAAAACGTAAAGTTAATACAACTTAAAGGTGATCTATCACCCCCTATATAGTATGAATAAATTTGTTACAAAAAAAAACAAAGTTGCCACAAGATGGGGCACAAGTGTTTTCTTATATGGGATGATTGGCTATCATGTGAACCTCTGAGAGGGTCACATGATAGCCAATCACCCCATATAAGGACATAATTATTCATACCATATAAGGGGTGATAGATCACCTTTAATATTCGAATAAAAGTGAGATAGGACAGAATGGTGGCCAAAGTAAAAATTGCTGGTTGAGCTAATTCAACTCAGTGTTTAAATATTTAACATTATGTGAAAACATAGCGCGATATGAGCTGGCCTAATCAAATAGATAGCAGAATAAATACGTATTGTCAAGAATCTAATATATTCTTGGTATTTTTAAATTCAAAGTTAGTGTATTATTCACAATTCACTTAACTGTATGTCTGTGTGAAAAATGCGAAGAACCGTGTACATAATAAGGTGTTCAGCCGTACAAATGCCAATGCTTATTTAAGACAATAAGATTAGTTTAATTAAGCTCCACACACTTAACAGAACTTGTTGTGCTTGTTTTAATAATATTGCAAAATTATATCTTTATTGTAGCCATAATTCATTGATACATAGAACGCAGCGTTGACGTCGAAAATACTGCGCTAATGTGTGATGCGAAAGACGTCAGGAATATCATAGGAAAGTGACGTTACAATAATTATAACAATAATGAGTATGCGTTGTGGCGGTAATCTAAATAACACCTCAAAACAACGTAATTTGTGTTAGTTGAAATGATGTCGGTACACGTAAAAATGTCGTTGAGCTAAAGTGATTTGACGTGGATACATCATATCAACCAAAACACAACATTCAAATGACGTCCCATGTCTGTTGGGTCACGTTTGGTGAAATAAAGAAATATAAATTCCCAAGATTCAGGACAAAAAATAAGATGTACCAACGTACATTGATATGTATATATATTATCTTGAAATGTAATTCAAGTTTTAGTTGCCAATTAATGTCGTTGTTATATTGGTGTTATATTTTTTTATTCTTAAAGATATGATAGAGACTGTGAGCTGACCCAGACAGCCAATCTTATAATAAAACGGTCTCTAACATCATTATAAGCACACGTACGTTGTGTCTTTATATCGCATGGCATGATCTAGCTGTTATGGGGGATGATGATATAAGCAGATCGTTGATTCAATGTATATTTTATGCGATCGTACTCAAGAAATCTTGTTCCATGTGGTCTTATTCAATGTCATTGACTTTCCTGTCTGCATAAAGATGCACCACACCCAGAACCTACGGCGTTTGACCAACGTTTTATCAGGCTCACTGTTTTCTTTGTTTGTTAAAAGTAGGTTTCACAGATGCTTTTGAGTTAATTTCTATCTAAAAAAAATAGAATTTTTGTAAACTTCATTAAGCTAATGTTTGCTAGTATTTACGTCGATTTCACCAAATTGTATTTAAATTGATTTCTCAATGACATACGTTTTGGCATTGTAGGCTAGCCTATTTTCTTGTGCGGATCGTGATGAAGTATATTGTTTGATAACGCCACTAACTTATTTTAAAAATAATATAAATGTTAAATATTGTAAAGGATGAGAATAGGTTTATCTATTTTCTTGTATTTACACTTCCTCCACTCTCCAGAAGTCCACTAAAACCTAAATTAACACTTTAACTGCCTATTTTAAATGCAAATTATTTAATAAAAGTGCGTCATAATAAAGACGATATGAGCTTAATGTGTGATATTATACTGGGTAATTTATAATATCGGTCACTTTCATTCAACGTGATGTGTGGCTGAATCGCAGTCAGCTGGTGCAAAAAGGGATAAATATGGAATAGAATGATCTAATTACCATATAGCTTGGCGTGAAATAAGAAGGTAATATTTAAAATAATGCACGTGTTTACACTTTCTGTATCTAAAGTGTATCTAAATGTTCAACCATTGAGTGTTTTCTGGATCAGCATAGATAAATTTAAACAAATTTAAAATAGAAACATTTTTCAGATCACGTGGTGTTAGTTGGCAATTAAAAACCCACATTGCATAATGATAACGGTTAAGGTACTCGGGCCATATAATGTATAATAACAACAACGCATAATACTTAAAATGCAGTAATATACAACGAACTTGATAGATATGAGGATCACTCTTACATGATAATTTTGTTTGAGAAACGCCTCCCGCATCATATTCAGACAATTATAACGACGTCTGAAGTGATAAAAAAGAAAGTTATTTGTAAACGGGCTCACATTATTATTACTAGTGGTATTAACCAAGCATTTATTATAGACCATTAGTGTGATCTCAGCCATGATATAATCATAATCATTATATAGAGTTGTCCTATTGTAATATCTCTTTTTATTAACCCTTCCAGCACAGAGACCATCGTTTGACGTCAGAATCTGACGTCTGTAGAAGTCAGATTATGATGTTCCCCGCACTAAAAGTATTAAAACATTCGTAATGACCATAGACACATAACATAGGTGAAGCGAAAACAGGTAAGCAAGACATTCATGATGATTTCAAATTAAAACATTTGGTCTCCATAGTTTATAAAAAACAATCTTACAGCGTTTTAAGGGTTTCTACATGTATCATCAATAGCGTTTGTTAGGAAATGAAATGAAGTGAGTCGGGCTTTGGGCCACTTTTGTGCACATAGAGGCTAAATTGGGACAGGATAACCTGCTAAGGATGGGGGAGATGAGTGGGATGACACTGCCCTCCAGACACAGAATTCGAAAATCAAACCCTGGGGTCTTAAATCGAGCACGCTACCTCTCGATCACGGAGGCTCCCCACAATACTGCGTTTTACGAGTGGATGGGGAAAAACATTTTTGTTTCTTTCAAACCGTCGAGACCGGGAAACGAACCCCGAACTGCAGCGTGAAAAGCAGCGGTAATAACCACTACCCTGCCGCCTCCGCCCACGTGGGTGTCAGTGAATTAAATTGAGGTTCGATTATTTTGTATTACAATCTGATTTTTAACCCTAAAGCGCTGAATAAATTTGTAAAAAACATCGCAACTCGAAGGGTTTTTCCCAATTTGAAATCATCATAAATGTCTTAGTTAGCTCTTTCTGATTTGAATACCCATGTTATTATGGGTCTATGGCCATTATAAATATTTTTACTCTCACAGTGTGGGGATTGACTTTAGTTGTCAGAATCTGACGTCTTCAGACGTCAGATTCTGGCTACTAAAGTCGATCCCCGGGCTGTAAGGGTTAAATAATTTTATTTCACATGAAATAATTGCACATGAATATTATAATCGTTTGTTTTTACATTGTCTTCATTATAATTAACAATAGTTTTCCATCTTCAAATAATTGCCATCGCTGTACATATCGTCACATTAGAATGCACGGGTTGTATCTCTGATTTTGAAAAGTGGCATATGTTATCCTTAAAAGGACTGTGTGTGAGTATTTATGTGGCGCACATATCCAGCCTATAGGGCTGCTCATGGCGCCTTACATCATATTATCCTTGGTCATTGGACCTGTTCGTTCATGTACCATTTTAACTCCCCGTGTTGTGTTATGTATGAAGAATTGTATCCCGCAGATCAATTTTTTTAGATGTTAAAATTTGTTTTAATAATATTTATAAGAATTCACAAAAAAAACATGCAAACTTCGTATACACCTAAAGATGGTTGAAAGCTAACACAGCATTGGCTACATGTCCATGCTGTCTGCCCAGCTTTGAGCAGACAAACGGTGTTGTTGGGATCACCACATTCCCACACCAATCAAGGGCAGCGGCTATTGATGTAACCAGTGGGTATTTGTTGTATAAAGTGTTGTATACCGCGAACAGTTTTGCTTACATGGCAACATACGACTTGGAAATAAAATTTGTTGAGTCTATTTCAAGGCTTTTATTTTTTTTAGATAATTGTTTTAGTTAAGATCAGTAGGCTATGTAAGTCCAGATATATCATATATTCAAAATTGACATGTCATCATAAGCTGTCCCTTTGACCCTTTAACCGCCGGTGTCGCATATATTCGGTTTTTTATTTTTTATTAGCACATTAAGTACCACCAGAAAAATTGTGACATCAATCAACAATGTTTGAAAACAGTCAACCTCCATTTTGTCAAATCTGAATAATTTTCACTCACTTGAAGCTGTGGATCGCGTCAGCGAGACACAACTTCAAGTGGGTAAAAATTCAGATTGAATAATTTGGCGGTTGAAGGGTTAACTTGCTCTCCCTTCCATGTTGCATTTATTAGGGTTCGTACTCTTTACCAGCATTTGCCAAAATTTGCCAAAATTCATGAACTTTTCAAGTATTTTTAACCACCAGGCCATTCTTTAACGAGTAATATTAAATTGGGTACACAATAAGTTCTCGCAGTGTATAGCTACTTTGAAGGGACCCCTTGGGATGAGACATTTTCAATTTTGTCTATTTTGAAAATTTAATTTATGTGAAGTTATATAGCCTACTGATCTTAACTAAAAATACAAAAAAGTCAAAAAAACAATTTTAAAGCACCGAAAAAGACTAAAATAGTTATATTTCCAGGTCGTATATTGCCATGTAAAGAAAACAAGTCAGCAATATACAGCACTTTACACCACATATTCCCACGTCTTGAAAGGTGAGATCAAAGCAATCACCGCTAATTGGTGTCTTATAGTCAGGAAATGGGGGGATACACCTGCAGCACTGATTGTCTGCCCAACGCTGGGCCGACGGCATCAACATGTGGCTCAATGCTGTAGGAACATTCAACCGTTCTTTAGCAAGTGCTTAGGTATACACAAAGTTTGTTTGGGTTTCAAGCGGATTCATAGGAATGTTGATAATTTAATATAAAAAAAACATCTAAAAACTCTGAAAAAAATAAAATCATGATTATCACAGAGAAGCTCCCTCTAAATCCACCATATCATTTTTAAGCGGGATTCAAAATGAAATCAACATTAATTTGAGTGACCATTGTTGTAAAAGGAATGTACATATAAATACTAACAAACCAACTACTGAGGAGCAAATGTACCAGAATACATGAGATTTGTTGTCCCATATGTTAACATTTAAAGACAAGCAAACACTTTTTGTCAAATATACAATTTGTCAAGCACTTTCTAGGCCTTGATTTTTTTGTTAAGAATTCAGGTAGTTTGAGGGTTTTCAAGCTAAAGTATGCACCCTGGTGTATGCAACGCATGATATATGCTTATTTACATGGGACAAACGATATAATAGTATAGTCCAACAAAATACGACGAAATTCTTATTATTGATTTGAGATATAAGTTATATTTTATAAATTAAAAAATATGTATTCGATTTAAAATGAAAATCGCGGCATCAATTCGCATTCTAGATGATTACACGTGGAGAAATCGCCGCCGTGGTGACGATCTTTTAATAATATTCGTCATCGCCTTTAACGTGGATAAAATACCCAATAAAGGTAGATTAATGCATGAATCATGGCACATGAAAAAAAATGAACAACTGTTGATAAGTTTAAAACTGTTACTATGTGCTGTGAGGATGCATACATAAAAATAAATGACAACATTTGCGATGATTTATTATATTTTGATTTTAGTTTTATCGAGCTGCAGCGTGAAGCAAATAAACTGAATGGGATTTTATGCCACCTTTGAGCACATATAGGCTGAACTGGACCAGTTGAACCTCCTGAGGATCGTGAGATGAATGAGATAACACCGCCCTCCAGACACAAGATTCGAACTTCAGCCTTGGCGGTCTGAGGCCGAGCACGCTACACCTCGGGCACGGAGGCTCCCCACAATATTGAATCTTTACGATTGAGCGGGAAGGGACATGTGTTTCTTTGAAACTTGAAGGCGAGAGAGCTCGAACCCGCGATCTCCGACTTTCCAAGTAAGCAGCTGCAGGCTGCTTTAATCACTGCACCATAGGAGTATTACTATTCCCAGTGTTCTGTTGCCTTGTTTTTGCACACTATGTGTCTTGTGCTACATCTTCCATCCACGTGGATGATTCACTCTATGTATCTTGTGTTACATCTTTCATCCACGTGGCTGAATGATTCACGCTATGTGTCTTCTGTTACATCTTCCATTCACGTGGCTGATTCAAGCTATGTGTCTTGTGTTACATCTTCCATTCACGTAGCTGATTCACGCTATGTGTCTTGTGTTACATCTCCTATCCACGTGGATGATTCACGCTATGTGTCTATAGTAGCATCCTCCATCCACGTGGCTGATTCACGCTATGTGTCTTGTGTTACATCTTCCATCCACGTAGATGATTCACGCTATGTGTCTTGTGTTACATCTTCCATCCACGTGGATGATTCACGTTATGTGTCTTTTGTTACATCTTTCATCCACGTGGCTGATTCACGCTATGTGTCTTGTGCTACATCTTCCATCCACGTGGCTGATTCACCCTATGTGTCTTGTGTTACATCTTCCATCCACGTGGACGATTCACGGTAAGTGTCTTGTGTTACATCTTTCATCCACGTGGCTGATTCACGCTATGTGTCTTGTGCTACATCTTCCATCCACGTGGCTGATTCACCCTATGTGTCTTGTGTTACATCTTCCATCCACGTGGACGATTCACGGTAAGTGTCTTGTGTTACATCTTTCATCCACGTGGCTGATTCACGCTATGTGTCTTGTGCTACATCTTCCATCCACGTGGCTGATTCACCCTATGTGTCTTGTGTTACATCTTCCATCCACGTGGACGATTCACGGTAAGTGTCTTGTGTTACATCTTTCATCCACGTGGCTGATTCACGCTATGTGTCTTGTGCTACATCTTCCATCCACGTGGCTGATTCACCCTATGTGTCTTGTGTTACATCTTCCATCCACGTGGACGATTCACGGTAAGTGTCTTGTGTTACATCTTTCATCCACGTGGCTGATTCATGCTATGTGTCTTGTGTTACATCTTTCATCCACGTGGATGATTCACGCTATGTGTCTTGTGTTACATCTTCCATCCACGTAGATGATTCACGCTATGTGTCTTGTGTTACATCTTCCATCCACGTGGATGATTCACGGTATGTGTCTTGTGTTATATCTTCCATCCACGTGGATGATTCACGCTATGTGTCTTGTGTTATATCTTCCATCCACGTGGATGATTCACGTTATGTGTCTTGTGTTACATCTTCCATCCACGTGGCTGATTCACGCTATGTGTCTTGTGTTATATCTTCCATCCACGTGGAGGATTCACGCAATGTGTCTTGTGCTACATCTCCCATACACGTGGATGATTCACGCTATGTGTCTTGTGTTACATCTTCCAATCACGTGAATTATTCACGCTATGTGTCTTGTGTTACATCCTCCATCCACTTGAATTATTCACGCTATGTGTCTTGTGCTACATCTTCCATCCACGTGGCTGATTCACCCTATGTGTCTTGTGTTACATCTTCCATCCACGTGGACGATTCACGGTAAGTGTCTTGTGTTACATCTTCCATCCACGTGAGTTATTCACGTTATGTGTCTCGTGTTACATCTCCCATCCACGTGGATGATTCACGCTATGTGTCTTGTGTTACATCATCCATCCACGTGGATGATTCATGCTATGTGTGTTGTGCTACATTTTTTCTCTATAATCGTTTTTAATCTTTTCATTAACTAATTAAATCAATGTCATTAACTATGAAATCACTGTTTAAACATCAAATTTTGCAAATGTTTGGTTTCAAATTAAACAAATATGAGTAATTTTCACCCGACTGAAGTTGAGGGTTTAAATTTAGCGGTGTAAGGGTTAATTTGCAAGCCATTAATTCTACCTGGCAGGTAATTTTGGCCAACGTAAAATCATATCGCACCTGTGACAAACCAGCTTTATAGTCAGGTTGGTCTTTCATGTGGGCTTACAAGAGAAAAAGTACAATATTTCATGCTATTTATAGCTTAGATAAAGGAATGTAATTACTGTAACATGTGTGAAGCACGCCATCAGTGCATCATAAATATTTATAACAAAAGAAAAATGAAACAACCGATAATCCGAGGATGCAACATAGCGATTAGTACGAATACGAATACGAGTACAAAAAGTATATTTGATAGACATCGGCCCGTACAAAACTATACGAAATAAAATGAATTCAACAATACATTGTTAAAAGTGTTAATTAGCATTCATCGCAGTATTGTTCCTGCGTTTGAATGCCTGATTTAAATATGTACACAAACTATTAATTAAACTTTCATCCACACTACGTAGCAACAAGTGGAATGTATTTACATTTGGTAGGCTATCAAACGGTACAGGACAATGAAGAATAAAGTGGATCTCGTCTTCCTCTTCTTCCATACACATGGGACATACAGTGTCACTGTCCTGGACAAACCTTAGCTTATGTGTCATAATAAGACTTACGCCCATGCGAAAACGAGATGCTACTCTCCTTGAGATACCACTTGAAATGACATTTAAATAGTTATATTTGTATCTGAACGGCTTATAAAGTTTATATACAGAGTATCTGTTGCTACCATTTAATTTCATCAACCAGTTATTGTCACTTTCCTCTATCATTCCTTGTTTCAAAGTCCTAATAAATAATTGGGGGTCATCCGCCGACTGGGCTTCCCATACATCATTAAAATTAAAATGAAACAGCAATTCCTTGATTTTACTTGCCCAATTAGAACCGTTACTATCATGAAGCATTATTTTATATACCTTACATGCATATCTATCTTTATCCATATTTAATAACCTTAACCAGTACTTAACACATATAAGAACATAATTAATTCGCAGCTCGTATTTGCCAGTGTTTGCCAGGATGTTTGGTGTAAATAATGGTACTTTAAGTATCTTTTTCTGTGAGAAAATATAAACTCTCTCTATAATAGACATATACTCTACGTCCCATAACTCAGAACCATATGATAGGATTGGCTATATTTGTACATCAAATATTTTACACAGAAAAGTATATGACATATTCTTTAAGTTATTGGACAATCTGGTTATTCGACAAAAAGCTGATTTTGCTTTTGAAAATAACTATTTCAATATAACATTTGTATTCAATTTGGTTGAGGATAAAAAACCCAGGTAATTATATTCTGTCACAACTTCCAACCTTTTTCCTCCAACATGCCACTTTTCAATACCCGCCAAACGACCTCCTTTTCTAAAAACTAGCACTTTTGATTTATAAGTATTAACTATAAGACCGAGCTTTGTAGCGACTTCATATAATACATCAAGTTTCTTTTGTAATTCAAATACTTTGTCAGCAAATAAAACAATATCACCAGCAAACAGTAATCTACTAAGCTCAACCATATCAGGAGTCAACTGGATGCCGTAACCTCCACAGTTGCGTATCTCATTTGTGATTTCTTGAACAAGCAACGAAAACCACATCGGGCTTAAAATGCAACCCTGTTTTAACCCATCCACACATGTGAAAAACTCAGTATTACCATTAGCATATTTTACACTGCTTAGAACGTTTTCATATATGCCTATATATTATAATATTTTAAAAATTACCAGTGATACCATTTTTTCTCAAAATGTTCCAAAGGAATAGACGGTTTACAATGTCGAAGCCTTTACGAAAATCTATAAATGCTACGTAATTTTTTATATTTCTATTTAGATATTTATGAACGACAGACCGCAGAACAAACCCATTATCAACCGTTGAATAATCTCTTCTAAATCAAGCTTGTTCTTATGTTACAATTTTATTATTATTGGTAAAGGATGCAGTCTTTAATTCAAAATACCATTAAATAATTTACTAAAAACAATATCTAGTGATATACCTCTACAATTATCAGCCAGGTTGGTACTTCCCTTTTTATGAATAGGCACTATGACCGATTTTGTCCACAAATCTGGGTATATACCTGTGTGAAATAAAACATTGAACAGTTTTGACAAATATGGTACAATCATATGTTGTAGACAGATAAACATATCTGCTACTAGGCGTCTGGGCCTGCCGACTTTCCTTTTTTTAGATTTTTAATACTATTACATATTTCTTCATGCGTGATGATACAATTTAAAACACCTTGATTATTTACAATCTGGATTGGTTGAATATCCAGAACATTATTGTTTATTGTTTCTTCAGAATTCTTATTTACCAAATGAAATACGTTAAAGAATGCTCATACCAGTCATCGTTTGATATACTAGTCGTTAATTTCCTTTTTTATCAAATCTTTTGATGTTTTGCCAAAAAAGTTTACTATTACCAATGTTACGTTCAATCTCTGATACAGCTTTAAGTGAATACAATTTTTTTTCTCTCTCAGTACAATTTTAAACATTCGGCGTTTAGATAGGTATAGGCCTACTGCTTTATCATCTATCATCTACTTCCTGTGAACCTATATATTGTCTCAATGATCTCTTTAGGTCTTTTTTCAGAGTGAAGCATTCATCATCAAACCAGGTTTTATTATATATTTGTTTTCTATGACGATATGAAAAAGACATGCAATCAGCAGCTTTCATTAACGCCTCATTTTAGTAGCAGTTTAGTAGCAACATTAACTTAAAAAAACTCGTTTCCAAAGTGATTATCAATCGACATAATATTATGTTGAAAAAGCTGTAAAACATTTATGATATATGTTGGCATTTGCTCGTTACGCCAGCGAAAAAACAGTATGAAGAAAGTCTTGTTCCTCAGATTGATTTTCTGGAATGCGTGTAACATGATAAATGGCTTCTATAGGCATATGTGGCGACAGTATGTTTTCGCCCACTTTAATAATAAAACACAGTTCTCGGAGCTCAAATAAAGTAATTAAATAATCAATTACGTTGTTTCCGCTTACAGAAATGTATGTTAAATTACCTGAAGCTATGTGAGGTGAAGAACCATTCAAAATAGTAAGTTCAAGGGCAGCACACATAGACAGTAAAAATCTACCAAAATTATTTACAGTAAGATCTTGAGAGCTACGAGATTCGCCAACAAAGTCGTCTCGAATATTCGACATATCTATATCCCTAAAAATATTTAGTTTACCTGTACGACTGTTTAGATCACAGTCTTCACATAACATAATGCTGTAGTTATTATTTCCTAGTGTTGACATGATAATTTATTCTAAAATAACAATATCACCATCATTACTATCTTTATTAACATAGTATGGTGAGAATAGCTTATGTTACTGTACTCAATGCATTTTTTCGTTTATTTTGTCACGCTTTTAATAATTATGGGTTTTACATTCATTAACTTCTGTATCTTGTATATCGCGATTTTTTTTATTGGTATATTGCTGATTTGTGTATCTCTGTTTTCTTTTATCACATAGCTTTATATATAAAATATATAGTATAATTACTTTTTCTTTATAACCTCCTTGGATATACACTGTGAATGACTGCTACCGGTAAAAATCATGATCATACTGTCATACATGGTATTCAACAACATCTATGATATCATTTTCTAAAGCAAATATTTAATTTTAAATGGTATAGATATAAGGCCAGCACATGCGGTGAGGCCATCATTTTAACATGTTAATTTTACCCTTTTAACAGTCTGCAACTCAATGCACGTGAGGACGTCAAAGCCACAGCTATAGAAAGAGAAACGGCAAAACGTCATTGTACCTGAAAACGAAAGTTAATATAAAATCATGGTTCATATCGTCACCTGCAATTCAAATGTGACTATGTGATTGATATCATAATTGTACAGGACCCGACATACGACACAACGTATAATTTCACATAATTATCCAAGATATCTAAGAAGATACATCCACTAATCTGGTCGGTAAAGATGTGTGTGCATCCATCCAATCAGAGACTGGGGATGTGAGTAAACATCTCCAAAGACACACGCCATATTAAGTATTTTAGGGAGCTTTCATTATTTATGGGTAAGGGGCAGGGCGGGCGTGAGAGGGCTCTGAGGGGGGGGGGGGGGGGGGAGTGTGTTGAATCTATACATAATAGGCCTATGCTGCTCTGGAAAGTCAGATCCAGTATCTGCTCACTTGTAAATAAAGTAGATACTGCCTTTTGGCTGTGCATGGCAGTATAGTCTTAAATGCATAGATTTCGTACACAGTGTTGGGATCATTAATTTGTACACATTTTGGATAACACATAATTGTTGTTATAACGTTGAGTCATGTAAATTTGCAATGGGGGTATGGGTATTGTTCAACATATTGGAAAAGAGTCACTAATTTTACACATTTTTGTTGTGGAGCGACGAATTAGTACAAGGATTCTCGACAAACTCCTCTTACTCACCCCCTCACCATAAATAATTGATGCTCCCTTACAATATAAATCGTTTTGCTAATAAATTGGAGCCTTAACAAATCCACACCATTTGATACCTTGACCGAATTGTGTACCCATTGTGTGTGTAAGAACAATGAACAAACGATCGTCCTAATATTATACTTGTTTGGCGCTTTGCCATGGTATTACTCAGGATGCACGTGCGCCACTCATACTGACATCATGTAGTACTCCGCCCCTCCCCCCCCGGGAGCATGATGAGTACTGATCGATGTGGTGGTAGAGGCTGTGGTAAGTGCCTGGATGAAAACGTGCAGGAAAGCCACGCATATAACACTGTTTGGTTCATGTCCTATCAAAGTACACGATACATAAGCGGACTAGATAATTTGTTGCATATGAATATAATTATACTATCCAATACCTGCATAGCTAGCACTCAACATTATTATTATTATATTTCCAAAAAATGTGAAATGTTCTAATAATAATACAGTATACAGTAAAGTTGATACTAAACCCCCCCCCCAAAAAAAAAAAAAAATCAGTTATTCAACCAGTCAGTCAATGAATCAATGAATCAGTGAGCCAATTAGTCAGTGAATCAGTCAATAAGCAGTCAGTCAGTCAGTCTGTCTGTCAATCAGTCAGTTAGTCAGTCAGTCAGTCAGTCAGTCAGTCAGTCAGTCGTCAGTCAGTCAGTCAGTCAGTCAGTCAGTCAGTCAGTCAGTCAGTCAGTCAGTCAGTCAGTCAGTCAGTCAGTCAGTCAGTCAGTCAGTCAGTCAGTCAAAAAATGTTAAGCATACAAGGGATAAAATAAATTTCAAATGGATTTGCTTCGGACCTGACTGAAAACAAACATTTACATGTATGTAGTCTATGGTGACGTGGTGAACCAGGCAGATGAAGTTTACCCGGACAACTGGCGACGTACGAGGTCATGATGGGGTGTCACCCCAGCCAGGGGGTGACAAGAAAACTGGGTTATAAGGTGAGTAAAAGAGGGGTGTGATAAATAGACTGCAGCTCAGCTAGAGTGATTCTGGGGCCACAACACCACCTCACTACATGTGCCATCAGATGCGTCATCAACTGCACCCGTTCAGGCCTGAAGCTACAAAAAACACAAACTGTCCTCCGTCGAGCAAGTATTTGAAACTCAGTTCATCCAGCTTAATTGTCATCTTAATTTACATGTTTTGACCTTTTAAGCGCTATATTCGTCTTACTAGCCAAGAAAAATAATGAAATGAAGTGAGTGTCTAAACATCAAGATTTGCAACTGTTGGTCTAATATTAAACAAATATTTGTAATTTTAGACCACTTGAAGTTGTGGGTCGCAGTAGCGAGACACAACTATGCCGACCATATCGATGGGCAAATATATGTTAGGTTAAATATTAATATATCAGCCTCATCACTTGACAAATTAAAGGCAGAATTAAAAAAACACCTTTGGTCTCTTGGTTTATATAACATATATCAATGCTTGTCAAAATAATTTTCTGTAGATGTTTTTTTAATCCAATAATTCAATATTGGAGAGTTCTACGTTTCATTGATGTAAATATTTTTGGTAATTTGAAGCTGGAAATTAGTATAAACATAATTTATTCACCAATTGGAACTATACAAATTAGTTGTAATACAAGACTCCTATCGGTGCTGAAATTGCGTTTGCAATAATTGAATAATTAATGAAGTTATTGAATTAATGGTTAGTATGTACATTTTTTTTTAATGTGGGTCGAAACATACACCGATCCAACAAATGTATTGCTCACTACTTGTTCATATTTTAAATGTCAAATAAAAGACCCAAAAAGGGCTATAGACGTGACCAGCAGTCAGATACATCATACATTAGTAATAGCATGATCAAGAACGACGTTATATAAGGCTGGTTCTTATCATGATTGACCATGGTAATGTGAGTTTACGTCAGTATTGTGATTTACATCTTCAGTTGGATTATAAAACTATGTCTGTTCACACACATTGAAAGTCACCCCCGGCCGTTAACACTTGAACGCTGAAATATTTGTATATAAACCGAGGAAATCAAAGGGTTATTTTCAAATCGAAATCATGATAAATGTCGTAGTTAGCTCTTTCCTCTTCATTTGAATACCTATGTTATGGGTCTATGGCCATTATAAATATTTTTACTCTTGCAGTGCGGTGATTGACGATAGACGTCAGAATCTGACGTCTACAGACATCAGATTCTGATGTTTAAAGTAGATCTCCGCGCTGAAAGGGTTAACGTGATACACGTCGTGAAACCCGAGTGAGTGATAATTACCGCTCGCGTAACCGTTTGTCTATTCATCTTTCTTACTTTTCACTGTTATTGCCTGGGCACTTTGCTATACGACACCAGAAAAAACTGCAGATTCATGGCGAAAGGTGGCATTACCTAGTACTGTCAACAGTTTGTTGTCCTCAGCTGAAAATAGGATATCAATATTTAAATTTATTCACATCCTGGCGAGTGTTGACATCTTAGGAAAAGTGTTATAGCCACTATAAATAAGAGGGATTCTATAATTTTAAGCTCCAGCACTGTCCGCACCTTGTAAGATTTATTATTGAATATTTTGATTTAATTTGATTACATAAATGCAATGAATGACCTTTATTTTACAATATAGCAGTATTACAACTCAAAAAATTCTAACATAAATGTGTTTTTTGAAAGAAATATTATGTAAATTTAGCCAATTTTAGCCAAAAACCCTTGTCCCACATTCTAAATCCCACATAAACAGGCGATTTATTCTAGACTTCCTGTATTATATATTATATTTGTTTTTGATATAATGTTAGTGCAAAAGACTATCTAAAAGATTATAGGCATATACAAGTTTTTAAAAATACTTCTATTATTTTACCACTTTTTATGCAATTTATGTCTGTCCCACGTTGCAGCGACCCTCCGTAACGCTTATAGTTTTCAGGTAATTTCTATACTTTTTCTGACCAAAATATCACGTGTCTGGTGGAAAACATGCAGTTAATCGTGAAAAAAAAGTATAATAAATGTGTTTTTGTTTAGAAATAATGTAAGGTTTGTACAAGTCTTTGGGTGAGTATTTTTATTCAACGTCTCTCCATAACGCGATTTTTCTCACATAAATACTGCAATTAAACTTTTAAGCACCCTACAACCTCTAAGCCTACTACAACCTCATTTGAAAAAAACAAAAATAATCATAGTATAGCATAATACATAGATGCTATGCACGATTTAGTGAAAAAAACGTCTCTCCAACGTTATGGAGAGAAAAAGTAGTCACAAATTACCCTTTTACTCATTTAAAAATAGCTAAAAACCTTTTTGAATTTGGTATTTTAACCAACAAGTGACACTTGTTGAAATAGTAACTTTTCTTTTTGTCTTTTAAATTGTGTTCGATATTTAGTATTTGTTTATTGTCACTCCATAACAGAAATAATTGTCGTTATGGAGAGACAATGTTCGTTATTATTACTCTCCATAACGACAATAATCGTAACGGAGAGTAATTCTCATTTCATTATTTAAGATTTATTGTCATAAAGTGATTCTTTCTAAATTAAGTGATCAACATTATAATAGCCATGTTCAAGTACTTGCTAAATATGGTATACTTTTGTAGAAGGGTCACTGAGAAATTTAAGTTTGAAGATTACTCCGTAACGTACCTTGGTCTCTCCATAACGGTAAATTAGTCTCTCCATAACGGTAAGAAATATTTAAATTGATAAAAATAAGCATTTAAAATTGAAATTAAGCTCTGCTGACAATGCCATGTCAATAAACAAAGCTAAGTTGACATGTGTTTAAATTTGTGACAATATTCAGACAATCTCATATTTCAAGGAAAATATCATCACTGCTGCCTAAAATTATAGAATCCCTCATAACTGAAGTGGTGTAGAATTACCATCTTCAACTATATCAAATCGTGCGCGGCACGCAAGCGCTCCGCTCTGCGTGGGTCTAGCCCTGGCTGGGCTAGATGAGAATTTAGTGCCACCGATGTCAAATGCAATTAAAGGGACCCCGTTTTAAAGCACCGAAAAACAGTGAAATAGTTATATTTCCAGGTCGTTTATTGCCATGTAAACAAAACAAGTCAGCAATATACAGCACTTTACACCACATGTTCCCACGTCTTGGACGGTGAGACCAACGCTGGGTCGACGGCAGCAGCATGTGGCCCAATGCTGTAGGAACATGCAACCGTCATTTAGCAAGTGCTTAGGGCTAGCACACTACCTCTGGGTCACCGCGGCTCCCACAACATTGAATATTCACTAGAAACTTGAAGGCCAGAGTGTGGTTCGAACCCTTGATCTTCGACTTTCCAAGCAGTCATCTTCAACCACAGCACCAGGGCCCTGCCTGCCCCGATGTGACATACGTCGATCGTTTCAAGTGGTGGAAATTAAAATACACATTGTAGTGTTGGTGATTGAAATGTATCTTAAACGAAAATGTATAGTGAAAGAAGGGTGTCGTCTTTTTTATGTAGTTCAAAGATCGCACATAATTATCTTAGCAAACACATGCATTGAACCAACATTGGCCTAATGTCGAACCATCGCCTACGACGGTGGCCCAACATTTTGCAAGCTTTAGATCTATGTCTCTCGTGTTTGACGGGTTACAATTCAAATACTGCAGAAATATCAACATTCTGGGCATCAGTGTGGTATCTGACTACAGTGAACTTAAACCACACTTGTTCCACAGAACCTACCAACGTTTGTTACAAAAAACTTTGTAGTGCATTATGATTGAATAAAAGCGCATTTGAGTCACTGGGGAATTTGCGCTTTATAAATACACCATAACAATAACATTGGGCCAATGATGGTACGTAGCTGGACACCAACTTGATCTTCACGGTTTTAAATCTATGTGAAACTACAATGATAACTCTCTGCTGTTAAAGAAACATATTAAAATATATTTATTCATACAATAATATCAATAGTTATAATCTCATTCTCCACTTTGGTAAACGTGGTAATAAATTTCACATATTCTTGTCGCAAGATTGCTCTATTATGTCTAACTGTGAGTAACAAAACAATTTTATTATACATAAGCTTACAAAGATACCTTTCGCTTTGTAATACAAATTATGTTTTCAGTTCAACTTGGTGACTATGGAGGTTAGTGGACCGAAGTAACACTAGTGGAATAACAAATGACTTCATAAACACAGGTCACACCTATCGATTTAAATTACCCTGCAGCTAACTAGTTCTTATGAGCTTTTCGCTTGATATATTTGTTTCGTTGGACAAAGTACACCAGTTAGGGATAATATTTATTTGTGTTTTGTGTTGCTTAATATTAATTTCGTATGTATATATGAATGAAGGAACCAAATCCATTTTCGCATCAGAATTCCAAAATCCAGGTGAATAATACATATTGCTGAAATTTTAAAACCAAACAAACAGCTTAGATAGTGACAGTTTGACAAGATGACACACAGCGTCAGTGACAAGATGACACACAGCGTCAGTGGAGGACAACGGAGTCGCCTTGACAAACAACAAGTTTTCTGACATAAGCACGCCCCTGGTGCATCAGTAACACCACTTTCGACGTCACCTAACAGATACAGTGTCTGTCAGGCACTTTCGACGTCACCTAACAAATACAGTGTATGTCAGGCTATGAATCACCCAGTGTGTTAAGTGATAACAAGTAACGGTGGTAAACACGGGGATTTCGGGCCAACACTGGCCCAAAATACACCAAAATGTCACCTGTGATGAGTAATGAAAACAGGCTGCATCGAGCGCAGATCGTATTTTCCAGGCAGCGTAACCGATACAGATTTATGGCGCAGAAGTGTAAACGTGTATTTTACAGGTCACTTGCGACATCGTAGTTGCCAGATCAAGATGAGCGATAATGTAAGAATTTATCGTTGCGTGATCTTGATTGGCAGCTGCGGGGATCATGAGAGTGCGTCAACGTCCCTCCAAGCTATTGGGGTTGTACCAAGAGCTTGATATAATTGTAGAAAGTTCATGTATGTACGCAGTATTCACTTCATTTTAAATGAAAGCAACTCCACAGAAAACACAAAAAACATTTTTGAAATATTGTTAGAAAATGTTAGATTAAAGGTTTTTTTTCAAAAATTATATATAAAAATGCATTTTAAAAATTCATTTTTTAAAATTCATTTGAAAAATGAATTTTGAAAAATATTATAACAACGTTTTTATGAATGTTTTGCATTACATTTTTTTATTATTCTGTTGACCCCACGTTTCAATATTATAAAACATTTTTATAATCACCTTAAATTAAAAATGTTTTATGTTTGCTGGGTCATTATTTACATATCATTAAATTGTATTAAATTCAAATTATAATGTAGTCTACTTAAATATAATATCAAGTACACTTGATAATAGCAAGACAAGAACAGCTGATCAAGGTGATAACAGTAAAACTTAAGCATTGCTTTATAAAAAATACCTAATTTACCTAATTATTGAGTTTGGTTATTTACAACATATTAATCCTTGAAGCGCTAAATTGAATAATTTAAATTTTCACTCACATGAAGTTGTGTCTCGCTACCGCAATCCACAACTACATGTGGGTGACAATAACTCATATTTTCAGATGTGACATCAAACATTTGCAAATGTTGATGTCTTAATACATATTTCGTTTCAAATAAAAGGGAATAACAGTGATTGATTCTGTTAATAAAACATAATTAACCTTTTCAAACCTACCATTGTCATCTTCATCCACTACAAGCCGCAAATTTCTATCGCAATTCTCGACTTATAGTGGATGAAGATGACTTGAAGTGAGTGGTAAATGACAAAAATATATTGCTATATTATTGAGCAGTTCCATAAAAAATCATTTGAAAACCCCTAGGTTTAGGAAATTAGGTCATGCTTCAGAAATTCAAAATGATGCTTTGATGCATCTTGAGGGTTTAAAGGGCTTTAACGACTAGGCATATAGTCGTGCTGCACTGTAGTGGTGAACACCAGCCACGGCTTCTGCAGTGTTAGAGCAGTGGTGAGCAAGGCGGTGAACGCATGGTAGTTGTGGATTATAACTGTATGTACTTAGTATTAGAATGTAAGTGCATGCATTTATATTAAATGAACAAAAATGCATTTACATCGATTTTCACTTATATATTATAATAAGTCCCTGATACACTGCTGGTACAATGTTAGCTCAACCAGGCTAACGATGTAATAATCAGAAAATCAATTCGATTCACGCTTGCATATCGCAATAAGCTACCCATAACTGAATAGTTCTAAGCATTCCTATTCCTACAGATTACGCTTTACTTATTATACCTGATAGCTTTGTCATTTTTACTTTTTTCCCACATGCTATCTGTGCAGACCCCAAACATTTAGACATACATAAGCCCACTGGAGCTATATGACCTACAAAAATGAGCATGTTTACTGGCATGGTTGTCAGGTATCGCACCAGGTGTCCCTCATCTTCGTAAATGTTATTTAGACACCATTATTCCAGTGTATTATGAATACATAATGTGCTCACGTCGTGATTACTTCTAACATTATAAAGTTCAGATTATTTGACAAGTCATCATCATCTGCACCAAGCTGCAATCAAGACGAAGTGATAAATATACATTAGAACAATTGTGTGCCTCCAGGTTTTTTATCATTAAGTTTTTTGTTATAAGACAATCATAAAATTGTATTGGTTTAATAGTATTTGCCTAAAGATAGAAAGAAGAAGGATATATAAGACTTCTCTCGAATCACAGACTGTGCAAGTTCTGAGGTCAAATAGTAATACAAAAGTCAGTGAAAAAGAAAATAACAATCATTGCACCAGTGTTTTCCCAAAGTTGTTTCAACGACTTCGATATTAAAGAATTAAAAACATTACAATAGCCCTAAACCCTATAGCATAGGTATTCAAATGAAGCAGAAAGAGCTAACTAAGACATTTATAATCATCCTAAATTGAAAAACCCTTTGGTCTCCATGGTTTATAAAGAATATTCAGCGTTGTAATGGTTAAACAGTTATTAAAGCTTACATCTGGCAGAAGAACCGTTCACAGATCCATATCAATTAGCTCTTCTTTGGTGGACGGAAACCCTCGGCTTTTCCATAAAACAAACCATCCATGCCCTGTAGTGGTCAAAAGCTGACCCGAGCTGATTGACCTTTAAGTTGTTATTGGCGTCGATGGGGTACTATTACCATAGAACGTGACTATAGGAATTAAAATAAACTGTCCGTGTCTCACAGGTTCAGTGGAATCCTACAAAACCATTGTGATCAAAGAAAGAAGAGCTCGCTATTTTTATCTGTGACGCATGGCACGAAGGTAACCTCAAAGGGTGCCGGTCAAGCGAGGGCTGCCCATCACAAAATGGTCAGCTTAACACTATGATCACCATTAAACAGTGTTCCAACAGTGCTCCATTAGTGTATATTTGTAGAAAGCATTTCAATAATCCAATGTGATATAAACGATATAAGGATGGGTTTATGATAATAACCAATGTATTTTTTTAATTAAAATCAATTTGAAGGAATTTGTAATGTTCCATATCTACGTACCCCATAGAAACCAAAAGGTTTAATGAATCGATCTCAACATCCCCGCAGATCGCCGCACTCCCCCATCAGTGGACACAGACTGGGCCGATGTCAAAGACGTTGGCCCAGCATTGAGATGACATTGGGCCACATTGTCCTGCTAGTCATATGGTGAATGACTGGGATTCTCCTCGCTCGAGCGTGGACATGAAACGATTCCCAAGCTGTATACGCCCGAATAGGAAGCTTATCTTTATGCAGCTCTTTGTGCTCCGGGGATACAGATATATGAGGAGGCATATATATACCAGCAAACACGAGACGTTCAACCAATGATGTTTTAATGTTGGCCCAGCGTCGAAGACGGTGGGCCAACATTAAAACAACATTGGTTGAACGTCTCGTGTTTGCTGGGATAGCACAGGACTCTACAAGGTATCGTCAAAAAGTCCTTGGTATCATCAAGGATACTTGGTATAATCAACATAGACTGAAAATAAAACAGGCTTTCTAGACATGACATGCTAAATTGGACCAAAGATGACTACCTCAAAGTGGACAGCACGTTATCTTCTGCTTTCTCAAGAACATGGGCGGTGTCCGGGTGCAGTGGTAAAATTATATCGCTTGTCACGCCAGATTTCAGGAATTCGTTCGCCTCTTGGCCGGCCCCGATGGCTCATTCATATCGACTGGGGTTTGTAACCTGAAGGTACCAGGTTCGAATGCCGGTCAGTCCGGATATTTCTCGTCGTGGTTGTGCTTAAAACTGTTCAAAGGCATGGGATGTACAGTGCTATCAATGGTAGTTTGCAATATTAAGAGACCTTGAAGTCATTAGAAATAAGAGTAAGCCATAGTACCGGCTTCGGGCTTTCTTCTGTCGCGAAATTGCCTCAATGCGAAGAAAGCAAAGTGAAGCAATATTCATTCACTCACTCACTCACTCCCCTTTATCTGTATTCAAGATTCAAAGAAATGACGTTTCTTCCGCGTCCGCATACAGCATCACTGGAAGGTGTTTGTGTGTGCTCCACACGTTAAAACACCACTACATTATTTTCTTTGTTCGACCACTACATTCTAAGCCTTGAAAGCAGAATTATTGTTGATGTGTTTTCAGTCAGTTAAAACCCTCGGAACTCGACCCTTTTCACAGCTGAGAATGTAGAGTTCCTCAGGCTTTATCCTATATGACATACACAGGGATTCCTTTGCGTGGTAGAATCGTCTGCTCTGGCACGTATAAGAAGCGGGTGTCAGATTTGTTATGGAAATCGTTCGAAAATAAAATCAAATGCAAATATGTTAAAGGGACCGCGTGGGAGGAGCCATTTTCAATTTTTTTTCAATTTTGCAAATTTAATTTATATGAAGCTATATACCCTACTGATCTTGACTAAAAATATAAAAAAGCCAAAAAACAATTTTAGAGCACCGAAAAATAGTTATATTTCCAGGTCGTATATTGCCATGTAAGCAAAACAAGTCAGCAATTTACAGCACTTTACACCACATAGTCCCACCTGCAGCACTGATTATCTGCCCAACGCTGGGCCGACGGCATCAACATGTGGCCCAATGCTGTACAAACATTTAACCGTCCCTTAGCAAGTGCTTAGGTATACAAAAAGTTTGTTTGGGTTTTAAGCGGATTCATAGAAATGTTGATTTTTTTAAATCTAAAAATTTAAAAATTCTGAAAAAATCCACTCATGATCTCGGGGATACACTACTTCATTACAAAACTAAAAACAAAATTGATGTCATCCCAATGAGCTACTTTAATTAATACGTTTAAATTGACTATAGCCTCTCCCTAGTTTTATCCATGGTTGTCAGAAACGCCTGGTGCCTTCACAAATAGCTAATTGTATTTGCTATTCCTAATATATTATCAGATTAAAGTATTTGAAAAATAACAGTAAAATTCAAGGACTTCTGTTGAACCTGGCAAAGAATTATTGACAATCATGACAACCATAAACTTATAAAGGTGGTGCCGGCTAGTCCATATAATTGTTATTTTTAAAGTAACCGTTGTTTTGTAATAAACACTTTCTCATTATCAGTAATATGAGTCGTGATTAATCACCATTTGGCGTGTCTTTACCGGATTGCATCTGATGTATTAGTGAAAGGCTTTCGTAATTACTCGCTTAACTACTGGACGTTAGACCAATGTGCTAGCTTAATGTTGGTCCAATATAGTATATGATTTGTCAGCATTAAATCAGCTTTGCTTCTACGTTGTGTGTTTGCTAGGGAGACGCATAAAACAGTGTGGCTCCATACTTTGGAAAGATCATACGCACACCAGAAGATACATTAATTTCTGGAAATACAACATAATAATTCAACTTGAGATAATATGTATAGCTTAAGCCTCATGGATCGTCAATCATTTCAATTAAACTTGAGATAATATGTATAGCTTTAGCCTCATGGATCGTCCATCATTTCAGTGCGTGGATCGACTTTAGACGTCAAAGTCTGAAAGAATAATATCTTGGTTTATTTGAAAACATTTCTCCACTTTAACCCTTACAGATCGGGGATCGACCTTAGAAGTCAGAATCTGACGTCTGTTGACGTCAGAATCTGACGACTAAAGTCGACACCCGCACTGTGAGAGTAGAAATATTTATAACAGGCGTAGACCCGTAAACCATGTATTCAAATGAATCGGAAAGAGCTAAGTAAGTCATTTATGATGATTTCAAATTGAAAAAACCCTTTGGTTTCCATGGTTTTCACAAAAATATTTCAGCGTTGTAAGGGTTAATGGTTAATCCTTTAACCGCCAAATTATTCAATTGAAATTTTCACCCACTTGAAGCTGTGTCCCGCTTACGCGATCCACAACTTCAAGTGAGTGAAAATTATGCAGATTTGACAAAACGGAAAGCAACTCTTTTCACATCGTGCTGATTTATGTCACATTATGGCTTTAACATGTTTAAAAGGCGGTACTGTATGTGGAAATAATTAAGTGAAAAAAAAATATATATTCGGCACCGGCGGTTAAAGGGTTAAATGAGCAGATTGTCAGCTTAACATTGGACAACCTGCAGTTGACTGCGAAGCGTTCAGACGAGATGTGATCTCTCTATTGTCCATCTTCCTAATTGGTCACTTGTCACATGCCATATCCAGCTGCGCCGGATTAGTCGTTCTCTCAGGAACTATTTATACAATGTTGTTCCCTAAAAAGACACGTTTGGACAACATTGTCGTAACATTGTGCTGGATATAGAGTTTGTTGAAAAGACGAATAATCTGTGATTGGCCAGATGAAGTATGAATACAACCGAGAAAGTGGTACATGCAGATACAGAAATACAAAATGTGATTTTATAGGCCCTTTACACATTTCTTAAGTAATACTATAGAGCTCCACTTAATTTCGTTGGGATTTCAAGCTATAATATTTTAACTATAAGATTCATTGATCCTAGTTTCAATTTGGCCCTTCGAACGCTGCAATATTCGTGTATAAATATGTAGAGCAAAGGTTTTTTTTTATTCAAAATCATCATAAATGTCTGATTTGAATACCTATGTTATGGGTCGACGGACAGTATGCATAGTTATTTTAATTAATTCAGTGCGGACTCTGACGTCTAAAGACAGTCCCCGCGCTTAAAGTGTTGAGTTTTTTTTGTGTCGTGAGAGGTTAATCACCGACCGCTTTTGTATACGAAACTAGCTGTTTTTTCTTCATCCATATAATTATATAGACATTTTAGCCTTAGAATCTGCAAACATCAGATTATTATTGCAAACATAAATTATTATTCCACAGATAGAATATTATATTAATATTAAATCTTATTTTTTTGTCTCACCGAGTTTACAAAATATACATACAATATTAATATTATGTAATGGCTGGTCACTCAATGTGAGTTACAAGGGTCTGTCTTATATCATATATACTATTTAAGATATATATATTTTTTTGGGCAGACCCTTATAACTCCCATCGACATATTAAGTCTTAAAAAATTAATATAATTCTTTTAAAATACATTGCATTATATATCACAATTCAATTTTAATCTTTCAGAATATTTTTTAAACCCATTTCTTCACTAAATTGTCACGACGTCCACCAGCACACGACATTTACCCGATGTAGGACTAATGGTAGTCGACTGTCTGAGACGCTGGCCAAACGTTAAATTTATGTCTTGTATTAGCTGAAATACATATTTTCTAATGTGAATGAGAGAAAGCTAAGACAAGCCTTATTTTAAAACGTTTAGCTAGATAGGCTTTAGCTGGGCTCATTACATTACAAACACACCACTCCATTATTTTCTTTGTCCGACCACTACATTCTAAGCCGGGAATGGAGAGTTATTGTTGACCTAGGCCTATGGTTTAAGTCAGTTAAAGCCCTCGGAGTTCTACATTCTCAGCTATAGAAAAGGCCTCGGCCTTTGGCTTCGACCCTTTTCACAGCTAATAATGTAGAGCTCCTCGGGCTATATCCTATACAAAACATCCTAACATGATAATATTTTCTAAGTGAAATGAGCCCGTGGTGATGAATGAATGAATGAATGATGAATGAATGAATAAATGAATGAATGATTGAATGAATGAATGCATGAATGAATGAATGAATGAATGAATGAATGAATGAATGAATGAATGAATGAATGAATGAATGAATGAATGAATGAATGAATGAATGAATGAATGAATGAATGATTGAATGAATGAATGAATGAATGAATGAATGAATGAATGAATGAATAATTAAATGAATGAATGAATGAATGAATGAATGAATGAATGAATGAATGAATGAATGAATGAATGAATGAATGAATAATGAATGAATGCATGAATGATAAATGAATGAATGGAAGAATGGATGCATGAATAAATAAATGAATGATTAATTACATGAATGAATGAATGAATGTATGAATGAATGAATGAATGAATGAATGAATGAATGAATGAATGAAAAAATAAATAAATGAATGAATAAATGAATAAATGAATAAATGAATAAATGAATGCATGAATGAATAAATGGATGAGTCAATGAATTGGGTTTTAGGCCACAGCTAGGCTAAACAGGGCCACCACTGGTGATGGCTGGACTTCGAAAGGAAAGGCTGGCCTCCTGTAAGCGTGATACATTTGATCCAATGTTGTTTTAAGGTCACAGACTGTTGCAAACTCTGGCCCAACATTAAAACAACATTGGGCGAACGTGTTGTTTCCTGGGAGCCCACTGCTCCTGTTTCCCTCCCCGACGGAGATGAAGTGTCAAGAGAACGTTTGTTTGAGGAGGCTGAATGTGGACTGCGACAGCCTGGCCAGGGTTGATAAGCCCTGGTCGGTCTGGATCATTCCGGTTCGATCAGGATAAGTCCGATAATCTGTTGTCACGTATCGGCCACCGTGGTCAGTTCGACGCCTGACGTCTAGGGACCGTTCATTATTCCTGGTCAGTCTGACGCCTGACGCTCAGGGACCGTCCACCATTACCCTGCTGCTGGGTCAATCCAAAGAACATTCATCCGATGTGTTGGTTCAATGCTAGTCCAACGTCGTAGACGGTGGACCAGTATTGAACTAACACATCAGATAAAACATATGATATGTTGAGCCCAGCCTGGATTAATGTTGAGCTAACGTTGCAGGAGGTGGAAGAACATTAAACCACATTCGGGTTATTGTATAATGTGGCAGTGTAAAGCACTGTCCAAACGATGGTCAACGCCTGAGACATAATGTGGCAAATGGCTGGCGGTGACATTAATGGTTGACAGGCTGCAGTAGAGGTCGTCTCGACCTGTCCCCGTCAAGCAAAGTAAATAACATGTTAAAAAAATACACATTAAAAAATAAGGATATTGTACCATTGTAAACTGGAAGTCAAACAAACAATGACATTTTTGTGATGAAGGAATTCACCGATTATGGTGTACTATTTAGTATATAAATCCAATTTACATACGTCCATTAGATACCAATAAAACATGTATGTATCCTCAAGAATATATAATATTATAAGTTCTTGGTATCATGTCTCATTAAAAGAATAATTAAAAAAAAATAGGCTGACATGTCATTAGTTGCTAAAGAAAATACGACAGTACAGCTGGTTGCATTCAGTTAACCCTTGTCCTGCTGAATTGTTTCAATTGTATTTTTCGTCATTTGAAGCTGGAATTGCTAACGCAATTCCCAGCTTCAAATGACGAAAAATATAGATATTTTTCGAAAATATACATGTTCTAAATTGAGTTATTTCACTAACTGAGCATCTACGACAAACTGTATTGTCCATTTCAGTGACATATTATTTGGCTTAAAATATGCTTAAAACCGTATATATCCGGGTCTAACAAGAGAAGGGATAAGACAGAGAGGATGGCAGCATATTGTAATGTTCACCTGTGTCTGTCTCTGCCTACATCAGCCTGATTTCCTGCTGGCTTTGTCCTTCAAGACGCTGGGCCTCAGGGCTCACATTAAAACAGCTGCCGTCAACCAAGAAAACGTTATTCCTGCGAGAAGTAATGCCGCCACAGAAAGCCATTATAAAGAAACACTCCCCGCTCTAGACCGGGGAGTAGAAGTGGAGTCTTTCTTTGTCAGGGTTTTTTTGTAGTGGCTTTCTACTTCCCACTTCTTTACATCGCAGGATATTGCTTTGTTGCTCTCCAAAAACACCCCATGCATTTTTTTCAATTATATGTGAGTGAAACTGATCCACAGCGAGTCATCATATACGCTGCAGGCCGAGTGCCATACTTCTTATCCTACACACTAATCCTATGGCTCTAATTGCTCTACTTTTTATAGATCAATCATGTTACTTGGTGCCGAGCACTCACGACTATTTTTATGAGTCACACTCCAGTCGTGTCAAGAAGTGTATATTTCCGAAGATTTACATGACGAACTTTCAATCAATCTTGCTCTGAATATAATATTATCTGGCAGCGCGCGCTGATCATCCCTGGTCATGTAAGATGTAAGATAAACACCCTTTAAGCCCTCACGATGCATTAAAGCATCGTTTTAAATCCCTGTATACAGACTTAATTTTCCAACAACTAAGGGTTTTACAATGATAATTTCCATGAAACTGGTTTACCAATTCATGGCAATTTTTTTCCATTTTTAAACCACATCAAATCAGCTTCATCCACTACAAGTTGAGAATTGCGGTAGCAATTCACGACTTGTAGTGGATGGAGATGACTATGGTAAATTCAGGCCTGAAAGGGTTAATAAAGTGAAAACAAAAATAAACAGGGTTTATATCTCACATCCTCCCAATAAATGTATAGAATCAAATAGATTATATTTTATAGAATAAAATAATGATTCATAAATTCAAGCGATAAATTCACCAATACGATGTAAACCATTTTTGAAACAGTTAATTTTTTTTCAGAGCGGGGACCGTCTTTATACGTCAGAATCTGACGTCTGTAGACGTGTCTGTAGACGTCAGATTCTGACACATAAAGACTTCATAAAGACCGTCTTTATACGTCAGTCTGTAGACATCGGATTCTGACGTATAAAGACGATCCCTGCACTGAGAGAATTAAATATTTGTAATATCCGTAGACCCATAACATAGGTATTCAAGTTATTTGAATTAACCCTTGTCCTGCTGAATTGCTTCAATCGTATTTTTCGTCATTTAAAGCTGGAATTGCTAACGCAATTTCCAGCTTCAAATGACGAAAAATATTACTATTTATAAAAAATAGACATGTCTAAAATTAAATTATTGGATCAACTAAGCATCTACTAAAAACTATTTAATCAAAATTAAGTGATATTTGTATTGATCTAAAACATCCTTAACCCCGTATATATCCGGGCATAGCAAGACAAGGGTTAAAAAACCCCTTTGTCTCCATGGTTTAGACAAAAATAATTCAGCGTTGTAAGGGTTGAACCTCACTTTTTCACTGTCCACTTAGAGATGTGTCTTCCTAACTTGATGTAGCATTTGCCGCTATAGCCCCAGCTTGATGTATGGTTTCCCATAACAGAACATTTCTTAATGTGTCGATGAACAGAAACACGACGCGGTGTTCTCTTCATCTTGAACCACTGTCTAAATGGTTGTTACTACATTAAAGGTGATCTATCACCCCTTATATGGTATGAATAATTATGTCCTTATATGGGGTGATTAGCTATCATGTGACCCTCTCAGAGGGTCACATGATAGCCAATCACCCCATATAAGGAAACACTTGCGCCCCATCTTGTGGCAACTTTGATTTATTTGTCACAAATTTATTCACACCATATAAGTGGTGGTAGATCACCTTTAATGTGTCGATGAACAGAAACACGACGCGGTGCTCTCTTCATCTTGAACCACTGTCTACCAGTTTGTTACTACATTAAACGAAAATATCCCACCATATTGTTTGCTGCTGACCAAACTGCTGAAAACTCATTATGGCACGACGTCTCGAATTATTATTACAATATCACTCTATTTTTAAAACAATATCCAGCTGTTCAATGACTATAGTGTGCACTACCATAGAGACACAAATGCATACTTGATTTTTAAAATATTCGCCATTAATAAAATTTGTTACTAGCAACCGAACTAGACCTAAGCTCAGAAACGGAAATCATCTCAAGATAGATATTGACGATTTAAAAAAAAAATGTACAAACATTGCAATATCAATACCTTTGCTCTTGATATTTCTAGAATGTGTGTAATGCATGTTGTAGAAGTGTTTTATTTGAATTAAACCTCTTATAGTAATAGCTACATCTCTTTCCTAAAACATACACATGTTCTTGAAACAATACATCTCTTCCTTGAAATATAATATTTTCACTAAGACACATCTTTTTCGCATTAGTGCGACTACAATATTATTATCACTGGAATGCATGGCAATATAACCTCGAAATATAATATTATATCTTGACATTAAATATAACTTTGAAGTAAACATTTACTATATGCAAGAAAAGTGTATTACTCATTGAAGTAAGCATGTTTAATAAGTTAATTAGGCCTACCATCTTCTAGAAATAGCAAGAGCAAAGGTATTGATTTTATACTGTTTGTCCAATATCCGTTTACCTATGCTAATTGGCATGTGCAATTTTTTTCGTTGAACTATCATGGTTATTGTGGACACTTTTTTATAAAATGTATCAAATCACCAAACGGTTGGTTGTGTCAGTTGGATATCGCAATGACAGAGCAAAGGTTACTTGATTCTAAACCGCTAAGAAATCCGAGACGCAATGAATAACTTGACGAATCGGCCAGAAATCCCCAATCAAGAAAGCAATGACACGACGTGATCTTAGTTGGTGTCGAATGTCGATCCACATAGATGTGAAATGAGACACATAATGTCCAATGCATTATATTGGTTTAGAGTCAGCTAGCTCTCTGCGACAAACAAGAAGCACTAAGCATCTCTCATGGACTTTCAAAGTTTTCTGGAAAGTAAAGAAGTTCAGTATAGGCGTACGAGAATGATTGTGTGTGATGATTTGTTGTGGAACACGTCAGCGATCGCCAATTAGAGTGAAAGTTGAACAATAGTTATTAGTGTTGTAAATTAAATAAAATGAATTGGGCATTAGACCACCTTTATGCACATATAGGCTAAACTGGGCCAGGAGAACCTCCTAAGGTTGGTGAGATGAATGAGATGACACTGTCCTCTAGACACAGGATTCGAAATTTTAGCCCTGGCGGTCTGAGGCCGAGCACGCTGCCTCTCGGTCACGGAGGCTCCCAACAATACTGAGTTTTACACATGGATGGGGAGAAAACATTTTTGTTTCTTTCAAACCGCCGAGACCGGGAACCGAACCCCGGACTCTAGCGTGAAAGGCAGCGGTGCTAAACCCCACCCCAGGGCCCACTCCCTAGCTAGTGTTGTACAATTGGCCTATTCGACTAGGCATTTTGGGCTAAAAACAACTGCACCACACGCACATGCGCAGTGGATAAAAAAAGCTGTACCAGCAGAATAAGATTGGATAAACATGATAAAGGTGCAGTGTAGAATACGGTGACCAAAAACGTCCTTAGATTATAGTTGAGCTGACCACGTGACTTTAATGCACCGTTGGCACCCTCTTTTTATCCGGTGCAAGAAGTTGCTGCACTAATTTGGGTGTAAGATCACTCGAATACAAAAAGTGCTGCACCAAAAAAAGTGCTACACCAAAACAGCCCAGTCGAATACTCGTAATGATAAACCATGTACCAGATTATAGTTCGGGGAGCCCCAACATAGCATATGTATTGTAACGTTATCCATTTTCTCTAGCTCGTAACTATTACAACCCCTTAACATCTAGCATAAATAGTCTAAGTTTGTGATGACACTTGTGGCTCTACTATACATTATAACAAAATCTGCTACATTTTGGTCAACACTCTACACACATATTTAAATTCATTTCTCGTCTTATGATATATTTTGTAAAGTTATCACTATGATTATCCAAGGACGATGGTATTTATGTAGTAAACTGTTGTGTCATCATTTAATACATTAGAACAAGAATAATATTGTCAACGAAATACTTGCCTGTATTTGCGGCATTTTAATTGACCCATGATACACATGGAATATTACCATAATTACGCCATGACAATAGTCTTTAAACAGCACGGATATGAAATTTGTGATATTGAAAAAATCAAATATTTTGTTCATTTCACAACTGATTTATTTGGAACCAGAATATTTTTTCCTATAGTAAAGGACATAAATATAATAATATATTTGCACTTGGAAGGGACTAAAAAGATAAAAGCCCAACTGTGTGTTTTTTTAGCGATTTTTTTCAGATCAATGGTCTGTATGTGGGATAAAAGCAAACAACAGACGTTCACCCGATGGTGAAGTAATGTTGGTCCACCGTCTTCGACGCTGGCCAAATAATACATCCCGTGTTTGCTGAGACATAATGTATCTGGTCCACTCATCTGCAGGGCCTGCTCAAGGCGGATGTGACTGAGTGACCAGCTGTGTCACATTCACATAATAAAGCGTTGTATTTATTTCAAAGAATGGTAATCCCAGTTCTTTGTTTATTTGACGTTCTTGCAGGGCGCTATTTCAGGCTAAGGTCAAGGTCTGAAGAAGACGTGGCGTAGTGGTGCTGGCAAAATAAACTGAACACAGTCAACATGGTGCATTTAAGCCAATGTTGTTTTAATGCGGGCCGGCGTCATAGACGGTGGACCAACATTAAAACAACGTTGGTTCAATATTATAGTGATGGCAGGAAAAGGTTTATAGGCCTGTTTGTCCACTGTGTACTACACAGAAACCGTGGGTGGTTAAAACACGGTATGTCTATTATATGAAGAATGTGTAAAAAACTCGTGTCTAAGAACTCTTAAAATCAATAATTTCCTCTTATCTAAATCAACTTGTTTAAACCGCTCATAAAAAAAATGAAATACAAAAGACATTTGATAGCAGACAGGTCCAGCTATTTTTCAGGTTGAGATTTGTGTTTTCCTGTACTGTGACAACTCTTGTAGAAAATGTATGAACATATCTCATTTACAATCTCAGCTGGTAGAAACAAATGCTGACTTGTCTAATAGTATCTATATCTACTATGCTTTCTACCTGAATAATTGAGATGTATTTATTATAGGTATGCTTCGCTGCATCTTGGACCAACACTGGAACTGTCGAATAATATAATAACACATATGGGCTCCCCCCAAACCATAACCTCCTTTGGCGGAAGTAATAACCAATATTGCAAAGCTAACAAAACATGTAAATGCAAAGAGCTTTAAAAACCTACAATAGGTCTACATTGGCATGTGGAGTCCACAATTTACTGGATTCAGTCTGCATTAGCCACTTACATAATAGGCCTACCCATGTTGCCGCTGTTGTGAGGGATTAATATTGCACCAATAGCTCATTCAATATCTACTTGTCCAGTCACACCTGAGATGAGCACTTAGCAGCAACAACAAATTTGAAGAATGTCTTGTTAATGGAACTAACGTTATTTGAGCAAATGAGACGTCAATATAAGTAAATGAGCCCAGATTCTGCTAGTGTTACAGGTTTTACATAGATCTGCTGGCGACACTGTTACAGGCTTTACATAGGCCTGGGGCGACCCTGTTACAGGCTTTACACAGGCCTGCAGGCGACCCTGTTACAGGCTTTACATAGGCCTGCTGACGAACCTGTTACAAGCTTTACACAGGCCTGCTGGCGACCCTGTTACAGGCTTTACATAGGCCTGCTGACGAACCTGTTATGGGCTTTAGACAGGCCTGTTGGTGACCCTGTTACAGGCTTTACACAGGCTTGTTGGTGACCCTGTTACAGGCTTTACATAGGCCTGCTGACGAACCTGTTACAGGCTTTACACAAGCCTGCTGGCGACCCTGTTACAGGCTTTACATAGGCCTGCTGGCGACCCTGTTACAGGTTCTACATAGGCCGGCTGGTGACCCTGTTGGCTTTACATAGGCCTGCTGGCGACCCTGCTAAAGGCTTTACATAGGCCTGCTGGTGACCCTGTTACAGGCTTTACACAGGCCTGCTGTCCACCCTGTTACAGGCTTTACAGGGCGGGGGCCCTAGGGTAGTGGCTAGCACCGCTGCCTTTTACGCCAGAGTTCGGGGTTCGGTTCCCGGTCTCGGCTGTTTGAAAGAAAAAAAATGTTTCTTCCCCATCCACATGTGAAAGTCAGTATTGTGGGGAGCCTCCGTGACCGAGAGGTAGCGTGCTCGGCCTCAGACCGCCAGGGCTCGAATTTCGAATCCTGTGTCTGGAGGACAGTGTCATCTCAATCATCTCACCATCCTCAGGAGGTTCTCCTGGCCCAGTTTAGCCTATATGTGCACAAAGGTGGCCTAAAGCCCGATTCATTTCATTTACAGGCTCTACATGGCCTGCTGGCGACCCTGTTAAAGGCTTTACATAGGCCTGCTGGTGACCCTGTTACAGGCTTTACATAGGCCTGCTGGTGACCCTGTTACAGGCTTTACATAGGCCTGCTGGCGAACCTGTTACAGGCTTTATATAGGCCTGCTGACGAACCTGTTACAGGCTTTACACAGGCCTGCTGACGAACCTGTTACAGGCTTTACATAGGCCTGCAGGCGTCCCTGTTACAGGTTTTACACAGACCTGGTGGCGACCCTGTTACGGGCTTTACATAGGCCTGCTGGCGACCCTGTTACAGGCTCTACACAGGCCTGTTGGCGACCATGTTACGGGCTTTACATAGATCTGCTGGCGACCCTCTTACAGGCTTTACATAGGCCTGCTGGCGACCCTATTACAGGCTTTACACAGGCCTGCTGGCGACCCTGTAAAAGGCTTTACACAGGCCTGCTGGCGACCCTGTGTCAGGCTCTACACAGGCCTGCTGGCGACCTTGTTACAGGCTTTACACGGGCCTGTTGGCGACCCTGTTAAGGCTTTACACAGGTCTGATGGCGACCCTGTTACAGACTTTACACGGGCCTGTTGGCGACCCTGTTACGGCTTTACACAGGCCTGCTGGCGACCCTGTTAAGGCTTTTCACAGGCCTGATGGCGACCCTGTTACAGGCTTTACACGGGTCTAGTGGTGACCCTGTTACAGGCCTGAGACAGGCCTGCTGGCGACCCTGTTAAGGCTTTTCACAGGCCTGATGGCGACCCTGTTACAGGCTTACACAGGACCTGCTGGCGACCTTGTTACAGGCTTTACATAGGCCTTCTGGCGTCCCTGTTACAGGTTTTACATAGGCCTGCTGGTGACCCTGTTACAGGCTTTCGACAGGCCTGATGGCGACCCTGTTACAGGCTTTAGACAGGCCTGATGGCGACCCTGTTACAGGCTTACACAGGCCTGCTGGCGACCTTGTTACAGGCTTTACACAGGCCTGCTGGCGACCTTGTTACAGGCTTACACAGGCCTGGTGGTGACCCTGTTACAGGTTTTACACAGCTCTGGTGGTGACCCTGTTATAGGCTTACACAGGCCTGCTGGCGACACCGTTCCAGGCTTTACATAGGCCTGCTCGCGACTCTGTTGCAGGCTTTACATAGGCCTGCTGGCAACCCTGTTAGAGGCTTTACATAGTTCTGCTGGCGACCCTGTTACAGGCTTTACATAGGTCTGCTGGTGACCCTGTTACATGCTTTACATAGGCCTGCTGGGGACCCTGTTACAGGCTTTACATAGGCCTGCTGGCGACCCTGCTACATGCTTTACATAGGCCTGCTGGCGACTCTGTTACAGGCTTTACACAGGCCTGCTGGCGACCCTGTTACAGGCCTTACACATGCCTGCTGGCGATTAACATCGGGATTTGATGTCCGCCAGCCAGTTATAAACGATACGAATCCCCATAACTTGCCATAAGCGAAATGTTATTTTATGCTCAGCGGATTACGTCAGCGGGGAGTGAACCCGACGTTACAGCTACCGTGGTACAACGTTCCCGAATTGCTCCAGCGTTGACGCTATGCTGGGCTTTCAATAAGCTTGTGTGTGTTTGCAATGCGCGTCGTTGATCTAGGCCGTTATTTCACCCTGAACTAAATGGCCACCCAGGCAGGCACGTGTACTCAGGTCGATGTACTCAGTGCGCTTAGCCTAGTTCCCCACGAACAAAAAACATTGATACAATGCGGGTTTAAGGTTGGCCCAGTGTCGAAGACGTTCGGCTATATTAGACCAGCATTGGGTCAGCGTGTGTTTTCTGGACTATTTCTCAACAAACATAAGCCAATGATACAATGCTAGGTTAAAGTTAGTCCATCGTCAAAAACGATGGGCCAACATTAGACTAAGATCGGCTCAATGTTTCACGTTGGCACCTGGCACAATCCTGGTTCTAGGCTGTGCCAACGTATAAGGCATTTGTCCAACTTTAATCCAATTATGTTTCCATATTGCACCTGCAAAATGAGCCGCTATTCAGCAAACAGGACATGTTAAAACAATTATGTTCAAATGTCGGGCCAGCGTTGCAAATGTTGGGCCAACGTTAAAACATCATTGTTTCAACGTGTCATGGTTGTTGGATATAGGCCTAAGTAACACAACAGGTCAACCGTATATTGGTCACAATACAGATGTTGTGATAATGATATATCTAAAGATCTTTGGGGGCCTATAGGGCTACATTTCACTCTATACATTGATTTTAATCACATTGATGTCATTTGTCTTTTGATACAATTATTTATGAATATTCTAGAAAAGTGAGGATTTTAAATGCACAGAGTAATTTAATTCAATCCAGTTAATTCAATGTAGGCCTACCAGATACATTTGACCAAACTAACCACTGATAACGAAGATCGCCTATAGGCCTATATCTACTGACTTATAGATGATCATAATAAGTACAATAGGCCTATCACCCGGGGCCTATCATTACCTTAATTTGAAATAGCTCATCCGCAACTTACAGACTATAATGTCAATGAACTCGATTAGTTAATTTTGTTGTAGTCCAACTACACTCAAGACTAGTATTCCTATTTTTTCCGCTATTATTCCGGTACACTCTGTGGGTGCATGATCCACTGCATATTTAAATATCCAACAGACGTGTGGGATACGGGCTCAAGCCAGTATTATATTAAAGCGACTCAATCAGGCTAAAATCATAAAAAATCGGTAATTTTAGTTTGGTTTCTTAAAGCAGCCCCTTGGGATGACATCAATGTTGGTTTTACTTCCGCACTGAAGTAGTGTATCACAGGGATCATGTTTTTATTTTTTTCAGAATTTTCATATTTTTACAAATATTTTTAATCAACATTTCTATGAAACCAGAAGAAACCCAAACAAACTATTTATATACCTGAAGGACGATTGAATGTTTTCACAGCATTGGGCCACATGCTGATGGCATCGGCCCAGCGTTGGGTAGACAATCAGTGCTGCAGGTGTGTCCTCCCTGTCCTGACTATGAAACACCAATTATCCTCCAATTAGCGGCGACTGCTCTGATCTTACCGTCTGATACGTGGGAATATGTGATGGAAAGTACTTAATATTGCTGACTTGTTTTGTTTACATGGCAATATAGTCCCTGGAAATACAACTATTTCGCTCTTTTTTCGGTGCTTTAAAATTGTTTTTTTGACTTTTTCGTATTTTTAGCTAAGTTCAGTAGGCTATATAGCTTCATATAGATTAAATTTTCAAAATTGACAACATTGGAAATGTCTCATCCCAAGGGGTCCCTTTAATATGACCATGTGATGTAAACATGTCCATAGACTAGAACTGCAACAGGTTTAGCGGGATATAGAGACGAAATTTCGTATTTCTTATTTTGAATGTGCATGTCCAAAATAAGAAATTCCTGTATTTATTATTTTTTGATGATTTTAGCCTGATTGTGTCGTTTTAAAGGGACCCCGTGGGATCAGACATTTTCACTTTTGTCAATTTTGAAAATTTAATATATATGAAGCTATATAGCCTACTGATCTTAACTAAAAATGCAAAAAAGTCAAAAAACAATTTTAAAGCAAAATAGTTATATTTCCAGGACGTATATTGCCATGCAAACAAAACAAGTCAGCAATATACACCACTTTACACACCATATTCCCTCGTCTTGGACGGAGAGATCAGAGCAATCTCCGCTAATTGGTGAAACGTGGACCATCATCAGATAATTTACGGGTATGACATCTTTCTGTCATTTCATTTTTTACATTTCTAGTAAAACGTACGTCACTTGTTTGACAATTGGGCTGTGTCGTGATCACAATACTACGGTACTGTCATGAGTTGTGGGTTAATGTCATGAGCGACATCATTCACTATTACATAGCTCTTCCAACTGCTAACGCAAACGGAATGTTTTCAAATGTGAGTTTATTTTTGTAACGGTGCTGGTATATCTAATCTAAGGACACTATAATTATTTTATTTTCAATGCTATGTTTAATGACATTTGAAATGGCAGATGTTTGTCTGTCATTTAAAATTACATTTAAATACCATGATACGAAACGTCGCCGTAATAAAAATGTTGAGACTTGATAAATTATTGTTATGCTTGAGTTACAGCTCAGCACACACGAAGCTTCTGTCCAATGTTGGCTTGATGCTGGCCTGCCGTCTGCGCCGTCGGCCCATCATTAATCTCACTTTTAAGCAGCATGTGGTGTTTTCTGAGAGTAGGCTCTAACTCAGCTGTATACTAAGCCGTTAACCGCCGATACCGATTATACTCGTATTTTTCCATTTTTTATTAGCTCATAAAACCAGCTTTGGGACATTTTATGATAAAACGTGACATCAATCAACAACCTTTCACAATCGTTGACCTCTATCTTGTCAAATCTG
Organism: Flabesymbios commensalis; assembly: GCA_964017125.1. NCBI lineage: Eukaryota > Metazoa > Annelida > Polychaeta > Terebellida > Flabelligeridae > Flabesymbios > Flabesymbios commensalis. Next base: position 17,250,949 of record OZ024912.1, read on the forward strand.
AATAATTTTTACCCACTTGAAGTTGTGGATCGCGTCAGCGAGACACAACTTCATGTGGGTGAAAATACAAAAACATAATTTGGGGTTTAAAGGGTTAATAGGCCGATATGCACAATCTATAATGTCACCCCGACATAAAAAATCATATCTGTGCTTTTTAATTTTTATGGAGTATGCTATCGACCACTTCACTCAAAAATAAATATCCTTCTATGGATCAAGTGCTCATTAACACACGACACACAACCAATGTAATAGATAGGGGGCGAGGACTACTTGATTTAATACACGTAAACAGAAATCACTAACGTTTTCAGTCTAGTGCTACACACACATTTTGTTTAAAGGGACCCCGTGGGATGAGACATTTTCAATTGTGTCATTTTTGACAAAAATATTTTTGAGAAGCTATATAGCCTACTGATCTTTGATAAAAAACGAAAAAGTCAAAACAATTTTACAGCACCGAAAAAAAGTGAAATAGTTATATTTCCAGGTCGTATATTTCCATGTAAAAAAAAACAAGTCAGCAATATACAGCACTCTACACGGCTTTTTCCCACGTTTTGGACGGTGAGATCAAAGCAATCGCCGCTAATTGGTGTCTTGTAGACAGGACATGGGGGGATTCACCTGCAACACTGATTGACTGCCCAACGCTGGGCCGACGGCATAACCATGTGGCCCAACGCTGTAGGAACATTCTTCCGTCCTTCAGCAAATGTTTAGGTATACAAAAAAATTGTTTGGGTTTTAAGCGGATTTATAAAAAAATATTTTTTAAAATCTAAAATCTCCGAAAAAAATGAAATCATGATCTGGGGGATACACTACTTCTTTACAAGACAAAAAACGAAAATTGATGTCATCCCAAGGAGCTGCTTTAAATAGCGCCCATGTTTCTTGTGTTATCCTGGACTATGTCGTGACAGTTATAAACCGGAGACGGGACATTACCGTACTCATTTTTTGTTGTCTATATTTTGGGTATTTTCACCTCATTTATTCATAATTTGAAGAATATTCAAATTATTTCAGTTAATTCTACATTATACGCTATAACTACATATATTATATGTAGTTTAGATCGTATTATGTAGAATTAACTGAAACAATAACCCCGCTTATTTACGAACCCAGATTGTCTGCGGAACATTCAATACTCCCACACTCTAATACTCCCCTGATGGGGAAACATTTTCACTTCCCCACATATGCGCAATCGGATTCATACGTCGGTATGTTTACGATAATAATCATGGCAAACATTACATGGATGACAGGCAATCGTATCTGCGTCCATACACGTGTGCACACGAAGGCACGCCCATTCACCCTCTACCGCCATGTTGATCTATAGGAACAACTGTCTATTCATTCGTTGCGAGCGACTCTTTTTCGTGATTCAACACTGCCCTTTCGTATATGTTTCATTTTTAATTGTGATTTTTTCCCATTATTTTATGAACTCTCAGTTTACAGTAAATATAAATTTGAATGAGTAAACCTAATACTCCGCATATAACGTTGTAACTAATCAGCTGTTATTTGTCCATGTTAATTTAGCGGACAATGTATTAGCAAAGAGTTTGAAACAAACGTACGGTTAAGATCACCTTTGGTCTGAAAAGCTATGCAATTTGATGACTTTATTTCTTGTGATCTAAAAATATGACTGTAGTATTATTATCAATTCCTGTCAACTAGCTTACCAAAGAATTTAATTGTACATCAATTTGAAAAGGCTCGAAGGATGCCCGAAACTGCATTTGTTATTATGTTTGCTGCTAGAACGTGAACGTTCAGGTTTTGTACATTTATTTTCTAATAATATTTTTGTCTCTGTGAATTCAAGTGTCCATCAGACCATTAAATCAGCTGAATTGTCAGATTTCGTTCTCAATTATTGACAGATGAATCAATGAATGCGTTTTTTGGGTTTGAACCTCAAAACACTTTCCGAAAGCATGCATTCAACAGGAGGAAGTATTTATAATTATAATTAATGCATATTTATTTGTCTTCTGAATATTAACATTGAGCAGCGATCATGTTTTTCATTCCTTCTAATTCAATTATATATTGCACCTGTCATAAAACATAGAACAGATAAATCATTGCTATTCTAATAGCATGCTATCATAGTTATCATGCGGTAAATGACATATAGTAATAACCCTTTCTATTCAAGATGTCACCATTTCTGGCACAAACACTTCTCTAGCAGATTTAGTGGCATGGTTGACAAACATAAAGTCTCATTCACTTGTCCTACATTTATTTTATTAGAACAAGATAAACTTTTAATAAAGTAAGTATCACTCAATGCGACCACATATATAAAATTAAAAAAAACGTTAAATTAACCTTAATAGTAGCCTTGTAGCCCTGTTACTAATGTGGCAATGAACTAAATAGACGACAACATCCCAGATAGTATGTTATCATATGCGCCCACGTGCCCACACATCTTCATGTTGATATATTTATTCGTGTCATCCCAGCAAACGCCATACGTTGCCCCAATATTATTTGACTGTTTGGCCAGCGTCGTAGACGGTGAAACAGCAATAGAACAGCATTGATGCAATGCTTGGATTGATTGAGTATAGTGTTATATCCGACAGGTGAAAACACTTGGATAACTAACAGCTGTTCGCCTAGTACTAGTACCTTTTCAATACCATGCAAGGACGAACACTTATCCTAAACACGGTTTAGCAATAAAGGGGATTTGGGATATCCTTAAAATTATTATTGTCGAAACTGTCGAAGCTTATACGTAGTCGCAAAATGGCAGCAGTTAACCCTTTTAATCCCGAATTTACCATTGTCATCTTCATCCACTACAAGCCGCGAATTGCTGTCGCAATTCTCGCCTTGTAGTGGATGAAAATGACTTGAAGTGGGTGATAAATGCATAAAGTATACTTTTATTATGACAACATTTCTACGAAAATTGTCGTTCTGAAACCTCTAGGTCAATGCAATGCAATGCAATGCAATGCAATGCAATGCAATGCAATGCAATGCAATGCAATGCGATGCAATGCAATGCACTGCACTGCACTGCACTGCAATGCAATGCAATGCAATACTATGCAACGCAATGCAATGCAATGCAATGCAATGCAATGCAATGCAATGCAATGCAATGCAATGCAATGCACTGCAATGTAGGAAAATAATAACAATATAAGTCATACTTCAGATATGTGAAATGATGCTTGAGTGCATCGTGAGGGTTGAATGGGTTACCTAAATCAAGTCTATGTATATTGTTATAATGAAAACATTTCCATGATAATTGTCGTTCTATAACCGCTAGGTGTAGTATATTAAGTCATTCTTCAGAGATGCAACATGATGCTTGAATGCATCGTGAGGATTGAGGGCTATCAGGTGATTGCGAAATAATTATGATTGGCACATTGATCCCTAGCAGCCTAATGAGTGGAACATACGACCCTCTGGCTGCTAGAGGTCAATATATCATGTGAATCAACAGAGGTATCACCCGAGCGGTAATAGAACTGCGAACTGCTAGCAAAACCATTGATTCTAAAACAGCTATCTCTCGTTTTCGACGAAAAAATAGCTGCAGCGACCGTTCAGAAAATGGGATAAAATGACTCATACCATGGCATTTAATGCCGTTATTAAATTTGTTTTCCTATTTAAAAAATAGCTATTTCTATCCTGGCATGTTTACGGTCACATATCACATTGCTGTACCAATAACCGCGACACATTGACTGACAATATTGCTGGATCAGTTTCGATGAAGCTGGCTTAAAATTAAACCAGAATCAACTATATTATATGCCTATATAGCCGAGGATACACCAACAATATCAGGTACATCAATAGAGTAGACCAATGTGCAAATATCATGTCTGAAATACATTATTATACATCATCAGATTATTTCAGAGATTAAGGGGGTTATGTTTAGTACAGATGTTCATATCCTGTGCACAGCAGACATATCTCCTTAACGTTAATAGCTGACATATAGCTGAATGTACCACTTGTCAAGTATTATATAACGAGGTGTCATTGTGAAAATCTCAGACCGCCAGGGCTCGAATTTCGAATCCTGTTTCTGGAGGACAGTGTCATCTCAATCATCTCACCATCCTCAGGAGGTTCTCCTGGCCCAGTTTAGCCTATATGTGCACAAAGGTGGCCTAAAGCCCGATTCATTTCATTGTGAAAATGATGTGTGCTTAAGCTGATATTATAGTCATATTGTGAGGCACTACTTCATATTGCTTAATCAGAGGAGCAAATATTCACTGTAAAAATCATAATGCAATGCAATGCAATGCAATGCAATGCAATGCAATGCAATGCAATGCAATGCAATGCAATGCAATGCAATGCAATGCAATGCAATGCAATTAAATGCAATGCAATGCAATACAATGCAATGCAATGCAATGCAATGCAATGCAATGCAATGCAATGCAATGCAATGCAATGCAATGCAATGCAATGCAATAAAATGCAATAAAATGCAATGCAATAAAATGCAATGCAAGGGATTGAGATACAATAAAAGCATTGTAATGATATAATCATATTATTGCGTGACGCAATGGGCTGTGACATATCGCGATAAGATCCAGCACGACAAGATAATCAGAGCACAGGACAATATGAGGTATGATTACTGAGAATTTAGCATGTTTAGGGCTTTACAAGTTTATTTGTTTATTGTATTCTATCATAACTTGATAAGTATAGACAAAAACTGCAACGGATTTATGAATGTGAGTCCGATCACCACTATATATTGTTTCGCCTTTGAGCTCGATCACCGATTATTCATTTTTCAATTCTATTCTAGAAAAATAAACAATATTCTATGTATAGGTTTTGATATCATTATAGGATCATCGTGCCTGGAGAATCTGGATCACCTCACTGTTAGTGTTATGATCCAAATCAGTGACAAGGTCAGGATGGCGCTGAAATTAATGTTGGTTTGATGCTGGTTCAGCAGCGGACTCGATGGACGAGGATTACCTCAGCATTGGTTTAATGTGTTTTCTTGGCTAAGATATACTACCTTTGCTCCACGTGGATTCCACCAAAAACCTGGATCATTAACAAATCACATTGCCGCCTGGTGTGAAGGTTGAAAAACCCTGAAATATCATAATTATTTTAATTTGTATTATTTATACACACATTTTTAGATTTGTCCATGGTATCTATTTTTATGGATATCTCCACGATATCTATATTGAGCCATTAATTAAAGGGCTGAAATATTGTTTATACAAAACAAAAGACCAAAAGTTTTTTTTTATTTTGAAATCATTATCAAAATCTTAGTTAACTCTTTCTGCTTTATTCGAATACCCTTGTTATGGGTCTACGGCGATTATACATATGTTTAAATATGACGTCTAAAGTCGATTCCGTCGGGTTAAGCCAATATATGTCAGCTGAGCCCATCACTCTCTCTCTCTCTCTCTCTCTCTCTCTCTCTCTCTCTCTCTCTCTCTCTCTCTCTCTCTCTCTCTCTCTCTCTCTCTCTCTCTTGGATGTAAAACATACATTTTTTGCAGCCGTATAATGTCGATCATATGCGTTTTTAATGGTTAATCTATAAATGACGACAATAAACCATTGTATGAACAAAAAAATGCTTCTGTATCACTATTAGAAATACGACGCTCACCAAGCTATATCTAATATAAATATATTTCTATTCTATTTTAACGATCAGACCCGTAAGATCACAGTTGTTATGATTACTACATACTGTGCTAATTATATACATAATTTGCAATATAAACATTCTTTTATACCATTTACTGGCTAAGAAGAAGCGATGACCACTTCACTTGGAGACAATTTATGGGCCTACGTACAGTACAGGGAGTGATTTCTCCTGGATATAAGCGTAGCAGTTTGCTACACAATTGGGGGACACATGCTATACAGAATCATATGTTGGTGTAGCAGTTTTCGACATGGAGAATAGTATCTTGGCATATGGGCAGCTGCTAAACTGCTACACAACTCTTTTGGAACAGCTTCTCCCCTGCCATAATTCCTCGGACCTCGGACCGTACGAAAGCCATGCTAACAGAAATGTCAATAGAAATGCTCCCACACTCGTTAGTACTGTGTTCATACGGGTCATTATGACTTAGGTATTAAATGAATATATTAAAAGGACCCCGTGGGATGAGATATTTTCAATTTTGTCAATTTTGAAAAAATAATTTATATGAAGCTATATAGCCTACTGATCTTAACTAAAAATACAAAAAAGTCAAAAAACAATTTTAAAGCAACGAAAAAGAGTGAAATAGTTATATTTCCAGGTCGTACATTTCCATGTAAACAAAACAAGTCAGCAATATACAGCACCTCACACCACATATTTCCACGTCTTGGACGGAGAGATCATGGCAATCTCCGCTAATTTGTGTCCTAAAGTCAGGACATGAGGGGATAAGCCTGCAGCACTGATTGTCTACCCAACGCTGGGCCGACGGCATCAACATGTGGCACAATGCTGTGGGAACATTCAACCGTCTTTAGCAAGTGCTTAGGTATACAAAAAGTTTGTTTGGCTTTTAGGCGGATTCATAGAAGTGTTGAAAAAATACTTTGAAAAATCTGAAAACTCTGAAAAAAAAATCATGATCTGGGGGATACACTACTTTATAACATAACTTAAAACAAAAATTGATGTCATTTCAAGGAGCTGCTTTAATGTGGAGAGCATTTAACAAGCAAAAAATGAAAGTCATAAACCTTTTGCGAAAATCACGTTATTGCAACGTGATTTGCCTAGTGGGAAATTATCTAACTGTGCCATCAAGAAATAGCCATCGGGGCTTTGTTAAATAGATCCCCAATCAGTGATAATAATAATTCGTGAATTTATATTCTGCTTTTTGACTTAATTGCTAACTTTAGAAGTTTTCTAAAAGCATTGTGGCAAAAGGCGTTTTTAAAATATTTTTTTAAATGATCCCTGTCAGCATAGAACAATGATAAATAACACCATGCTTTGACTTTGGGCTGACATTGGTACTGATAGAACATCGCCTCTGGTGATACTGATAATAAACCAGTTATTATGAAACACGCAGCAGTAGGCCTACATCATATAAGCAAACTGACAGCATTTACTGAGAATAATATGTTATCTATGGATATATCCCATTGTTAATCCTACTTGATAATAATACATGTTTCATTATAAGGGATTATTATTCATGATTATTCTTCATGACTATGTATTCTTTTGAAAACACGCATGGGGTTGAGCCAGTAAATACAATATAATCTATTGTGACAGTATTTTGAATTGCGAGAAGTAATTTCTCTCACTTCCTGTTTTCGACATGATTTGCTTGACATGTACAAGTGACATACTGGATAAAATCGACATCGATTGCTTGATTAATTGAGTGATTGAGCGACTGATTGAGCGATTGACCGACCGACCGACCGACCGACCGACCGACCGACCGACCGACCGACCGACCGACCGACCGACCGACCGACCGACCGACCGACCGACCGACCGACCGACCGACCGACCGACCGACCGACCGACCGACCGACCGACCGACCGACCGACCGACCGACCGACCGACCGACCGACCGACCGACCGACCGACCGACCGACCGACCGACCGACCGACCGACCGACCGACCGACCGACCGACCGACCGACCGGTCGATCGATCGATCGATCGATCGATTGATCGATTGATTGATTGATTGATTGATTGATTGATTGATTGATTGATTGATTGATTGATTGATTGATTGATTGATTGATTGATTGATTGATTGATTGATTGATTGATTGATTGATTGATTGATTGATTGATTGATTGATTGATTGATTGATTGATTGATTGATTGATTGATTGATTGATTGATTGATTGATTGATTGATTGATTGATTGATTGATTGATTGATTGATTGATTGATTGATTGATTGATTGATTGATTGATTGATTGATTGATTGATTGATTGATTGATTGATTGATTGATTGATTGATTGATTGATTGATTGATTGATTGGTTGATTGATTAGAAATATAATGTGGAGATACATTATCAAATTATAGATTCAAATCAAATCCAAGTTTGGTTATTGAACGCTAAAGGTACACTTATATAATAAGCATATACAGACTTATTTTCATTTGGTTATGTAGACACAAGTGCATCAAGTTCCTAGGTATTGTTCTATTCAAGAGTCGATGTATTGTTGTCTGGGACAGGTATGGTTAGGTATCAAAGAATACAACATAAGCCTCTGGCAAAAACACGAGAGCGTCGTTTATTTTATAGACTCCTCTGAACGACCTCTAGATAATTTCCAGATAAATTACGTTTCAGAGCAGCGCATTTGAGTTCACAATGGTCCAATTAGCATTTACTATATCAATACAGTTAAACGCGATAGGAATATTATATTATTATTATTATCAACGGTCGATTGAATGTGTGGTTAAAAACTGCCCATAACCATGATCTTTGAAAGTAGGGAAAGCGAGAGAAGACATTAAATGAATCTTTTCGCAGCTTCTAAGCCGCTAAAAGCTCGGTGCATTGAGGTTTACATGATGTATAATTACTAATGTTAATGAAAATATTTAGCTCATTTACTCATTTTGCTCATTCGCTCATTTAACTCATTCACTCATTTCACTCATTTACTCATTTGACTCATTCACTCATTTAACTCATTCACTCATCTAACTCATTCACTCATTTAACTCATGCATTTATTTAACTCATTCACTCATTTAACTCATTCACTGATTTCACTCATCCACCCATTTAACTAATTCACTCATTTAACTCATTCACTCATTTAACTCATTTACTCATGTAACTCATTCACTCATTTACCTCATTCAGGCATTTAACTCATTCACTCATTTAACTCATTCACTCATTTAGCTTATGCGTTTATTTGACTCATTCACTCATTCAACTCATGCACTTATTCAACTCATTCACTCATTTAGCTCATTCACACATTTAACGTTAACTCATGCACTTATTTAGCTCATTCACTCATTTAACTCTTTCACTCATTTGACTCATTCACTCATTTAACTCATGCACTCATTTAAATTGAAAAATAAGCCTTCTTTTATATCTTCAAATTTGATCAATTTCAAAAAATATCTATATTTTGTAAAATAATTTAAAGGGCGCTCCCTTACTGAATGGTTTAAATACAGAGATACAACGTGGATACCAGAGGATATCTTGGTTAAATATTGGGTTGAGAGGGTTATTTGCTTCATTGTTGAGTGGAGATGGTATCTTATTTTTAATATTAATTTTATATTGTTTCGGGTTTATATCTTGTTTTAGGGGTGGGTTGAGATGATATCTTGTTTAATGGTGGGTCGAGATGATATCTTGTTATAGTAGTGGGTCGAGATGATATCTTGCTTAATGATGGGTCCAGATGATATCTTGTTATAGTAGTGGGTCGAGATGATATCTTGTTTAATGGTGGGTCGAGATGATATCTTGTTATAGTAGTGGGTCGAGATGATATCTTGTTTAATGGTGGGTCGAGATGATATCTTGTTCTAATGTTGGGTTGGGGTCGCAGAAATTAAACCAATATCGGGTATATCAGAAATAGATAAAGAGAGAACCTCTTTATCTATTTCTGGGTATATGTATAGAGCTCGCTCCGGCATACACTTTCATCATTGATTAGATTTGCATTTTTCGCGCCAAAACTCTGTGCTATTTTATTGTTTCTAAATGTGTATATTTTATTGCACCAATACCACTCCACTAAAACACTTCACGTAGCCTGCTAGACGAGGCAGTTTGAGTTTGAAGGCATATCATAATTATTCAAATTTATTTTATTGCCGAGAATTTCCATTCGTGCACGTGGTTCATTACACTTTCAAACGGGCTCGTCGCTGGCGCCACGCTATTTATATTGTCGTAAAATTAAACGCGCTCGTGATTTACTGGGTGGTTACATGGTTACACTTATTCAAGTTTTAACCCTTTAAGCCCATGGATCGACTTTAGATGTCAGATTCTGACGTATATGGACGTGAGAATATGATGTCTGAAGTCGATCCCCGCACTGAAAGAGTAAATTATTTTCTAGTAGCCGTAGACTCATAACATAGGTACTCAAATGAAGCGGAAAGAGCTAACTGGGACATTTATGATGATTTCAAATTGAAAACAAACATTTGGTCTCATGTTTTATTTAAAAATATTTCAGCGCAAACATATGATCATAAGTATATTGAAGACGGGTTTGTCTTTTTTTGATTTAGTGTGATCACTCAGCAATATGAGAGCTTAACCCATGTCCTGCTGAATTGCTTCAATTGTATTTTTCTTCATTTGAAGCTGAAATTGCAAACGCAATTTCCACCTTCAAATGACGAAATATATTACTATTTATGAAAAATAGACATGTCTAAAATTAAATTATTGGATCAACAAAGCGTCTATTAAAAACTATTTTATCAAAATTAAGTGATATTTTTATTGATCTAAAACATCCCTAACCCCGTATATATCTGGGCATAGCAGGACAAGGGTTAATATTATGCTGGATAAAAATGATTATTGGTGGTAAATATGTATTAGAGCATATTACTTACTTTACTTTCTTTTATTATGTTACTATGATTTCCTAATCTTTTTTGCAAGACCTGCATGACATCAAACAGTCAAATGAATTTAGTTCCTGTCAAATACCCTTCTTACTAACCATTTACCATAATCCTGAGCAAAAGGGTGAGCAAAGTATTTATTTTAGCAGCTTTCATCATTTCATCATTTCATCTCACTATTCTAATCTAAGAAAAATATCTCACTTCACAAAAATCAATTAAATCAACGTTTAATTCGGTTGTCAAAATCTATATTTTGAGATCAGAAGTTGGTGTGGCTGGGTGGATCGCGTGAATATCCATTGCATATCTTTTTCCCGTTTATTCTGAATTAACCCTGTGGGCTACGTTAAATTTGTAGTCACATGAGGTCATACATGTGTGGGCTTGACGTTTTACTTCCAAATAGGATAATCAGCGTACCCAGCAGGAATGGCACGTTGAGCCAATGTTGGTTTAATGTTGGTCCAGCGTCGTAGACGGTGGACCAACATTAAACCAATATTGGCTCAACGTGCCGTGCCTACTGGGTTGGAAAGGGTTGACCACCACAGAGCTGTTCTCATCTCGCTCGACAACCCAGCATTTATGTCGCTGTGCGCCACCGGCCACCGTCTCGTGTTCGAATCCGGAAACCCGACCCAAGCGGACATCCACGCACCGATAAATTGGTTTAATATACATTATACCTCGCAGCGCGTTCACTTCCTGTCAAGGTCGAATGCGGTTTCCGGCTGTTTACTATATCCTCCAGGTAAACCAGCGGCACAACTCCAACTATGTCTGAATGCTGGGCTAACGTGTACAGCGTCGGCCCAGCATACATCCAGCGTTGGGCAATGTCAGTGAGCATTTGTCCTCGTGGGGATGTTTTAAATAATACATAGTATGATTGGGCTTAAAGCTACATTTCATATTTGATTTGTGTATAAATGTAAATATTCTAATTACATACCCATTGAAAAACATCATCTTAAATTGATGGTATGTGACTTTCAAACAAAAATAGACTATACTATTATTAAAGCACTAAATTAAATCATTTTAAATCTTCACTCACTTGAAATCTATCAAGCTACGGCAACCCACGACTTCAAGTGAGTGAAAATTACAAATATGTGTGTAATCTGACACCAAGCTTTTGCAAATTTGAATGTTTAAATGCTCACTTCGTTCCCAATGACAGTGATTTGATCGACCAGTAAATAAATATTAAACAATAATAATCGTGTTTAGCGCTTGAAGGGTTAAGAAATAGAACGTGTCAGTTTTGTATTTTTAACACTTGTACTGATAACTAATAAAGATTGTTTACATAACGCAATTTTCAAAATGTATATCAGGCATTGATTTACCCTTACAGTGCGGGGATCGAATTTAGACGTCAGAATCTGACGTCTAAAGTCGATCCATGCACTGTAAGAATTACAATATTGCTAATGGCCATAGACCCATAACATAGCAGAAATAGCTAATTAAGACATTTATAACGATTTCAAATTGAAAAAAACCTCTTTGGTCTCCATGGTTTATTCAAAATATTTCAGCGTTGTAAGGGTTAACTCTACCACAAAATACATAAGAAATTATGGTTACATTTTATTTTCATTTGTTTAAAACTTTTTTGGCAAACAAATACGATTCCAGCAGTACAGGGGTTATATTAAAAAAAGGACCTTTATAAAATAATATGCTTTGTTTTAACATATCACCTGTATGGCAGACAGACATATATTTTATTGACAGAAAGAAAGTCAATCCAGACCTGTTTGTCACAGAAATAAGAAATACTTTGTATGAGTAATCAGCATGGAGAAAACGTTGAGTGGCTACATTCCTACAGTGAATCGCCAGACATTCACACAACGTTCGCTCTGCATTACACAAACCTTGGAAAAACGTGCCGTGCCCCTTGATAAAAAAAAGGTTTTTAAATACCATTTCTACTACAGCGCGCACCTAATTAAACGATGTTCGACATAATTATATCAATGAATGTGTTGACTTGAAGCAATAATCTTCACATGCATGAGCAGTTGGACCAGAGTCGTACACCAGAGTCGTACACGTCGTACACGTTGGGCCAATATTAAACCAGCATTCAGGTTCAACGAGTCGTGTTTGATGACTATAGGTTATTACCCATCAAACACAAACATTCGCAAAACATTTTTACAACGCCGGCCCAACGTCTCCGACGTTGGTCCAACATTATACAATTATTATACAATTGCTTTGTGTTTACTGAGTATAGGTTTTTACTGTGGTCATTAGGAGACACGCCTCTGGAGGATAAAGGGTGTTCAGGAATAGGCATGAGATGGCTTGTGGTGGCGGTGGTGACTGTGACAGGCTGTGACAGTGATTTATCTGTCACATATAGCCCCCGGTGACAGTTGCTGGTGACAGTCAGATCACGAGTCAAGACAGACGTTAACAGCCAGTGGCCAGTTAATACTGTAAATTGGGAAATTATTACAACCTCTCATTTTATAGATTTCACCGTCTTAATAAAGTAAGTAATTACTATTATGTTGTTAAAGACTGTTCTTAAAGGTAGGGTGATAATTATGTGTACTGAGACTGATGTAAAATACTTTTAAGGACCGCTGTTAAGTATTGCTGTCAAAGACTGCTGTTAAAGGCTGATGTTGAAGGATGTTGTTGAAAGATGTTGTTGAAGGCTGCTCTTAAACAAAGGCTGCTCTTAAAGCCTGTTTTTGAAGGCTGTTATGTGTACTGAGACTGTTGTTAAAGACGAAGGCTGCTCTTAAAGGCTGCTCTAATAGGCTGGGTGATATGTGTAATGTCACTGCTGTTAAAGACTGCTGTTAAAGACCGCTGTTAAAGGTTGCTCTTAATGGCTGGGTGGTATAAGCCTGTTGTTAAAGACTGATGTTAAAGGCTACTGTTAAGGGCTGCTCTTAAAAGCCGGGTGGTATGAGCCTGCTGTTACAGACTGCTGTTAAAGACTGCTGGCAAAGAATACTCTTAAAGGCTGCTCTTATAAAAGCAGCTCTTAAAGGCTGGGTCATGTGTGTTCTGAGCATGATGTTAAAGACTGTTGTTGATGCTTGTTGGTAAATACTGCTTTTAAAGACCGCTGTTAAACGCATTCATGAGTTTTTGTTTGGCGATAAAATAATCGTGTTATTCAATCTGCACATTTCACAAAAAGTTACACTGTGAACTTGTCTAGCTTTACGGTATCTTCACCCTTTACCCCTGTCGCACATGATACTTCTCCTCTGAACAATAATCAGATTGCAGAAAATAGCAGAGCCCTCATTTCTACGCGAGTATTCCAAATATCATTCTACAGCATCAGTAAGTTATGATATATTGGGATTAGAGGAGCGTACCTGCTACTTTTAGTGACAGATACAAGCTTTTAATGTCAAAATTTCCACATGGAAGCATTGTATACATAATGTGACACTTACTGACAGGATTGCACCTGGAACACAAAAAGTCATTCATAACTGACCGGTGCCTAAAACGGTCGCGTGACGTCGCCACCAGATACCCGGCCATTAGCACCCCGACACACCCAGCGTTGCTTAAATGTTGGGCCAGCGTCGAAAAAGGTGGCCCATCATTTAAACAACGCTGTGTGTGCGCCTCTGTTGGCTGGGTCGGTGCCTGTTGGACGTGGTTCACCCTCGCTGACTCTACATGTCTCACATCCACACCACTTATTGTCCCCCTGGACAAAATCACCCCTGCCGTCTCCACCATCTCCAAGATGTGTTTCATAAAAATGATAAGGGGGCCACCATTCAATTACTAGGGAAGGGGGGGGTGGAGTTTTCGAGCTGAACAAATTATTTATTTCACCTCCTGTCTGCAATATTTTATTTATTTCCCACTCTGCCTCAAGCAAAATATTTATTTCACTTTCTTAGAACTTATTTTGTCTGTGCATAAAGTTTGATCCCAAACTAGCCTTAGTATTCATGTGGGGTTCAAGTAAGGAATTAAAGTGTCATTTAATGATGCCGAGCGAAGCCATTAAATATTTCTTTACAACATGTCCTTTAGACAATTATTTATTACAAGAAAATTCAATCTCAGAATAAAACAATAATCGAGCCCCCTCCCCCCCCCCTGGAGATTGAATAGTGTCCCCCTAAAGGCGGGCGGTTATAGCACCATTATGAATAGTGCCCTCTTGATCTCGGGAATACATGCGTCATGCCAATGAGGATAGTGGCGTAGTCAATATATCCAATCTATCTAATATGACATTAGGCTGAAGGAATAGTTTATGGATATTTAATTTTCGTCAGCTTCAAAAGAGTGAAATGTAGGCCTATCTGCAGGTTAAGTGTACTGCTAGATGAAGTGGAAGGTCACGGCCTCGTTTTGGCATCCATGTTGTTTAAAAGACTTTATTTCGCCGGGACTTATTTGTTTTGTGTTAATGAAAATGCACACTACATTGTGCCGATTCACTGTGGCAAAATGTCGACATTTAAATGTGTTACATTTCACATTAAGCAAAATAATATATCACTTAGTTATGTTATGCTTGAAACATGCTGTAAACGGTTTTTGTTGATAATTAGGGTAATACATTGTAGATTTAAAATAGAGGACTTGACTCTGTTGCTCACTGACCGTATTTAATATTGAAACAAAAGCTACTCTGGTGTTTGCTGAAAGCTATGTACAAGTAGACATAATTAGCATTGAAAAGAGAATTAGCGAATGAATACAGTCATATTATTATTATTATTCACGTTATTTTCTCTATACAATTGTTTCATACACAAATATATTACATGTGTGTTTTGATGAACTACCTGAACTTCATTATAATTTTGATATACTTGTTCCATAGTCTGAAATTATTAAATGGCAATCGATAGTGATTAATCATGAACTGTGTAACTAAACCCATTATAGCTTGCAGAGAACGAGATGCCAAAATACATCAATTACACCCCATGATCATTACAGAAAAGTCACACTTCACTCGAAAACTAAACGCGTCTTGCTGTTACGTATTCCAGAAAGTCAGCTTGACAGTGACGTGTAGTAATTGGCCCAGGTGGCATTCATCAATGCTCCAGGACTTCAAAATAAACCAACATATTGGCTCAGCATTGGGTCAATGGCTATAGACGTTGGTCCAATGCTGGGCCAATGTGTTTTCTTGGACGGGGTGTTGTTTGAACAGTCTCAAATGGGCAGCTGTGTCTCAGCTGCTGTGACCTGGTTTTTCAGAAACTAACTACTGGAGAAAGTACTAATATATTGATCTCGACATTAAGCGGTCGCTCATCTCCAACCACCATATAATAGCACAGCACTGGATTGCATGATAAATTATAGCATGTTTTTTAATGACATATGTTTAAAATGACTTATGGTAATCATTGTTGTATAAACTGACAAGATAATAATTTATTATATGGCTTTCATTATCACAACAATTGAAACGTTATGCGTCAGTGTATAGGTGTGACGACGAACTTTATATTAGTGTAGTAGTTAGAAACACAATCAGCAAAACAATAACAGGAAACACTTTATTATATTGTCAAAGATAAAATGTATACAATTTTAAATGAACCACAATCATCTAGCAAGAAAGTAATATATGAATGAATGAATGAATGAATGAAAGAATGAATGAATGAATGAATGAATGAATGAATGAATGAATGAATGAATGAATGAATGAATGAATGAATGAATAAATGAATGAATAAATGAATGAATGAATGAATGAATGAATGAATGAATGAATGAATAAATGGATGAATGAATGAATGAATGAATGTATGAATGAATGAATGAATGAATGAATAAATGAATGAATGAATGAATGAATGAATGGATGAATGAATGAATGAATGAATGAATGAATGAATGAATGAATGAATGAATGAATGAATGAATGAATGAATGAATGAATGAATGAATGAATGAATGAATGAATGAATGAATGAATATGGTTTTAGGAAATGTGTGTGCACATGCGGGCTAAACTGGTCCAGGGTAACTTCATAAGGATGTTAAGATAAATCAGAAGACGCTGTCCTATATGACATGGCATTCTAGATCAATTTGAGTGTGTTGAGACCGAGCTCGCTATTGCTTATTCACAGAAACTTCTCGAAATATTGAATCTTTATGAGTGAACAGAGAAATATCATTTTATTTCATGGGAACCTGAGTACCGAGCGCAGAGTAATAACCAGCGTGACAGGTGGTAGTGTTAACCACAACACCACTCCCCAGCTAAAGTGAGACGTTGTCCGAACGTTGGTCTACTGTTGGGCCAGCGTCGTAGTCTCATGCTTGCTGGGTCTCATCACAACTAAAATAAGTGGATAGAGCGAAATTAAAAAAATGCCGCCATGAGAAATATTATTTCGTAATATCATTAATATTCAACTAAGCTCAATGTTACAAATAAACATGCTTTCTAGACTACAATATTACACGTACATTTTATGCGTACACACCAACAAGTAGAACACACACAATTTAGGGCGAGTTACTAGTTGAGCACCCCCTACTCTTCAAATGCATTCAAATGTGTGTGTTTTTTTAGCGGCACAACAATAAATGTCATATTTTTATGATATTGTATATGGAAAGTACAAGGTATATTGTAGGCAGGTGCATATATTATTATGATAAAAGTATCGCTTATATGTTTAATTTGAAAGGGTGGGGTGGCAAGCGCATACATGTGGCAATCACATTGATGGCATGCCGTTTGTACCCCCGTTTGTATCATTACAATATATATATACAATAACTATATATTAATCAAGCGACAGAGCAACGCCATTTTGGACATGAATACTAAAGCTAAGACAAACATTAAGTACCAAACCATGGAGCATACTTAATTGTACTTTTTTATGTGCCGAACAATAGAATGTGCCAGGTAATGTGTTATGTCCTGTCATACATGTAGGATTATATTCCAGAACATGGTAACGCCTGCAACGAAAGGGATGCCACGACACAACCGAGCCCAGCGATGTATTGCCAGCGTTGTTTGGATGCTGGTCCAGTGTCAGCAACAACACTGGCGTAACATTGGCACCACCCTCGTCCACATCATTGATGAAAAAACCACACCCTTGTAACGGACCACGTTTGAAGACCTGCCAACCGCCCCGGTGGCCTTGGTAGCACCCCGCGGTGACCTATAAACCTTTGACCTCACCCCACAGTCGCGCCACCCCTCGGGGGCTTCGTCACGCAAGGTCATCGGCGTCGGGGTGGGTTGCCTTGGTGACGTTGCCGCGTGGCCATGGAGATCATGTGTTGACAGCTGACAGGGATCGTCGTTGACCCCTTATAGCTTTAATACACCCTGTAAGTGGTCTATTGGTGATTTTATTTTTATTTGACTAATTACCAAAATTTCTCAAAGGTCAAAGTGTCTCATTTCATTCCCTATGAATCATAAAATATTGATGATAAAAATTACAAATGCAAAAATGTTTGTGTAAAAACAACCATCTTGATCTCTATAAAACCACATTCATTAGTCAGTTACCATGATACCATGATAGCTCGAGGACAATTCAGTCCCTTAGAGACGAAACGGTGTATCTGCCACTTTACAAAGTGGTAGATACACCGTTTTAGAGGATATAATATTATTATAAACATCATCAATGTATTTTTTAATGCAAAGTTACAGTATTACAGTATTATGTTGCACTACAATGTGATCTTCCCTGGTGAATTATATTTGATACTTTTTCGCACTGAAGTTGTCAGGGTCCTGAAACGGTTGAACCTGCTAATGATCTACTTGAATTCATGCTGTGGGTTTAATTTCGGATACTCAGCTTGATGTTCTCGTCTCCCCCCCCCCCCCCCCGCACATACCAATCACTCATACCACCCGTTCAAATGACCCGACACAGTGATAGCACGTTGTTCTAATGTGGTCTTAATTAGCGCGCGGAGGTCAGAAAACCGCAACACAATCAGGTAAATAATCTGCCACCAGGTGACCTTGCGGCCTGAGGTCAAGGTGTTGATTCAGTTTCTAATTTGAGACCCTTTTAACCCGATGGCTTATCCGCGACCCAACACAGCTGGACGTCCGCTATGTAGTTTTTGCAGAGATTTTTGTGAATTTAATGGCCCTTTCACAGGAACATGAACATGTATTATCGTCATTCACTGGGGCTTAATAGATCCAGCATTATAGTTTTGATCAATATCTGCGACAACGATTCATACATGGTTTGTTGCGGATTACAATTATTAGCGTTTTAGCACTTCAACATCCAGAGGGTTAACCCTTTAACCGCCGGTGCCGCATATATTCGGGTTTTCATTTTTTATTAGCACATTAAGTACCACCTTTTAAACATGTTAAAGATAAAATGTGACATCAATCAGCAATATTTGAAAACAGTTGACCTCAATTTTGTCAAATCTGAATAATTTTCACTCACTTGAAGTTGTGGATCGCGTCAGCGAGACACAGCTTTAAGTGGGTGAAAATTGAGATTGAATGATTTGGCGGTTAAAGGGTTAATCAAATCACTAATTAGGTTTCCTGTTCCCATGCCCAGAAAATACAAGGCTCTGACACAAATCTGGATCAATGTTGGTCCACTGTCTACGACTCTGGCCCAGCATTGATTCAGCATTGGCCAATGTATCTGTCGGTGTCCGTAATGGCTGTTACAATCTGTTCCGTACACATAGGTCACATACAAGCAGATCCCGAACGCTGCGTCCTATGGCAAATTCCAATAGATCACACAATTGTACAATGTCTAGGCTCTTTATTTATATTAACTCTACATCCCAATTAAATAAGGGAATGTTTTTACACAACAGCAAAAAAAAGATATATGTTATAGTATAATAATCCTTCTCTGGCATCTACAAATAAGACCAACATCGATAGTAAACTAATCTTCAACTTACTGAGATGTAGTGGAAATGAATATAAACATACAGTAACTTCTATTACGCCTTATTCCTCTCTTATATATGTCCCGTGCTCACAGGCGCGACAATCAGAAAAAGCGTTAAGTATCGTAGTTATTGTTTCATTCCAGGTCGCCAACTTGAAATTCCAGAACACACTGGAGCTAGGTCGAAATAGCTAGGACAAAATAAAAACTATCATTTTTTCTGAATGATTGCATTGTTTGAAAAGCTATAATTTCACAAGGATGAGGGCTTAACAATTCTGGTTCCTTCAACCGACCACCGATATCCTTCATTCTTCTTTGTTTTAATTAAAAGAAAAAAGGTCATATTTTGGTCAGATGAACGAAGATCGGTTCGGAGGCTTAGGTATTTCCTTTAGATAGATTGGGTAATTGCTGAATGCGGTTTTATCGGTAACTAAACATATTTTAAATTTTGACTCTAAAGGACATCTAAAACTAATATAACGATCAGTAGGGTGTTGCTCTACAACAACGGGGACATCGTCTTACTACTTGAGCCATACAGTTTTCAATTCACTGACCCTCTTTATTTTCTGATCTGTGACTTTATAGAGGAGGCCTATGCAATAGTCCAGTTTACTTGCAACCAGTGATGTTGCAATGATTTTAGTTAGGCTACTTCAGATGTCAAACACTGGTGAAGGCGACGTAAGTCACGAATGATAGTTACAGGAACGGCATACCTGTGATATATGATTTATGAAAATAAGACCACTGCATTAGCAAAATTAGACCTCCATCAAATAAAAAAAGATTTTGAGTCGAGCCTGTTGATGTTATTTCATGATTGAGTAATTTTGTGGTGAAGTGTTGCTTCAGTTAGTTTGTTGCAATTTTGTTCCAAACAGTAAACTATCTGTCTTATCTGGCTTTAACTTGAAATAGTTACTCTTCATCCAGTGAGCTATGTCGTGTTTATACATTATTTTACTGAGAGGGTTTACATTGAGTATAAAAAGTAATGGCACAGGAACAGAGCCCCAATTTGTTTGGAATGGTTCACCCTCTTTAACTTCAACCATTTGCTGCCAGTCCATCAGATTAGAGATGAACCACCAGAGATCAGCACATGTACATGTATCTGGTTTATGTAAGCCCTCACGATGCATTCAAGCATCATTTTACATCCCTGAAAACAGACTTGATTTTTCCACAACCAAGGGTTTTAAAACATTTCCATGAAACTGGTATATCAGTACATGGCAAGTTTCTTTAATTTTTAAACCACATCAAATCATCTCCATCCACTACAAGTCGAGAATTGCAACAGCAATTCGCGGCTTGTAGTGGATGGAGACAATGGTAAATTCAGGCTTGAAAGGGTTAAATAGGCCTACTCCATGCAATAACAGTCCGGAGATGAAATGATACAAAAAACAGTTTATTTTAATCACAATAATAATAAATGCCTGTCGGTATAAGTTGATGATCGCTAGCCCCAAACAAGCATAAAATGTTGTAAAGCTATAATCCACCGTTTATTAACGTTCTTCTATAGGGCTCACTTTATCTAAATTATTGTGGTTGAGAACATAATACAATGACATACATGTATATATATGTAGATGTAACTCTGACATCAGTTTTTAATAATTATGTAACATTCAACAGCCTTAATCCGCAATATTTTCACCCAGCAATCTAATACAAGGACTTATAATAATTTTATTTTCACCAAGTAGTCATTTAAAAGGGTTTTCCGGTGACGTCACTGCGTTTCACAGGATAGGGCCTAGTACACTGTGTTGGGATTCATGTAGTTTGGATAAACTCCACCGTCGTACATTATACATTGATAACATTTGGGTGAAAATAGCAGAATTATTTTACATGGATGTTTTCATGAAATAGGCTATGTCGCGAATATTACACAAAATCATTCACATTCACCTAATTTTCATATTTTTCATTTCAGGGTATCACCTTTTTCGCATTATTACAATCGGATAAGCGGGGAGTGGCTAGTTTATACCGTAGTCATTTTCACAGCAAAGAGAAAGTATCACTTTTCAGTGACCTTGACCCTGGACAGAATGATAGAGCACCACTCGCCAGGTGGCTGTCCTACCCCAGCAAACACAAAACATTTTAAAAACATTTCTGCAATGTTGGCCCAACTTTGAAGACGTTGGGCCGGTGTTGTACAAATGTTATACAAATGTTTTGTGTTTGCTGGGACATTGAATTCTGGTGATATATTATTAGAAAACTGGCAATGTATACTGGACTGTGACCTTGAGCATGTTGAGCAAGTGATCGCTGCTTGCCATGGAATGTCAAGGCCGACTGGTCATAATCATATTTGTTAAATTTGTTTTGTCTGTAGATATCTATAGACCAGCTTACCATGCAGAACTGAAGCCCATCAATGAACCAAAGATTGGTCAGAGATTTAGACATTGGCAGAACATTAAGACGACGTAAGAATCTCATTTATTCCAGTAAACACCTGATATTACCGTGTCCTTGCACTCCAACCGCATCTGTCGATCTGGCCATTTTCAAGGAAGTTGTTCTAAATAAGTATCACTGTCTGGTGTATGGGCATATCCGATCACGTTGACCCAAGGCTGGCTTACATGTAAGCGTCATCCGACGTCTACTTTATAGGCCAACAATGGGTTGAAATGGTGATTAAATATTATTGTATATCACGTTCACATTAGAAAAGTCTTCACATAAAACTGTTTGTCTTAATGTCTTGTCGAAGCTGACCCTCGATCAATTTTTTATTTGGAGATCACGTTGTTTTCAAATCCTATAACTATGAGGCATATTTTATTTTCAAAAGATATTTTTTGGGGTAGTAAAATAGTTTCAACACGATAAAAGTTGTACTTAGCGCTTAGCAGGTGAATAATTCTAAATTATCAGACTGCATTCTGACATCTACCTACAGCAAGGTTTGACTCCGCGAAGCCGTCAGGCTCGCGGAGTCAAACCTTGCTGTAGGGAAGGGCCTAGAGGTCGAATCGAAATTGTCTGTAAGGCTCAAACTTTGCCAGTATCATTAATAGGAAATACTGCCTATTAACGTGATATATTTCTAACGCAAAGTTGACTGTTTTGAAACATTATTATGACTTTCGAGCATCATTCAAAACAATTCAGACAGCATGTAATGGACGATTTAAAAGGTTAGTATGGAATTGGGAATTTAAAAGGTCAATCACTTTTCATCCTGTCAGAATCCCTCTCCTAATTAATCCAAAGAGCACCACGATGTAAAATAATGTTTGAAGTACATACTATACTTATGGGTAAAAGTGCAGTGGTAAAATGGCTATTTATATAATTATATCAAATTAAATTATCAATCTTTAGGGATCATTGTGGAAACACAATTTCTTCATCAATTGATATCGATCGAAATAATTGAGGTTGTCGCTTAAAGGTACATTTTTATCCGCTGCTTTTCTGTGTTATTTGTTATGTCTGTAAGGCTGTTTGTCGTATTTGTCTCTATCGATTTTTTTATGCAACTTTCTCCGATTTTTGTGGCCCTGACAACTAACCAAATAATATCAAACAGTCAAAAAGATAATTATTTATATCTCGCAAAACTGAATTAATGGTCATAGCATACGACATATATAGGGTGGTTGTGTTTGGTTACATACTAACGAAGAAACACTCTTTTCTCAAACCTTTCACCGGTGACCAGGACTAAAGGCGATTTTTATCCGTTTCATTATGGGATCAAATCACAGTTATTGGGAACGAAATGTGTGTTTCAAGGTGCTCTATCACCCCTTATATGGTATGAATAAGTATGTCCTTATATGGGGTGATTGGCTATCATGTGACTATGATAGCCAATCACCCCATATAAGGAAACACTTGTGCCCCATCTTGTGGCAACTTTGATTTATTTGTCACAAAATTATTCATACTATATAAGGGGTGAGAGAACTTAGCGAGAAAATTGTTATTTTCCTCAATAATGTCTGCACTTCCATAGCGCATCACGGCTCGCACGCGCCACCCCTCCCTCCCCCCCCCCCCCCCCATGCAGGCGCGCACTGATGCACCAGGGTAAATAATGTGGTGCATATTGCTACATGTACATGTATATCCCACACAATAAACAGTTATTGGATTGTTTGCTTCATGTGGGTTAGGCACATCAAAATTATACTACTTTCACTATAGCGAGATCAATACGTGTATGCCAATAAATAGACACTTTCAAAGCTAATAACTCAGTTTTTTTACTCTTACAATGCGGGGATGGACTTTAATCTTCAGAATCTGACGTATACAGACGTCAGATTCTGACGTATAAAGTCGATTGCTGCGCTTTATGGGATAAATCGTGCCAATTACCAGTTAAGTTGAAGAAAGGCCGGAGGCCCCGATGCAGTTGTTACAGCTGACTGCTTGGAATGTCGGAGATCGCGGGTTCGACCCACCCTCTTGCTTTCAAGTTTCAAACAAAATATTTCTTCCTCGCTCACTCGCAAAGATTCAATAGTGTGGGGAGCCTTGACCAAAAGGTAGTGTGCTCAGCCTCAGTCCACCAGGGTTCGAATTTCAAATCCTGTGTCTGGAGGGCAGTGTCATCTAATTCATCTCACCATCTTCAGGATGTTGCCCTGGCCCAGTTTAGCCTATATTTGCACACAAATGGTCTAAAATCCCATTCATTTCATTTCATTTCATTAGGTTGAAGAACCAACACAGGAATAATAGCACAAATAAAACTTTCTCAAAGCGTAAAATGTACATAAATCATAAAAACAATACATTGTCCTTTATTAGTTCTACTTTATCCTACAATGATAATACCCCTACTGTCTACGGTTTTTTATTTAATAATGAGCTGTGTATTAATTTCTGCCGCTGAACTGTGCTCAAACCGAATGACTTGATCCCATTCCATATATTCCCTGCCTTAGTTGTTCCTTTTAGCATGTCTTACCATGCATGGGCATCACAGCAAACACAAAACATTTGAATAACATTTACACAACGTCGGCCTATCTTCTTCGACGTTGGTCCAACATTTTACAAATGTTATACAAATGGTTTTAGTTTACTGGGATACAGTTTGAATGATAATTTATTATAATGCCTCTTGCTTTTATCCTGCACTATTGTACAGTTTTAACCTTGCTGCCGTCTGTTTCCTACGTCTGATTTCGTGCGTGATGTCCTGCCGGCTTGTATGCCTCATTTTAAGCCTGGTCTAAGCAGGCATAAAATGAGGCATAAAATCTCGGCATGTGCCTGGTTACGATTTCCGCGCTAACCGTTGCCACGTGGCGACTACGCCCATTATGCTGACCTGCTTGGACAGGGGTCAAGATAAATGTGTGGCCAAGAATTCGGGGTGGTCAAGCGGAGGTGTGGGCCCGTATCAAATGACAGACTATGTGCCATGCAGGCTCTAGATTACCACCATACTGTAAGTTACAAAATTTACTATTTTTCCCGAGCAGTTCGCGAAAATTAATGACTATAACGAATTTATGTTATACATGCATGCATAACAATAACATTGTAAAACTAAAAAAATTGATGTTCAATATCTTTCTGATTCCCACATTGCAAACAAACATGAAAATTTGCCGGAATTAGCTGATTTATAGAAAAGATGTAGCTGGAACGACGAAAAAACACTATTGTGCAGCATATGTGTTTTCCTGTTATGTTATGTTACTAACATACCGAAATGACACGATGAATATCTTTATTCGTGCTACGACTCACACCCATCAGACGAAACTCACCGGTATTTGAATGTCCACCAAAGCGAAAAAATATTAGGACTTACAGTTCTCCTCTCTGGCTATTGCCCCTCTATTGTCTAAAATGCTTGTACATAGTCTGCAGCTCTGGCACAACATTAAACCAACATAATAGAAACGTTTCTTGATTGCTTGGTTTAGTTCCCTGACCCCGCTATTCAACCAATAACTCAACAAAAATACCACCTTAGTGTGAACGATCAGCTTTCTGTTAACCTTTTCATGTCAAGCTCATAATACAGAATGGTGAGTGAGTGAGTGAGTGAGTGAGTGAGTGAGTGAGTGAGTGAGTGAGTGAGTGAGTGAGTGAGTGAGTGAGTGAGTGAGTGAGTGAGTGAGTGAGTGAGTGAGTGAGTGAGTGAGTGAGTGAGTGAGTGAGTGAGTGAGTGAGTGAGTGAGTGAGTGAGTGAGTGAGTGAGTGAGTGAGTGAGTGAGTGAGTGAGTGAGTGAGTGAGTGAGTGTACCGGCAATTGTATTATATTACTGTCCAATCTGTGAATCGTACATTGAAGTTTGATATTACTGCGCAAAACAAACATACACACACACGTAGCTTTGTGATATAATATAATATTTACGGCTCCCCAGAAGTACTATGTATTGTTCAATTATTTCCTTTTTTAGACCGTGTACTTATCGTCTTTACAGCACATACAATTTATTAAAAAAAAAACCTTTTTGTGAAGTTACCATTTCATCCATTTCAGGCTAGAATTGCTAACGAAAATGTCACTTTGAAATGAAATATATTTGTATTTGTGAAAATCAAAGACCTTTCAAACTTGATTTAATAAGCATCGATGAGAAAATATATATCGATATCAGTTGCATTTTACTTGGTTTCAAAATTACTTTAACCCTTTAACCACCGGTCCCTATCACATTAGTTCGTATTAACATAATACATCTCAGCTTTTAAAAATGTACAGGTTAAAACGTGACATCACATCAAGATTGGAAAATTGTTGACTTCCATTTTGTCAATCAATAAATTGCAATCAGTGGCACTTGTGAATCGCGTCAGCGAGACACAACTTCGAATGAGTGAAAATTTCAAATAAATAACTTGACGTTCAAAGGGTTAAACCATGTATATCCAGGCCTAGCATCAGTAGGGTTAAGTACACATAAATACATCTTTGTCCAGATTACTTGTGACCTGTACTGGTTGACCCATTAGACGTCAGAATCTGACGTCTAAAGACGATTCCCGCGCTGATATATGAAGGAATTAACCTTTTCACTACCATACATAACGGAAATTTCCGTCGCCATTCGTCAATGAACGTAACCATAAAATGACACAAATTTTCGTCAAATATATACTCCATTTATGTATTTTTCGTCATTTGAAGCTGGAAATTGCGTTAGCAATTCCAGCTTTAAATGACGAAAAATAGAACTCCTACACCAGTATATCTGGATCCTGGCATGCACTCCGGCCTGGAAGTCAAAGGGTTAAAAAATAATAATGGTCCTACATGTAGATCCATGAAATAGGTATTCAAATGAAACGGAAAGAGCTAACTAAAACATTATTGACGATTTCAAATGGAAAAAAAACATTTGGCCACCATGGTCTATACAATAATATTTCAGCATTGTGTGTAATGGTTAAAAGCACGACTAGCTTCTGGGCTGGCTTAAAGCGAGGGCTCTAATAAGCCAGACTAATTAACCATTCACTCTCTACAGGCACAGAAATCATCTAAACTACAAATATCTCGCTTGGGTTGATTTGAAATATAGTTACTAAAAATATATAACGCACAGAACAAGACGGTAATATTGGATGGTTCCGTTTGCATAAAGTCACTGATCACTTTTGAATTCTGAGGTTTGGTGCTAATACAATTATAAGAGTATTACAAAACGCAATGTGTTTGCATGTCTTTTTAAGTTATTGGTGTTATTACTATGATTGTGGTATGCTTGGCATTCCCCTGTTTGAAGAAGATGTACGCATTTAAATATTGTCAGGCAGCCAAGCATGAAATAGGGCGTTTTATCAGTATAAATATGTTGGTGTGTCTATCAACGGAAATAAAGTTTTTTTATTTTGGCACACTTTAGTAATGTTTTGTGAAAACGACATTAAGCGATTTTTTATACGTTCACTTTGTTCATAATGTTTAAATTTACTGTAGAATCACATATAGACAGTCAACGACAATTTACATTTTGTTATTTGTACGTTTTCTCATAATGTTTAAAGTTATTGTGAAAACAAAAATGGACATTCAAATAATTTTGTATTTGTATTTTTACCTTTTTTATAATGTTCAATGCTATTGTAAACACACAGTGGACATATATATATCTAAAACGCACCACAGTGGATTTTAGTTAATAAGAAACCTATTACGAAGATTTGTTTTGTACAGTTTGATGTGTGTGGCTGGATGGGCTGTTTTTATCAATTCTGGACACTGCGTAGAATACAGGGGACTACAGTCAGGCTAGTATATAACAAGATAATACATGTGTTTTATTTTTAAGTAATATTTAAAACATTATTCAACAAACAAGCGGTTTATTTAAAGGAAAATTCAACCATTTTATTTTATTGTCAGAAATTCCTTTCTTAATTCTACCACTGTAAACATTCAAATTGTTTAAATGCCTGGGGTGTGCTGTGTTACAGTAGTACGAATGAAATTTGCAGATATTATTCCATTAAAACAACACTACCCAACAAACACGAGACATCAGACTAATGTTGATTTAATGTTGGCGCAGAGTCGGTAACGATGGGTCAACATTTAATCAACATTGGTCTGGGTACATTCTCACTGGAAGCAACCACTGTATATGATGATGCCTTTATCACTCAAAAACAACTAAGACTAATTCATATTTGCAAATTCAGTGGAAATTATTTTGTATGTGTATTTTGTTAGTGAGTGACATTTTTGCACTGTCATCATATGAGGGGTGCAGTGTATTAGAATTGACACTGAAGGAAAAATCGGAAATGTGATATGTTGATGATTTATAGACTATATAAATATAGTGTAGTTTCGCTTCACCTGGCAGACACAGACCAGGCACATTAATTAAGACTGGCAGAGAAATAGGGGATTCAGACATTCAATTATACCTCTGAGGACCATCTCATAATTAACTGTCTAAATTTGACAGACCCAAAGTAATTATCAGACAACTCATTGTATGGAAGCATTGACCTAGCAAAGACGAAAAATTGCCCAAGTGTTGGGTGAATGGTGTGCCATCATTGTAGACGAGGGATTAACATTATTCTAGCATTGGGTGAGCCTTCTGTGATGTTCGCTAGAATACGAAATGATGTTTTGTGCTGAATGCTTGATATACACTAAACACAGGGGCGATTTA
This sequence comes from Flabesymbios commensalis, assembly GCA_964017125.1. Taxonomy (NCBI): domain Eukaryota; kingdom Metazoa; phylum Annelida; class Polychaeta; order Terebellida; family Flabelligeridae; genus Flabesymbios; species Flabesymbios commensalis. The sequence continues at coordinate 17,279,679 of OZ024912.1, forward strand.
ACCCTTAAAACGCTGAATTAATTTGTAAAAAAACATAGCAACAGAAGGTTTTTTTTCAATTTAAAATCATCATAAATGTCTTAGTTAGATCTTTCCGATTCATTTGAATACATATGTTATGGGTCTACGGCCATTAGAAATATTTCTATTCTTACAGCGCGGGGATCGACTTTAGTCATCAGAATCTGACGTCTATCGACGTCAGATTCTGACGATTAAAATCGATCCCCGCGCTGTAATGGTTAAAACACTCTATTTCCCTCGAGATTTTGATCAATATTGATTCAATTAACATTCATTTTGATACTGGACTACCTTTACTAGCCTTGTAATTGATGTGAAGAAAGACTGTATATATAATGTGTGAAACGTACATATTCGTACAAGCAATGTGTTCTATCAACAGCATCCTATTATCTTAAAGTTTATTTGATAATGCAATTTCTTAGAAGGTCATTCGCAAGTCAAACTCATCTTAGTATTTACAGATTAGATACAATGTGATACACGATTTAAGCATCATAGGTAAGACATAATATTATGACGTGCTTATGTAATTTTTTTGAAAAATATTTTCTTTACTATTTGCAGTATAGATAGTGCTAAACGTCGTAACCATAGCAAAAGTTTGAGAGAAACAATAAACCTAAATTTGAAATATCAACCAAAATGTGAGGATCTGTATGTTAATGCTGAGACATCATTTTATTATTCCAACCATTTGCATCTAACCTTTAAAATTAAAAATGGTCATTGTTCCAGGTAAAAGTCCAAGTGACCGGTTTTCCAGATATAATAAAAATGGCGTCAGAATAATGCGGCTCAGTTAAATTAAAACATATTTAATGTATATTATCACATAATTATTGTGTCATCACAACATTATTCAAAATATATATTGGCAACGATATTGAATTATGTTTCAAAACAAATTCACCAAAAATATGCCAAATTTGCTTCATCATAGCATTTTTCAATTAAAGTATATTTTAAACGACGACAATCAAGTTTAATTTGGAAGTAGTAGGCCCCTATTTCACCAATATAAAATCTGTTTCCTGGTATATGCTTGCTGTTATACATGTATGCGAAAAGAAAACGTACACCAAAGATGTATGTGAAAAAATTATAAAGGCTTTTCAGCTAGCATGACACTTCGACAGTTGTAAAAATACCCAGACATGCATATTTTTTATGTTCAAAACGCAAATGTCATAAATACTACTAGTATTCAACGTGCTCAATTTACTAGTGACTGATCGTCTCAGGACTGTTTGTCGTGTTCTACTGCTCTATCATATCAATGTATATAGTTGCAGTCAATTTCCACCAGCGTTGATATTCGCCAATTCCTAATCATTTTCATGCAATTTTGCAATCACTTTTTGCAAGTATTCAGGCGCCTACCTTGAAAACTTTTGGGTAATTATTTCAAAAGTTAGCCCATTTGACATGTAGTGGAATATCGAGATTAAAGCTGAATGAAATAAATAGGTTATAGAGGAGCATCATGTCAAATAATCTAACATTTAAACACAATTTTTGTTTGCCTAAATTTTTATGGTAGTTGCCGGAAGATTTGAAAATATTCCTATATTCCTTGCCAAATTTTATGACAAGCGGATAATAAATATTGCGTGAGAAAGTAGCAAAGAACATGCAACGCAAAAGTGACAGATTTCAAGTGACTTTTACTTCAGATAACATTCACAAATATTATGTTTTATACCACAGATTAATATGGAAACGATCAACAAAAATAATGTTTTATATAATTATAAAAAACGTGATATTTCCCAATTAAACCCTAGAAGGAAATAGATGGTTCTCGAGTGTGGACTGACAGTTTTCAATGTGGTCAATTTGATGGGTGAGATCTTATCGAAGTACGTGTCAGTGGTCGGTTCTCTTCAGAACGATTGTGACAGGTAAATTACTGAGGTGCCCGAATGCTCGTCCTGATTTAATTTCTTCTCACGATATTGTATATTCAACATAATGTCTATTATAATATAGGCCCATGAAAGACTATATTCAGGTCTATATTTTCTTAATTATTTGAACAACCACAGTGAAATATGAAATAAAAAATGCGAGGTTTTAGTATCTATGCTAGCTATCATGTGATAGCATAACCGGAACAAAAGAAGTTTTTACCTTTTATTAACACTATACATCAGTGTGTGGAACTTCAACAATTAAGATAATGTCATAGAAAAACTGGCGTAGTATTCTTATAACGACATTTAGCAAGCACTATTTTCTGGCTGGACTGGGACTAGTCTGAAAATGTTACAAAACTTTAGTGCGTTGTCAGAAGTATTAATATTTGACAAGCAATATAATTATCACCGGAATTTTAACATAGGGCTGTCATTAATTACATTTTACCAATTCTACTATGCTTTTCTCAAAAAATATTCTTTGCAAATTTGTATTAACACTGGTTGAGAATTGAATGATAAATCAGTGAAAATCATCTACAACGGTTATCCCTCAGAACGCTGAAATAATTTTGTAGAAATCATCGGGGTCAAAGGGTTTTAATCAAGTCGAAATCATCATTAAAATCTTAGTTAGCTCTTTCTGATTCATTTGAATACCTATGTTATGGGGTTAAGGCCATTAGAAATATTTTAGCGTTTACAGTGCGGTGATCGACTTTAATTGTCAGAATCTGACGTCTACAGACGTCAGATTCGGACGATTAAAGTCCCATTATAAGTAGGCCTATTCTGTAAAACGCAGTGACGTCACTCGGTGAAAACAAGGTTATATAACACCCCCTCCCCCGTACTTCACTCTGTAAAACGCAGTGACGTCACTCGGTGAAAACAAGGTTATATAAGACCCCTCCCCCATACTTCATTGTATTAGCCAGCTCAGTGAAAACAAAGGAGGTCAAGGTTATTCAGTTTCACAGAGTGTGTAGTTTGGTGACAGGCACATGTGGAGCCTACACACAAAAACTTTCCGACAAAAGCTCAATAGATTTTTTTTTGTTTCTGAAACATTTGACTATTTGACGTGTTGAAGTGTCGTCATAGATAGAATTTTTAATTTGAATAATATATATTTTTAGCTAGATAATATATAATCACCATGCTTTATAGATGCTATATCATAATTTTCTTGTTTACGTTTTGCAACAGACATCAGAATATTTAAAAAAAAATAGCTAAATAAAATATGTAAGAAATAGCTAAAGCTCTTTAATAAGACACTCGTGATATTGGTGTCCTACACACGATATACCCATACTACTAAATTACAAATCCCACATAAAACACTTAAGCTAACACCTGTCTGATTGTCACTCCTTCAAATTCATGATTTTAACACAAATGTCGCCAAGAGGACCCAGTGATATTTGGGCGATTTAATTCACACAGTACATGTATTTAGAAGTGAAAAATATGTTACATCAGTGGAGTTGATATACGATATCAATTAATTTTCGGTCGCTTGAAGTTGTGGATCGCGGTAGCGAGACACAGCTTCAAGCGACTGAAAAATAAAGGTGAACAGATCAGAGCTCTAGGGGTTCAATTTCTTAGTCGCTAATCACAGTCACTGCTCAGGGAAAGAGCAGAAATGATATCATTAGGCCCATCCTTGTCAGGACGTACAAGTAAAGCCAGCACGTGATTGCTCAAGGGCCGTGTGCAAAAAGGTCATGACCCGCAGCGGTGTCACCCAAATTACCCAATTTTAGGATTAATACTCAATAAAGAACATTCTTCAAAGTCGAACTAAACAATTTGAGTCGGCAGCTGGCACTAGTTGGAACTGGATTGGGACAGCGTTTTGGCCAATGTCCCAACACTGAGATGACAAGAAGTAAGAACATGTGTCACCATTTTGCTTTGCATAGCTTGCACGCTGTGATAACGAGGCATAAACTATAACACCACACAGGGTTGAAGAAATGAAACAGATTTTTGCATTCATCGTGTTTCAATGAGCTTGGAAACGGTGACTTGTTGAAAAGTTGGGTTTGTTTTCTCGTTGGTTCGCTTGTCATGTTTGTACAGCTCTCTCTCTCTCTCTCTCTCTCTCTCTCTCTCTCTCTCTCTCTCTCTCTCTCTCTCTCTCTCTCTCTCTCTCTCTCTCTCTCTTAGAGATAGGCCAATAGAATACATTTAGAAAAGTAATAAAGCAATAATATTTTTTTCGTGAAATTAACTGACCCAAATTGACTGACCCTTTCATGCATTTTTGAACAGCGCGTATCATCTTGATTGCCATCAGTCGAAGTCTTGCCGTGCCAGCTCTTTCATTTACATTTGAAGTAATTGTTGTCTTTGTTTGTGGAGGCCATTAAAGGGACTCGTAGGATGACATCAATTTTCGTTCTTATATTTGTAATTAAGTAGTGTATCTCACAAATCATGGTTTTATTTTTTTCAGAATTTTTAGATTTAAAAAAATATTTCTTATCAATATCCGGGAAGAACCTAAACAAACTTTGCGTATACCGTAATGAAGATTGAATGTTCCCACAGCATTGGGCCACATGATGATACCGTCGACCGAACGTTGGGCAGATGGAGTAGGCTTTGATCCCACCAATATACGACTTGGAAATAAACCTAGTTTAGTTTTTCGGTGCTTGAAAATAGTATTTTTTTTATTTTTATGTATTTTAGTTAAGATCAATATAGGCTATATTGCTTAAAGCGGCTCCTTAGGATAACATCAATTTTCGTTTTTAGTTTTGTAATGAAGTAGTGTATCCCCCAGTGTATCATGATTTTATTTTTTTCAGAATTTTTATATTTTTTTCAAATATTTTTATCAACATTTTTATGAATCCGCTTAAAACCCAAACAAACCTTTTGTATACTTAAGCACTTGCTAAAAGACGGTTGACTGTTCCTACAGCAATGGGCCACATATTGATGCCGTCGGCCCAGCGTTGGGCAGACAATCAGTGCTACAGGTATATCCCCATGACCTGACAATAAGACGGCGATTGCTTTAATCTCACCGTCCAAGACGTGGGAATATGTGATGTAAAGTGCTGTATGTTGCTGACTTGTTTTGTTTACATGGCAATTTACGACATGGAAATATAACTATTTTACTCTTTTTCGATGCTTTAAAATTGTTTTTTTTTTACTTCTTTGCATTTTTAGTTAAGATCAGTAGGCTATATAGCTTCACATAAATAAAATTTTCAAAATTGACAAAATTGAAAATGTCTCATCCCAGGGGGTCCCTTTAATATGAATTAAATTGTTAAAATTGACAAAATTGACAATTCTCTTCCTATGGTGTGCTTTTAAACGCAGCCAATATAACCCTTAATATCAAGAATTCAAGAGTATCAGAAGAACATAAATTGTTAAAACATTGATATTTTTTTAATGGCCCTTAACTTATAAATGAACCATTTAAATATGAGTCTTTTGGTCAGATCCACGTGCGTATGCCCAGCAAACATACGACGTTGATACAATGCTGGCTTAATGTTGGCCAACAATTAACCAACATCGGTTCAACGTATGGTTGTTGTGTGGTGTTAGTCGTGACAGTAAGGGAGATCGGCGCTAGCTCGCACAGTGGTTAGTCTGAACAGTGCCCATAATTATGACAGTTAATGTATTTTATTTCTGTGTTTCCTCCTTTGACTTCATATTCGAAGGTTTTTCTCAAAACAAATTAGAAAAAAGTAAAAAAAATAATTTCATTTTGAGGGATCAAAAGAAAGATTTTTTGGATATTCCACAAAATGTTATTTTGCTCAATGTTTGCCATTGAACCTGACAGTTTCAACTCCTAGGGTCGTAGTACCCTAACTGAAGTTAGTAATCATTTATACATGCTAGGTTGCCTTCCATGATGTGATTTCTAAAGATAGAATTTTTCAAAATACGTCAATGTGGGGTTTGTTCGAACGAAGAACAAAAAAAATGGGATTAGTTCGACTGCTCAAATTGTCCTCACAAAATATCTGGTACATCGAAATCTGTTCAGAGACACCACTTCCCTTGTTCGAACTAACCCAGTCGTGAGGTTTGTTCGAACAGTGAAAATTTAACTTTAACATGTTTTCTACTCTACTTTGATTTGAATTTAAGAATAATGTAGGCCCCTATGCTAAAAATAACATCTATAGTTGAATACTTCTGGACAAAAATATCAGTTTCCCAACTTCATCATATAGAAAATTATTTCAATTTTTCAAAATTTTGTTCGAACTAGCCCCGGTCTCCCCTACATATCTTGCATGTTTGTATGACATCGTTCAGCTCCTTTGTCAGCTTTTAACTATTTCAGGCCTGAATTTACCATTGTCATCTCCCTCCACTACAAGCCGCGAATTGCTGCCGCAGTTCACGACTTGTAGTGGATAAAGATGATTTGATGTGGTTAAAAAATTAAAGAATATTGCCATGTATTGGTAAACCAGTTTCATGGATATTTTCCTTCCAAAATCCCTCGTCATAGGAAAAATAAGTCAGTATTCAGGGATGTAAAATGATGCTTTAATGCATCGAGAGGGCTTAAAGGGTTAAATGGATGGCGATAGACAAAATAAACACGGTAGAGGCATCTGTGACAATGAGTCACGAAGAGGTGTGTCACACCTAATTACTTGATTACAGACATCGTCATTCCGTATTAGAGAAGCTGGTGCAAGCAGCATTTACTAAAAAAAACGTCAAATAATCGTGCGATCTCGCATTCCACAGGGTGCGTGTGGCCCGCGGCAGTCCGCAGTGCTTTGTTTGTTTTTCTTCAAACTTTTCAAGCGCGGAAGAAACTTCAAAAGGCGCTGCGCCGTGTTCAAGTCGGCGTTTCTTTCTTTAGATGCACCACACGCCTCGACGGGGCCACTGGCAACACAACAAAGGCCGTGCCCCCCCTGGATACAAGTCACACCAATAATTGGTTAACTATAGCTGAGTGAGTGAGTGAGTGAGTGAGTGAGTGAGTGAGTGAGTGAGTGAGTGAGTGAGTGAGTGCGTGCGTGCGTGCGTGCGTGCGTGCGTGCGGGCGTGCGTGCGTGCGTGAGTGAGTGAGTGAGTGAGTGAGTGAGTGAGTGAGTGAGTGAGTGAGTGAGTGAGTGAGTGAGTGAGTGAGTGAGTGAGTGAGTGAGTGAGTGAGTGAGTGAGTGAGTGAGTGAGTGAGTGAGTGAGTGAGTGAGTGAGTGAGTGAGTGAGTGAGTGAGTGAGTGAGTGAGTGAGTGAGTGAGTGAGTGAGTGAGTGAGTGAGTGAGTGAGTGAGTGAGTGAGTGAGTGAGTGAGTGAGTGAGTGAGTGAGTGAGTGAGTGAGTGAGTGAGTGAGTGAGTGAGTGAGTGAGTGAGTGAGTGAGTGAGTGAGTGAGTGAGTGAGTGAGTGAGTGAGTGAGTGAGTGAGTGAGTGAGTGAGTGAGTGAGTGAGTGAGTGCTTTACTCTCATTTTGGGCATGATAGCAATATCGCGACAGGAGGAAGTCCCAAGACAATAGACAATAGACAATATTTGTATTGCATTAAACTATCAGCTATTACAAATCAAAGGACATTCATGCATGCAATCCAAAAAGCTACTTTAAAAACATAATTATATTTAAAAAACTTAAGCAGGCAGATAGTTGACGGAGTGCGGTCAGGCGAAATAAATCAATATGCAGTAAATTCCATAAAACATATTTCAATAATTATAACTTTTAAGTCTAGTAAACAAATCAGTTTTTATTCGTTTGTTAAATGCTAATCGCAGTAACTGCTTACTGGACAATTCGCCCGACTTTAGACGTCAGAATAGATTCGGCGGATCTAAAGTCGATCCCAGCACTGAAGGAATTAAACGTAATGATGAGATGACCATATATAGGTATTCAAATGAAGCGGAAATAACTAACTAAGATATTTATGATGTTTATCATGGTTTATTTAAAAATATGTTGTAAGCGTTGTAGGGTTAAGTTACTGCTATTTGCCGCATAGCAGGTCAAGTTTGTACACGCATCGGTACTCTTCATTCATTTAAATGTGCCAATTGCGTTAAAACTGTTGTTTGAAGTGTATGAAACATTCGTAATGTAGCACAAAATATATATCCCTTTCTCTGGAACCAAATGGGTATCTCCATACGCCGTACATAATGTCAGCATTTAAATATAGTCTTTAAATAATTCCATGGTGATTAGCAGTGCCGCTGGTCACATCTCCATGGTAACAGAAGCTCAACAGGATTCAAAAGAGACAGTCATAATAACACGCTGTCTCAATGCCTCACCCATTTCTGTGAAATGGAACCAGCATTAAACCAGCGTTTAGTTATATTAAATCTGGTGTCATTAACTTTCACAGATAAAGAACGTTGAATCTGTGGGAGGGCGTATCACCGTGGGCGTTTTGAGAGAAATCCATGGGAGGTATAAATCAAGTCAAATTAATCTTAATAAAAGATAGGATAATATATTATTACCGTATTGTCCTGTGGGATTTGATTCTGCTTGCTGGCCATCGCAAATTTAAGGCAGCAGATGTCGCTCGTATGTCAGCTAAACTCGAACCAAACAAAAAGTCCCACCACGATCCAGCGGTAAAATGCTAAACTGAAGGCCGATTTGAGCAGACCCGGATATCTGGTTGGTTTTTATCAATTCATGTGCTCACAAATTCACAGCAGGTGTTTCGGCATAGTTTCACCTAACCAGTACACCTGTGTTGCTCAACCTATTATAATATAATAGCCAAATAATTAAAGTTAGTTGTTATCATTATTATCCCTTTTATGTTCTTGCCTGATGATTCTGGCCTAAGGGGGTGAGGTGCATACAATAGTGTAATCTATGTATCATAAATTACCATTAACTGCAACCTAATTGTAAAATTGTACCTCGGGATAATCATTACGTAATGAGGGTTGCTATTGAAAATAATAGATCTTGCGTCGTGAAATATCAGTCACAATTATAAGCTTGTTTGGAATTAAATAGGTTTCTCTCCATATTTCGCTTCCTTGAGATTATTTTGTAGGCCGTAAAATAATAATACTTTGTTTTCAACGGTTAGATTTATAGTGTAATCTCCACCATCACCACTATTCACGTTATGAAAAATGTACCCAGGATTAATTCACTAATACGACTGCAAAAAGTATCAAACCTTCCACTTGTGATTACGTAGATATTGGTGCCGCAACACTGACATCATCAATGAGATATGCTCACATGCCACGGAAAAATCATCAGCGATGAGCTCCGCTAGAAAACAAGCCTCTTCGTCCGCCATTTGACCCTATATGGGTGCACCCGGCACCGCATGCCGATTCTTGTCTATTTTATATTATTAATATTATTATTATTTAATTCCCACCGCTATGGTTTTTAAGTGTGTACAAATTTCAAACACATTTTTGTAATAAGCATCAGCAATCTTGACAATAATGCCTGGATACTATACATACATATAAACGATGATGTGTTTTGATTCCCATAGCAAATCTTCTTCATCTTCATATCCAAATGAATGCACTTACCAAATTTAGCAAAATATCAAAGTAATTTACCGGTCTTAAATTGACGTTTCAAACGTTCTAAATACTTGTATTCAAAATATACCAAATGGCGCATATGTATATTTGCTTAGATATGAAAGGGTGTATCTGCCACTTAGTCAAGATACACCCTTTCATATAAAAGGAGACGATATATATGAGTCACTAGCAGGTGAAGGGTCAGGCACTAGGCACTCGGCCATCATGTCGTCCCTGCGCTTTGCAGAAAATGATTGAAAAAAGTACCTCTCCACTTAGATGTCATCAACGTCATAACAACTTATCACATAAATGTGTCAATTACCCACCCTAGAGTCAGGAACACATTACCATTTACAATGCTGAAATATGTTTATATAAACCATACAGATATTTTCAATTTGAAATCACGATAAATCTTTTAGTTAGCTCTTTCTGCTTCATTTGAATACCAATGTTATGGGTCTACAGTCAGTAGAAATATTTTAATTCTTTCAGTGCGGGAACATATTTAGACGTCAGATTCTGACGTCTTTAGACCTCAATTTCTGACATCTAAAGACGTTAGACGTCAAATTTTCACGGCAGGAACTGATCTCTCAATATGTACATGTACGATTCTCTTATTCTTCAGTTGCAAAAGTGACGATAACACTCTCATCCTTCCAATGTATCGTTTGAACGATGCGGTAAGTGGGAGATGCGCTTGAAGAATAGTGTTCTACAAACCCAAAAGGCTTTGAAAAAAATAAACAGTTACTGACTTTTTAAGACATACGAGCTGTTTCCTTACCGCGAAAAATATTGCCTGAAATAAAATACATATGTATATACTTTATCGTTTTCATTTATTCCTGCAAAAAATGATCAGACGAAAACCTCAAATAAAGAACCCATTTTAAGTTATAATAAAAACAAATAACTCAGATGTAATTTTTATTTATTTCAAACTTAGAATTTAGGTCACCAATCCGAACATATAAATGAAGAAATATAAATCAATAAATGAAGAAATACAGTACAGTGATGGAACACTGACTGAGGTAAATATTGTTATTTTATTCAGTATTCCTAAGCTGTTAAGCTCCAGTGAATCAGATCACAAATCACCACAGAATGCTAGTGAATTATTCATAACACTATTCATTCCGATATATAGAAAGTAAGGTTTATTTCTCTGCTATTTTACAGGCCATAATTTCTTGTCAACGTATAAGTAAATTAATGATTAGGTTTCCACAAAGCGCTCGGCACTCGCCAGTGACGTGAACACGTAAACAAATCCGCATTCATGAGTGTTCAACGACGACGTGTAAGCATAAATCTGACACAGCAAACATGAGGCAATGGCCCAATGTTGAAGTGAAGTTGGGCCAGCGTCGCTGTTCTATTATTACTCTAACATAGCGTGAATACTTTTTGACAGAGGAGGGAACCACCATCCCAGTAAACACTACAGGTTAGCTTAATGTCGCATCAATGTTGGCCCAGCGTCGCAGACGATGGGCCAACATTAAAGCGACATTGGGTCAATGTATCTGGTGTACTTGGATTCCACAGAGACTTGGGCCCATCATCATCAACTGGCTCAGTCAAGGCTCAGTTAAGTCAGTCTTAAGCTCGCTGATTGGTTGCAGACTTGATCACGTGTCAGAACAAACTTTTGACTTTAGTCGGTTGGTGAAACCGAGCAATGATCGTGTTCACATTTCCTTTTTTCTTAAAAACAAAATATACATATCAAATGAAATATTCCACAAAATGTGGAATCCGACTAGTGTCAATAATCAAGTATCTCTGTGGTGAATTGCATCGTGCTTTGTTATACATTGCCTTGTGGCATATTGCATTGTGCTTTTTGGTGCGTTGCATTGCGCTTTGTGGTACATTGCATTTTGCGTTGTGGTATATGCATTGTACGTTGTGGCACATTGCATTATGCTTTGTGGTACATTGCATTGTGCGTTGCTGTATATTACATTGTGGTTTAGGGTACATTGCATTGCGCGTTGTGATACATTGTACTGTGCTCTGTGGTAAATTGCATTGTGCGTGTATTGTGCTTTGTGGTACATTATATTTTCCTCTGTGGTACATTGCATTGTGCAGTGTGGTGTATTGCATAATAGATGGTGACACTCATCATCATGCAATTAGACAACGTGTATTGTGTCATCATTGTTGGAAATCCCATCACGTCAGGCCCTATATGTGATAGACGAGCCACAAGACATGTTGCACAAAGCATGCTTTGTGCAACATGCCTTGTTGCACAGTGTTTTGTGCATGTAGCCACCATTAATTATGCAATGCACCACATAACAAAATGCAATGTTGCATCACAACGAACAATGCAATGTATCAAAACGCACAATGCAATATGTAGGCCCTACCACAAAAAGCCGTTGTCTGTTCTATAGGGTATTATTTTAACTTAAAAAGTTGAAACGTATATGGTCAACAAAGATGGCTCACACTCAAACTACATATCCTACTATGAGTGGAGATATCATTGTTACTCCGTGATATGGAGAGTATTTATAACTGCCAAAGTTACACTGCGGTGCAAAAGCATAATACAAAACCTGATTAGGGCCTACTATTCAAATAAAACGTATGCACTATAGGCTTTGAGGAGCAGTGTAAATGAGCCCGCGTTGGCTCAACACTGAGCCAACGTTGTGTGTTTCCAATGCCATCCTAGCAAAAACGAGACTCTGACCCAACGTTGATTAATTGTTAGGCCACCGTCTCGGACGTTGGCCCAGCAATAAACCCACACTGGGCCATTGTTGACGAATCCAGGGCATCACATAACTCTTAGTATTCTCGTTAGGATTACGGTGCACAATTATCGCGCCGCTAAAGTCTATACATCTCTCATTGTTCCGTTCTCTCCCGCCATTCCATCCACCCTTTGTCCTCTAATCACCTCATACATCGCACAAATGGCTGATTTGGACCCAGTCCTGCAGTCTGGGAACAATGGCTGGGGCTACATTTTTGATGAGGGTCGCGCGGCCTTCCAGCAGTCCCGGGTGAATTATTCAGCTCCTCGGTCAACGGTTCCGTAATGATACCTTAACCCTCTAACTGCCGGTGCCGTCCATATTCGTTTTTACATTTCTTATTAACATATTATATATTAGCTTTTAAACCTGTTAAAGATAAAACGTGACATTAATCAGCAAGATTTGAAATTTGTTGACCTTCATTTTGTCAAATCTGAATAATTTCCACCCATTTGAAGTTGTGGATCGCGTCAGCAAAACACAACTTCCAAGTGGGTGAAAATTCAAAATGAATAATTTGGCGGCTAAAGGGTTAAAGCGCTGATATAGTTTTTTTTATAAATCATGGAGACCAACGTGCTTATTCAATTTGAAATCATCATAAATGTCTTAGTTAGCTCTTTCCGTTTCATTTGTCATGGGTCTACGGCCATTAGAAATAGATTTACTCTCAAATTAAACAAATATGCGTAATTTTCACCCACTTAAGTTTGTGGGTCGCGGTAGCGAGACACAACTTTAAGTGGGTGAATATTTCAATTAGTTAGCGGCTGAATGGTTAACCCTTAGAGTGCGGGGATAAACTTTAGACGTCAGAATCGAACGTCTGCAGACGTCAGATTCTAAAGTCGATCCTCGAGCTGTAAGGGTTAATCCACACACCGGCGGCGCTAATGGCATTAGCGCCCGTCGCTGATTGTCCGTGACCTCCGCCTAAAACTTTTGCAGGCCTTTTATTCTCAGGAATATTGGGGAAATATTCATTTGAATTTGTATGACTGCCCCACGACGCACTTAATCCATTCAGTGATACCGTTTTAACTACATGCAGTGGTTAAAGCTGCCTGCTTGGAAAGTCGGAGATCGCGGGTTCGAGCCCCACTCTGGCCTTCAAGTTTTAAATAAATAAAATGTTTCTTCCCTGCTCACTCGAAAAGATTCAATATTCTGGGGATCTTCTGTGAGCGAGAAGTAAATATTCAGTATTGTGGTGTGCCTATGTGGTAACGTACTCGACCTTAGACTGCATCTGGAGGGCAGTGCATGTTATCTCATTCATCTCACCATCCTCAGGAGGTTCTGCTGGCCAGGTTTAGCCTATATTTAAACAATGGTGGCCTAACTCCAATAATTTAATTTAGGCCCTCGTGATGCATCGAGACATTATTTAATATTCATGTAAACTGACCCCATTCCTAACAGCTGGGGGGTTTAACCCTTTAACCGCCAAATTATTCAATCTGAATTTTCACCGACTTGAAATTGTGTCTCGCTGACGCGATCCACAACTTCAAGTGAGTGAAAATTATTCAGATTTGACAAAATGGAGGTCAACTGTTTTCAAATACTGCTGATTGATGTCACATTTTATCTTTAACATGTTTAAAATGTGGTACTTAATGTGCTAATAAAAAATGAAAACCCGAATATATGCGACACTGGCGGTTAAAGGGTTAAGAACGACAACTGTCATGTCTTAGCATATATATTTTCTTACGGAACAATATAAATTATTATTCATACCACGATCCCTGTTAGGCATACAGACAGCCATATGTCATATTAGCAACAATAAAAGTAATTTCTCACATATTTGTTATAAGAACACATGTACTTGTATATTATATAGAGAATAGTTATGTAAAATCACAAGATATTTTTAAAATATGCACATTAAACAACACATCAAATCTTTATGTGGAAAAGTTTTGAATATAACCAGGATTTATTATTATATCAAGTTAATAATAATTCATCAAAGTTCATAAAACTCTCTCGTAAACTTTCATGAATGTTATATGATATCTACACATACAATCATAGCATTTGCATCTTATGCATCGTGATAATACCGACTGATATCCAAGCCTATTATATTAATCTAGGCACATTTCAATTGGTGACAACATGGGTGAGTGATAATACTCTTAAAATCAAGACATTGTTAGGTCAAGGAACCTATGGTCAGATATACAATCTGAAGCATCCTATAATCAAGTCACCTAGCTGTATAAGTCACATTATTCCATTATGTCTACATAATTCAAGCACAATAAGTGGCACGTGGAGCTCCTGTTATGTTAATGAACCTTTCACCTGTTTTTTTATCTGTTTTACTAGAAGGTTGAATCACAGTTATTGGGAATGAAATGAGTGTTAACAATAATATTTGCAAGTGGTCGGTTCTAAATTAAACAAATATGCCTGATTTGCACCCACTTGAAATTGTGAGTCGCGGTGGCTAGACACAAGTTCAAATGGGTGAATATTTCAATTAAATATTAACTCTTACATCACGTAAGCCCTGTGTCAATTAAAAAAAATATTAACCCATATTTATTGCATTTAAACGTTGATAAGTGTTAATTCTGTGTAATATGCATGAAACTATTTCCCTCTGAAAAAAAGAAATTACGAAAATAAGAATAATACGTCTGTATAGTACAGACGTAACGTAAATGATGAGAGGTGACTAAAAATCTCAACATTGGTTTTATCGTAGCTACTCGTATTTGAATTAGAAAAGGTAAGTTCTTAATCTGTCCTTAATGTGGAATTGTCCTTAGTGATGCACTGTCATTGAGTAATTTTAATTTTTTTGAATTTGGATTTGTCGACGCAATTTGCAGCTTCAAACGATGGAAAATCGTTATATTTAGGAAAACTAGACAACTCCCAAATTATTATTTAAATAACTGAAAATCTGACATGATATATTTTCACACTGGCTTTTCATTGGGGCTCAGCGCTATAGGCGTACGTTTCTGCCAGGGCAAAGGGTCATGTTATCAGCTAAATATTTACTCATCTGCCTCAGGCAAACGAAATATCATCTTTCATGTAACCCATACAGTGCGGGGATTGAATCTATACGTCAGAATCTGACGTCTCACGTCTGCAGACGTCAGATTCTGACGTATAAAGTTGAATGTCGCACTAAAAGAGTAAACTATTTACAATGGCCGTAGACCCATAACATAGGTATTCAAATGAAGCGGAAAGAGCTAAGTGTTAAAGACATTTGTGATGATTTCAAATTGAAAAAAACTCCTTGGTCTCTTGACCGCTTCAATTGCAATAGTTCCAATCTTGCATAAAAATTACACTAGGTCTACCGTTTAGAATGCTATATTGCTACGTATATTTTTGATACATAATTATAGTATGAAATATACCAGGAGACCAGAATATGGCCATTTAGATTTTACACAATGAAGCATTTTCCGACATGAAAGGAATGTAGCGGCAAATCCATTTTGCGGTAAATGGAGTGATTGATTTGTGGCTGTTTTACTGCCAACTAATAATCAAATTATTGATATGTATTGACCGTTCAGACGGCACACAAGGCCATGTCCATTAAGATAATTTGCCGTCGACCCAGCCTGCCCTGTCGCTGCCTTACAATGCATACTTTATTTAGATATAACATGCATGTGTAGCCGTGCTCAAGGTCTCTATAATTTATTTTTCAAAATAAGTGTCCCAGCTAACACGAGAAGTTAATCCAATGTTGATTTGATGCTGAGCCAGCATCGTAAATGGTTGGGCAACATATTCAATTGACATTCGGTCAATGTCATGTGCTTGCTAGAGTGAGATGGGCGGGGGCCCTAGGGTAGTGGATAGCACCGCTGCCTTTCACGCCAGAGTCCGGGGTTCGGTTCTCGGTCTCGGCGGTTTGAAAGAAACAAAATTGTTTCTTCCCCATCCACGTGTGAAAGTTAGTATTGTGGGGAGCCTCCGTGACCGAGAGGTAGCGTGCTCGGCCTCAGACCGCCAGGGCTCGAATTTCGAATCTTGTGTCTGGAGGACAGTGTCATCTCAATCATCTCACCATCCTCAGGAGGTTCTCCTGGCCCAGTTTAGCCTATATGTGCACAAAGGTGGCCTAAAGCCCGATTCATTTCATTTGCTAGAGTGAGATGTCATTTACAACGCTGGAATATTTTTTTTGCAACCATGAAGATCAAAGGATTATGTTCAATTTGAAATCATCATAAATGTCTTATTTGGGTCCTTCCTTATGGGTCGACGTCCATGGGTCGACGTCCATTATACATATATATTATTCATTAGACTCTAATTCTTTCCGTCTTTAGACGTCATAATCCGACGTCAATAGACGTCAGATTCTGACGTCTAAAGACGGGCCCCGTGCTGAAAAGGTTAATCAAGCTATATAAATAATCAAGCACATGACATTGACATCATTGAAAATATTACCTGCATGTGTATTTAACAATCAATCACTAGATAATATTATATTGTGAAACTGGAAAAATTCAAATCATTGTCTTTTAGTGATTTCCAACGCCTGTAGGGACCCCGTGGGATGAGACATTTTCAATTTTGTCAATTTTGAAAATTTAATTTATGTGAAGATATATAACCTACTGATCTTAACTAAAAATAAAAAAAAGTCAAAAAGCACCGAAAAAGAGTGAAATAGTTATATTTCCAGGTCGTATATTGCCATGTAAGCAAAACAAGTCAGCAATATACAGCACTTTACACCACATATTCCCACGTCTTGGACGGTAAGAACAAAGCAATCGCCGCTAATTGGTGTCTTATAGTCAGGACATGGGGGAATACACCTGCAGCCACTGATTATCTGCACAACGCTGGGCCGACGGCATCAACATATGGCCCAATGCTGTGGGAACATTCAACCGTCCTTTAGCAAGTGTTTATGTTTACAAAAAGTTTGTTTGGGTTTTAAGCGGATTCATAGAAATGTTTATTAAAATATTTTTTAAAATCTAAAAACTCTGAAAAAAATAAAATCATGATCTGGGGTATACACTACTCCATTACAAAACTGAAAACGAAAATTGATGTCATCCCAAGGAGCCGCTTTAACACCCTGTAGGCCTAGATCGCTTAAATCAGGGATGCTCATATTGCTAAGGCGTAATTTCACAGGAGTGCTACGTTAAAAGTCAACTAATGTTTCAAGCATATGAAGGAACACAATAACCTTGAGAATATGTGCGTTTAATGTGTCATCATAAACAATGAGCACATTTGAACCACACATCGATCTGTGAGCCATTGATAAAGGGTGGATGTGTGTGATAGTAGCTCTCAGAGAGACCATAGCCCTTAAACCATACAGCGCGGGGATAGACTTTAGACGTCAGCATCTGACGTCTATAGACGTCAGATTCTGACCTCTAAAGTTGATCCCCGCAATGTAAGAGTAAAAATATTTCTAATGGCCGTAGACCCATAACATAGGTATTCAAATGAATCAGAAAGAGCTAAATGAGACATTTATGACAATTTCAAATTGAAAAAGACCCTTTGATCTCGATGGTTTATGTAAAAATTGTCAGAGTTTTAAGGGTTAAACCGCTAGTCACGACTATAGGCGTTTTAATCTGTTTTATTTGCAGATCAAATAACTTTTGAGAACAAAATAAATGTTTAAAAATTTATATTTGCAAATGTTTGATCTTAAATAAAATATATGAGTAATTTTCACCCATTTGAATCCGTGGGTGAAAATTTAAATTATTTAATTTAGCGCTTTTTAATGTCATGTGTTAATAACTCAATTTAACTCGAGATTATAATAAAAAAAGTCATTATTTGAGAAGGTGCTGATAATAGGTTCTCATTGGTTGGTGTATAAAATTAAAACAATTTGATGCGAAATAGCTGTATACCACATTAAAACTGATGTGCCAGACACTCACGTCAACAGTCAATCTCCGCAAAGAAAGATTTAAATAATAACAATGGTCGTGGACTAATAAAGCGATAATTACATCCACTAAAGGAGGTTATGTTATTCTGTGAAACTCAGTGACGTCACTCGGTGAAAAAAGGTTACATAACACCCTCTCTCCCATACTTCATTCTGTGAAACTCAGTGACGTCACTAGGTGAAAACAAGGTTATATAACAGCCCCTCCCCCATACTTCATTCTGTGAAACGCAATGACGTCACTCGGTGAAAACAAGGTTATATAAGAACCCTCCCCCATACTTCATTGTATGAGCCAGCTCGGTGAAAACAAAGGAGGTCGAGATCATTGAGTTTCACAGAATTGGTCATGCTAGTTTGTTTGTATGTCCTTTCGTCTGTGATTATTTAATCACTGTTAATATATATCAAATGATTTCAGCGCTTTAACTTGAACGGTTAGCAAGTAAACACAAAACATGTGTATAAAATTTACACAACGTCGGCCCAACGTCTTCGACGTTGGGACAACATTGTATAAATGTTATATAAATGTTTTGTGTTCACTGGTTAGTCTCCTGTGCTTGGTGCCTCCGTGACCGAGAGGTAGCGTGCTCGGCCTCAGACCTCCAGGGTTTGAGTTTCGAATCATGTGGCTGGAGGGCAATGTCATCTCACCATCCTCATGGCGTTCTGTTGGCCCAATTTATGCACAAAAGTGGCCCAAAGCCCGATTCATTGTTGTTGAATTGCGATTTAACGTCACTTTGTGTATTGTGAGACAATATTGCTACGAGACCGCTATTAGCGTGATCACATAACGAGGGCTGTAGTGAAATTCCGAGCATCTCCCTAACCAAGGATACTAGAAGTATCCTTGCCCTAACCAAAGAGACACGAGCCGCCCGCACCATATTATGATAACCGACGACTGACACAGTGTCAATAACGTTACGTTACTACTCACTGACACCACAGTTAGCACAGCATGCACTGCTGTGCAAAGACAAAATGCTGTATCTGCTTACTTTACAAGTAATCAGATACTGCCTTTTGACTTTGCAGAGCTTAGCACTACCGTGCCAGCAGGTGGGCCACACGGTAACCTGGTAACAGTTACTCAAAGTCAGCGCGAGGAACATTAAATTTGATCCTGCCATGGTAATATGACTTAGTTTGCAGCATATATTGCAGTATTATGTTGCATACATGTATATTGTATACTATAAATAATTTTCAACAAAATGTTTTTACATAGACGATTTTTTTGAGAAACAGCCTTCAGTTTAAGTGAGTTGATTGTTACACTAACGGATTATAATAAAAAAAATTCCCAGACGTCTCAAATCCCACATGTTTGTGTCTAAGAAATGTAATATTACAACTCCATCCATTAGAGTATTACTACTGGAACAAAATGTGAAAGTACCAAGTTTGTTTGAGCGAATACTAGTAGTTTCTCTAAAGAGAGTCAACTTTCCGTTATTCAAAGAATAACTTTGTATTCAATTCTACATTATGTTTTTGCAAAGTTGATCAATTTTCGTACAAACAAAGAAATTGTCTCGATCAACGCTTAGTAGCCCTGCAAAAACATTTCCTGCTCTGCCATATAGAGACCATGACACTTTGGTTCCACAAAGAGTAAGTTTATTATGTCTATTTAATCCCCGGGGACCACCCAGCAAACAATATACGCTGATCCAATGTCTTTTAAACGTTGGGCCAGCGTTAAACCTGCATTGGATCAGCGTCTCAAGTTTGATTAAGCTCCATGCATTACAGTGTCCCACAGGTACAACAAATATAACGTAACACCACCCCCTGTGTCGCGAAAACAAATTAAACTGCACTTCCGTCTGGCAGAGTACATCACAAAAACACTGCAGTTCATCTGGCATGATGAAGTAACGTTAGATTGTCAGTTGACAAAGCACATATTAATTAAGGTTGGCTGGGCGGGGATGTGATGAGGGTACAGTGAGGTCGCGCTGCACAATCATAGTCAGAATTTGACAGATTGTTCTGACAATATTGACATTGTAGGGTCCACAAGGAGGGTACGACTTCCCTGCTGAGGCGATTGCGCTGTTATGTGTTGATAGTAAACATTGATTGACCGTGAACTCGTCCTAGAGAGGACGCACCCTCATGACTTCGTACGTTGGCCCAGTATAGGCTTATGGTTGAGACGATATCTGTCAAAGCAAACACGAGACATTGAACCAATGTTGGTTTAATGTCGGGCCAACGTCTCGTGTTTGCTGGGAATTCAGCCACCCTTGTTAATATCATGATCTGGTTTCTCAAATATCCTGGGAAGGCAACTTTGAAAAATAATTTTGCATTTCATCTAATCATTCCTATGAATATTATGTCCAAACTCAAGTTAAATGCTTATAGAAAGTCATACGTATTTATTTAAATAAACGGTTTTGGATTATTTCAGCATGGACATATTGATCTTGCTCACCCATTATGAAGGGCTGTTGTTTTAGATCACAAATAATTATCATTGTCCATAATATGGAATACACATAATGGAGGTAGCAAGAAAACACTTTGATCCAACGTCGATTTAATGTTGTTCCGTCATCAGCGACATTGGCCCAACAATAAACCGACAGTAAGTGAACGTCTCGTGCGTGCTGTACAATTAAATAGCCTTCTGGTTTCAACGCCTTCCTGGCTGGCCCCGATGGATGATTAATCGGTCCAGTTGTGGCTCGAAACTCAGAGGTACTGGGTTCGAATCCCGGCCGGGTCGGATGTTTTCATCGAAGTTGTTTATATACAGTGCTCCAAACTGTTCAAAGGCCTGGTGTGTGCAGTACTGTCTATGGTAGTAGGCTACTGTGCACTATAAAGAACCCTTGAAGTAATTCGATAAGAGTAGAATATATTTCCGACTTCGGGCTTCCTTCTGTGGCGATATAGCCATGATTGTGCAGAAAGTGACATAAGGCGATTTTCACTCACTCACTCACTCACTCACTCACTCACTCACTCACTCACTCACTCACTCACTCACTCACTCACTCACTCACTCACTCACTCACTCACTCACTCACTCACTCACTCACTCACTCACTCACTCACTCACTCACTCACTCACTCACTCACTCACTCACTCACTCACTCACTCACTCACTCACTCACTCACTCACTCACTCACTCACTCACTCACTCACTCACTCACTCACTCACTCACTCACTCACTCACTCACTCACTCACTCACTCACTCACTCACTCACTCACTCACTCACTCACTCACTCACTCACTCTCTCACTCACTCACTCACTCACTCACTCACTCACTCACTCACTCACTCACTCACTCACTCACTCACTCACTCACTCACTCACTCACTCACTCACTCACTCACTCACTCACTCACTCACTCACTCACTCACTCACTCACTCACTCACTCACTCACTCACTCACTCACTCACTCACTCACTCACTATAAAAGGTTTCAATGTGAAAAAGATCAGATTTTATAATTGGTATAATGAATACACTATATCGTCTAATCTAATGCTGTTGTTTATTTATAGCCTACATCTTGAATTTTCAATTGATATGTAATTGATATGTAAATACTACAAAATTTTAGAACTTGGTCTGACTGTTTGAGGTATAAGAAAGGAAATGTGGTCTCAATATGTCCAGTGCTCCTCAATAATTATAATTGATTATTTTGCTGCTATAAATAGGCCTAATATAATAGCGAAATCTTCGCTGTTGTACGCCTACAGTTTCTAAGAAAATAGTTGATCAAGACGTCAGATTCTGACGTCTAAAGTCGATACACGCGCCGGTATAATTGCAATATTTATAATGGCGGTAGACTCATAACCTAGGTATTCAAAGGAAGAGCTAACTAACAGAAGAACACTGACGGGTGTCTGGATGGAACACAGACAGATTGGATTGACTTTTTTTATTGTAACCTTATCCATTTCCTGGCACTATTCTTTATTTGTGGCGCGGGGAACAAGGGAATAATAGACTGTGCCTTCGGCGAATGTCTGATTTATAGCTCGTTCATCATACTCATTCTCTACTCAGTACAAATAATACAATCAATGACTGACAACGTAACAAAAAGACACGTGTTTGTGACTACAATGTACAGGTCATCAGCTTTGACAACTTAATTTTGCAATAATCTCGGTGTGCTTCAATATATTTCCATGTACATATTCATTGAGAAATACAAAGTAGATTCACATGTCAGGCAATTGATAGAGATAGTCTGTGCTGTGACACGAAACGTTGAACTAATGTTTGTTTAATACTGAGCATGCGTCGCCAACGGTGCACCAACAATTAACCAGCATAGGGTGTCGTGCTTGTTGGAAGATGCTCTAATAGTTGGTATGCAATATAATATAGATGAGTCATAAATTATTAAAGTCAATGGGATATTGACATTGAAAATCATCATTTATACTATGCATGCATTTGCATTCAGTTATTGATTTATAGAAACCGACTAAAGTAAGTATTATTCATGCATAGGCTATATTATCACAAAAAAATTAACATGTATACATATTGTCTCAACGATGTCATAAACAACGTATTATTTATGTATTGTTTGCACATGTATGATTGACAGCTAAGAGTGTTCATACCTTACATTCTAGCAATGTGGCTCTACACTGCACACATGGATTATTGATAGTGTTTATTTATTCTTTGATAGAAATATTCTATATAGACATTGAAAATATATCTGTTATATTATCTGGCTATAACACAGAGTAAAATTTAAAGAAAACCTCAACAATCTGTTCTCATGGAGTGTACCCTAGAAGATTCAAATTTGAATGGTAATTAATTTTACACTGAGTACATGATTATGTATGATGATAAAGTCACCATGCAGAAAAAAACTGAACATGATTCCATTTTAATAGTGTGTCTAAGTTAAGTGGGTGCTTCGTGATGCGACTTTCAAGACTTTTAAAAATACTGATCCCTGCAAATACGAGACCTCAAAATAACGTTGGCTCAATGTTGGACCAGCGCTGGAGACGATGACCCAGCATTATAAGTATTAATGGCACGTGCTTCCTAGGAGGTATGCGCATGTATTGCCGTACACTATATCGCTCATTCCGCCGCATTCCGCGAAAAGTGCCTTTAATCATATATGTCTATTCTATCCAGTCCCAATAAAAATAAAACACACTACAGCCTTTTGATTCTATCAATAACTCTATTTCGTGACCTGCTACATGAGATTCAGTTAAAATTTGATTTTAAATGACCCCATTATGAGGGGACATGGCCTTTATCGGGGTGTGGCGTGCCAGGTACATCACAAGCGTTTTCAAACGTCGCATGCCAAACTTAAATTACGCTGCAGTCAAAGGCATCACAGCTCGTTCCCACACAGCCAAACAAAGATCAACTTCTCCCCTACTGCAGAAATTATGCGCAAACTCAAATAGAAATCAGCAAAAGTATGCATCAACATATTTTAATTTTTATGTGACATGGAATCCGTGTTGTTCTAGGTCACGTAGGTCGTGTTATACGGTGTTAACGGCCCAGAAACCAGTTATTCATCCCCATTTTGATTTATCTTGATTCCTAACTCAAGGTGAATATAAATGACCCGATTTTATCAACCCTTGAAGCGCTGAATTAATTTGCAGAAAAACATCGCAACCAAAGGGTTTTTTCAATTGGAAATCATTATAAATGTCTTAGTTAGTTTATTCTGATTCATTTGAATATCTCTGTTATGGCTCTGCGGCCAGAGGAAATATTGTAATTCTTACAGTGCGGGGATCGACTTTAGACGTCAGAATCTGACGTCTACGGACGTCAGATTTTGACGACTAAAGTTGATCCCCGCGCTGAAATAACTGAAATGAACATTTTTTCATTTTTTGTTTTTTCATTTAATCGATTTTATTCAATGTATGGCATGTGGTTGATAAATGCGACGAGGGACTTAAAGGGTTGTTTAAAAAGCTGTTGTGGTCAGATATAAATGACCTGACTTTATGAAAATATCCCAGTATAATTTCTGAAATGAACTGAAAGCTGTGGCTGTCTCTCTTTGTTTTTTAATTCAATCGATTTTATACAATGTATGTCAAGTAGCAGATAAATGCGAAGAGGGACTTAAAGGGTTGCTAAGAGGGTTGCTAAGAAAGCAGTTCTGGTCAGATTTACGTCTAGCCCAGAAAAACTATGTTGGCCAGATGGTGGTAAACGTCGGCGACTGTGGACCAACGTACCATATTATATCATATGTTTGCTGGGAAGACACTGATAATATACCCCTGTCTTTCTTTTTAGATTTCAATATTATATTTGCGTGTAATAAAAAAAATGGTAATATTGACCGTTTAACCCTAAATCGCTATTTATTTAAAAATTTAAAATTTCACCCACCTGAAGTTGTGTCTGGCTACCGCAACTCACAATTTCAAGTGGGTGAAATTACTCATATTTGTTTAATTTGAGACTAAGCATTTGTAAATCTTGATGTTTAAACACATATTTCATTCCAAATATCAGTGATATGATCGACAAATAAAACGGATTAAAATGGACTATGGTCGCTTAGCGTTTCAAGTGTTAAAGTTAGGGATTTGACCAAGGTTACGTTCATATTAACCCTTAAAGCGCTGAATTAATGTGTAAAAAACATCGCAACCGAATGAGTTTTATTCAATTTGAAATCATCATAAATGTCTTAGTTATCTCTTTCTGATTCATTTGAACACCCATGTCATGGGTCTACGGCCATTGGAAATAATTTTACTCTTACAGTGCGGGGATCGACTTTAGTCGACAGAATCTGACGTCTACAGACGTCAGATTCTGACGACTAAAGTCTATCCCCGCGCTGTAAGGGTTAAATACTAGCCTGCTGAATAAATATTGTCCAAACATTGGTCCATACGTATAAGTATCACGTATTACCAGAAATGTAGGCAAGTGAAATGTTGTAGGCCGAATGTATTTCTGATAAGCAGAGCTTCGCCATCTGCCGGTGGATCTAATTGTGGAATCTGATGCATTATCTTGTGCGAGTTGTGTAGCTTGTCCTATCCTAAATGAATGTGTATTATAATTATCTGATTCTATAAGCTTGCTAATTCTACGCAATCTTTAAGAAATTTAACGAAGTCTATTCGCGTCAGGGGTTAGCCATTTTCTTTAATGAATAAAGGACCGCATTTTTCTCCCCTGATGGCAAGAAATTTCCTTAAGATCTTAACTGGACAATCTTTATCCCCTGTTGGAGTAATTTGTATACACGGTAGTCTACCACCACTGTGTTTACAAGTTTCAAAAGAAATACTATATGTTAAACCGTGTGAGGTATGTTCAGGCTTAATTTGATTTAATTGTAATGCATGACATTTTTTGTTGAAATGAACAACCTCCCCAGCCCTGAGGCAAGCATGAAAAGTCAACAGGAAAAGAGCACGGTACATTTTCTGATCGTAGATATTATTTGTTGCAAAGGAGATTTTCAGCAATATTAGTCCCATCTCGACCTTACTGATTGGCGAAAGTGGTGTTTTAGTATGTCGATTCATTTTTGTAATACCTTGCAAGGTGATGCTTTTCTGATTTTTGGTATAACGTACATCGTAACTGCTGAATTGTGGATGGGGAATATCTTTTTTCTGTTGTCGCCAAACCTTGATTGGTGTAATATTATATTTGATTCACGAAGCATAATTCAAGTCTATGAAAAATGAGTTAAAATTAAAGAGTTCATCTAAAAATGCTTCGACAATAAAAATAAAACATGTTCGTCACCTTTTGCTAACGCACTGATCTCAAAGATGTTAAGTGCTACTTCTCTAAGTGACACATAAAATGGCAGTACGTTTATTGTAGGCTTACGTGTGCACATGCCACAACGGGTCGCTGATCATATGATGTAAAAAAGTAATAGGCTGATGAAATAGCAGCTAATTACACGTGTTCTATCGCCCACTCGTTCTGCTTGTCCCATTTTTGATGAAAAGAACTCTTGTACTTATAGCATTTTCCCATAATTATTATCATAAACAGTTCATGCTATATGACGATGCAATTATACGTACATCCAGGTTGACTCGTACGCCATGACATTGTGATTTCAGTTCGGATCAAAACTTTGTTATTGTGACACAGTCAACCCTGAAATCATGATTTGTCCAAATGTATTACCAATTATTCTGCCGTTTATATTTTTCAAAGAAGTAGAGGTTTTTATATGTCGCATAAAACCGCCATAGTTTAATGCAATACAAATATTGTCTATTGTCTATTGTCTTAGGACTTCCTGCTGTCGCGATATTGCTACCATTCCCAAAATGAGAGTAAAACACTCACTCACTCACTCACTCACTCACTCACTCACTCACTCACTCACTCACTCACTCACTCACTCACTCACTCACTCACTCACTCACTCACTCACTCACTCACTCACTCACTCACTCACTCACTCACTCACTCACTCACTCACTCACTCACTCACTCACTCACTCACTCACTCACTCACTCACTCACTCACTCACTCACTCACCCAATGCTAACAATGCTTCCGGTATGCACCATTTATTTGTCGTCACGTTTGAATACACACTACATTTATTTTTCGCGCTGTCAAGCACACTGCACATTTCATGTTTTTACCCTTTTAATGATTGTGACACTGAATGGAGACGCTATTGTTCTGTTGTTCCGACGACAATATGATGATAACAGTTTTTTACAAAAAAAGGCTTTGTAACTCTCATTTTTTATTTTATATGTTCGTAGCCTAAATTTCAACGCAATTCCAAGCATCGAAGGTTAAATTATATAAATAATTGTAAAGCTCGACATTAATTTCAAAATCGTAATCAAACTGAGAATGTAGGTCTACAATCACAATATTTAGAGCTGTATATGTATATTGCTGCTATAGCTGTACATTATGTATAATTGCTGCCTATAGTTTGCATGAGTTTTATAAGCATTTCTCTAGCGAAGCACAACCAATATATTATCAATGTTAAAATAAAAGTGTTCACAGAATATTTTAATTTAGTACAATCACGATGTACATGTATCCCATGTATATTATGCTGATAATGTTTGTATTATTATATCTGTCTCAACCCTTTCAACGCGGAGGCCAACTTTAGACGTCAGAAGCTGACGCCTAAAGGCGTCTAAACTCGATCCAAAGAGTAAATTTTTATAATTTTCGTACACCCATAACATAGATATTCGATTAAAACTCAGCTATTTGTGATGATTTCAAATTGAAAATAATCTTTTGGTCTTCATGGTTTATACAAAAATGTTTCAGCGTTGTAAGAGTTCAACAAAATCATGTATTGGTCATAGGACCAATAAAAAAAATGTTGAATGTATGTACTATGTACATCTAAAACAAAAATAGTTTGGATTAACCATTTAGGATGCTTTAAAGCTGTTCCTTGGGATGAAACATTTTCAATTTGGTCAAATTTGACAATTTAGTTAATATGAAACTATATATCCTACTGATCTTAACTAAAAATACAAAAAAGTAAAAAAAAAATTTTAAAGCACCGGAAAAGAGTGAGATAGTTATATTTCCAGGTCGTATATTGCCATGTAAACAAAGCAAGTCAGCAATATACAGCACTTTACACCACATATTCCCACGTCTTGGACAATGAGATCAAAGCAATCGCCGCAAATTGGTGTCTTATAGTCAGGACATGTGGGGATACACCTGCAACACTGATTGTCTGCCCAACGCTGGGCCGACGGCATCAACATGAGGCCCAATGCTGTAGGAAAATGTAACCGTCCTTTAACAAGTGTTTAGGTATACAAAACGTTTGTTCGGGTTTCAAGCGGATTCATGGAAATGTTGATAAAAAATATTTTGAAAAATTTTAAAACTCTAAAAAAAATAAAATCATGATCTGGGGGATACAATACTTCATTACAAAACTGAAAACGAAAATTGATGTCATCCCAAGGAGCTGCTTTAACATGTTTAGGCATCTAGTGGTAATGATTAGCAACATATGGATAGAAAACCAATAACCATGACAATAAAAAGTAGTATGTGGTCAAAAGGGCATTTATTATGGTAGTCTAGTGGTGGTAGTCGAAAGGTTAGCAATAATTGGGATTGGTGTCACTGACCGATCAGCAATATAGTACGTATTTTCTTCATATAACGTTCGCACCACAAGAACTCAATTGCTTAACGTCATCATAGAAAATACATGTACACACACGAATGTGTGGTGATATGTGTGGTGATATAACATATTTACCGATTTATAGCGCAGAAAATTGCGTTGAGAAGAAAGATGTTTTAAAGATTCTGCCACGAAATGGTCACCTATAAAAGAGCCGCGTATTATGGTGTCAGCATCAGCAAACACAATACATAGAAATAACATTGGGCTAATGATGGACCATCACCTACGACGCAGGCCCAATATTGGATCTATTTCTAGTATTGATCCCAGCAAACAGCAGATATTGACTCAATGTTTGATCAATGTTGACTCATCGTCTACGACGCTGGCCCAACATTGATCCAACATTGAGTCAATGTGTTGTGCTGGATGGTACTTCAGATCAATGGCTCCGTAAATAGTGGTCATCTGGCTGCACCATCCTGACCGTGAACAGCTCCACACCTTGAATGAGTGGGTCGTAGATCGACACATTCGTTTTATTCGGGAAAATCAACGATTTTCATCATGGCAGTGACTGACAGCGATCTTCACCCAAGGTCAGAAAAGTGACCACAACATTTTAACCACTTGGTGGAAAAGGAGATGAGCATGCATATATGCGGGTGAAATGTTACTGATTTCAATAAACCTACTATCGACCTGATTAATCGCAGCCAAATCTCAGATATAAGCCTCCAGAGAAATTAGTACACGTTTTTGTACGGGCGTAATCGGTGACCGAAACCTTCAGTTTGGGGCTAGCTAGGGCAGCCCCACCCCCTCATATCACTGACCGCTGGTCAGCAAACATCCCAGAAGATACGAGACGATGAATCGATGTTGGTTTAGCGTTGGTCCAGCGTCGTAGACGGTGAACCAACGCTAAACTAACATCGATTCAACGTCTTGTGTCTGCTGGGATGACCCAGCAGACAAGAGACGTTGAACCAATGTTGTTTCATTGTTGGGCCAACGTCGAAGACGGTGGACCAATATTAAAACAACATTGGTTCAACCTATCCTATCTGCCGGGGAAAATCTGATGGTCAGCAAGCACTAGACCTTGAAACAATGTTCTTTTAAAGCTGGACCATCGTCTGCGATACTGGCGCAACATTAAGACTACATTAGTTCAACTACACTTAAAATAATGAGAGATATTGTGGGAAAATCTTCTGGGATGCTGACACAACATTGGGCCAACGTCTCATGGTCTTTGTGCGTTTGACCTAATGTTGTTTAAATGGTGGACCTGTGTCTGCGACACTGGAACAACATTGAAACAATATTGGGACATCGTCTTGTCTTCATTGGGCTATGGTCATCTGGTGGTCAATAAAAATAAACCATCGACCCAATGTTGTTCAAACAGAGGGACATCGTCTGCAATGCTGACCACCATTGAAACATCATTGGGCCCCCGTTTGTACTGGGATTTGGTCATCTGATGGTACCCCAGCAAAGACGAGACATTGAACCAAAGCTAATTTAATGTTGGACCACCGTCTTCGACGCTGGCCCAGCACTAAATCAGCATTGGTTCAACGCCTCGTGTTTGGTTGGTGCGCCACGAGTACTGGATCGATATGAGATCTCATTACTGACTCCACGAGACCAATAACAACACCTTGACCACGGGTCAGCTGGTGAGTGGGCGCAGCAGTTTTAAATTGCCATAATCCAAAACAAATGTCACGTACAAATTTGTAAACACCTTTGTCGCATCAATATTCCCTTTCAGATATTTCTAATAGTTCTATTCAACAAAAGCTCATACTTAATCTCATTATCCACACATAGATGTCGCTCAGGCATAATCTCTGATGATTTCAGAACGTTTTAGTGGCGGGTCCAGAAGGGGTGCCAGGCTCTGACCCTCTTTTGGAAACTGATTTGTCTAAAAATCGCTCTGAATAATAATTGTTATTTAACGCTTTTTCTCAGATGGTTCCAAGAACCCCCCTCCCCCTTATCATGTTTAGTAGCTGAGAAGGCTAAAAATAATAGTTTTGCACCAAAGTAAATACTCAAATTGCGACAAGCAAGTCAAATTAAATTCTGACCCCCTTTCCCTCAGTCTTGGATCCGCCCATGTTTACCGCTGGCTAAATTACTAAAGCGGCTGGTATTGCATCTGGCAATGCAGGCTCCTATCTCGGTGTGGGTCAGTTTTGAGTTTGCTCCATGATGTTAAACATCATTATGTGGTGTGTTTATTGTATATATTTTATAGCAGTCCTCAGACCGACAGGACTCGAATTTCGAATCCTGTGTCTGGAGGGCAGTGTCATCTCATTCATCTCACCATTCTTAGGCAAGTTATGAGGTTATCTCTCTATGTCGGCTTTGTACATCTGTATTATCTAAGTGTTCGAACATAAACAGATTAAATGTATGAATAAATGAATGAATGAATGAATGAATGAATGAATGAATGAATGAATGAATGAATAAATGAATGAATTAAATCGTTTATCGCATGTATCCAGCAGGAAGCTGTTCAGATCGCTGAACATTAGAAAAAAAGAGAAAAGTCATGACAAGGACATAGGAACGGTCTTCAGTATATCATGATGGTGATCTATACCTCAGGATGGTGAGCTAGCCTAGCTTAATATTAATGCAAATGTCATGTGGAATTCGATGCAGGCAGAGTAATTCGTATGTGACGAAATGTAACTCAAGCAGCCTAG
Organism: Flabesymbios commensalis; assembly: GCA_964017125.1. Classification (NCBI taxonomy): domain Eukaryota; kingdom Metazoa; phylum Annelida; class Polychaeta; order Terebellida; family Flabelligeridae; genus Flabesymbios; species Flabesymbios commensalis. Next base: position 17,310,760 of record OZ024912.1, read on the forward strand.
TTTATGAAATGGCTGATTGCCATTGATTGCACATCTCCATCCTATGAATAGACCCTCCGTTAGTTACCCAGATATGTCTATTTTGGCCTCCAATCCCACCTGATCTACATATTCCCCAGATTAAACCTCGTCTGCGAATTTGAATTAATTAGGTTTATTTCAAAATCAGCCTTGAGCATCTTATAACCTGCTAACTTGAAAATATATAAATCCATTTCACATCACGACACCATCATCACTGGGTGTAGCGAATGTCCACTAAAGCTGCATCATGAAGTGTTTACCCCATTTTGGTTCATTGCTCGGGCTGCTTCTTCGACGTTGACACAACGTTTGTTGAGAATTGGGCTGTGCCTTCATTATCAGAACGCGCTGCACAAAAGCGGCGTCGTGCTTCAACTCAGAGCGGTCATCTTCAGCTCCTTGGTCATCCAAACAGGCGCTGGGCATGAAGAGCATTATCTACAAGGTCAACCAATTACAAAATCCAATAGAGATAGAAGGATCCTACTTCTCACTTAACCCTTTAACCGCCGGTGCCGCATATATTCGGGTTTTCATTTTATAGTAGCGCATTATGTACCACCTTTTGAACATGTTAAAGATAAAATGTGACATCAATCAGCAATATTTGGAAACAGTTGACCTCCATTTTGTTAAATCTTAATAATTTTCACTCACTTGAAGTTGTGGATTGCGTCAGCGAGACACAACCTCAAGTGGGTGAAAATTCAAATTGAATAATTTGGCGGTTAAAGGGTTGACCCTCTGTATGTCAAAGCCATAAAGTAGGCATATAATGTCAATTAGGTCTTAAAATAAAACATATTTTGAATATTTATTAAAAGAAAATCGTTATTCATTCAAAATTATAGCAAGTGATCAAGGCTTTTCTCTGGCGATGGAAGTGCTAGGGTAATTAACTGACAGGATTCCTCATCGTCACTTTAAACGCCAGGTACCTTATATATTAATTAACAATAACTTCCACATAATCATACATACGGTGTTGAATTACGTGCAGTATTGTTTTTTTTCCACTTATGAATACCTAGGTCTATTTACTAGTATGGAAATGCATTTTAGTGTGTTTGTCCTTCAGTTGGCCTAAAATATAGAAAGTTCCCACATAGAAACATTGGAAATACCAATACATAAGCTGTTTTCAAATATGTCGATCGAATTGTGATCATGCTGTAGAACTAGTTTTTAATCTGAAAAAAAAAATCATTTAATATAAACATATTGGGTATTACAATAAAGAATAATTAAGCAGTGCAGGATATGTAGTTATTTCATATGGAAGTGTGTAAATATCATTTAATCCCACCTCTGACACCAATGTAACATAGGCCTTTTCCAGCCAACACGAGACATTGAACTAATATTGTTTAAATGTACGATGGTGCACCAATATTAAGCCAACTTTGAATAAATGTCTAGTGTTTGCTGAGAAATATGTAGATAATAGTCTATTAGTTGTGAAATATGGGCTAGATTTACACTAGTGGAACAACCTAGTCAGCAAACACTACCGTAATATTGAATGTCCTTGGTTAAACCAATGGTTATGGTGGCTAATGCTGGGTCGACGTCACAAAGGTGGACCAGCATCAAAACACTTGTGGTGCTTGATACATGTATAGCCTAATACTGCATCATTTTATATGTAGCTCTATGGAAAAAAGGTGTAACTGTTCACTGCTTCTTATTAAGTCAACAGTTAGTCTCACTGCAATTTGCTATTGGTTAATCATTGGAATAAAATTTAAAAAAAATCAAAAAAAGTATATCATAGCCATTTAAATACACGTAAATTGTGATACTCAGTGGTCAATAAAGCCAACAAAACTGTCTATAAAACTGTCATTTGAAAATACATTGTGAAGACTTGGTCAGTGTAGTGGTTGACCTATCTGAACGGGCCTCTCACCAAGGCTAAACAGACAGAAAAGCCAGCGGCAGCTCCTGAATGACCACTCAGATAAAACGAGGTCAAAGCGTGACCTTAAATAAGGTCATGCACTGATCCGGGATAGGTCATGGTCTGCGCCTGCAGCACCAACATGACAGATAAGGCACTGAGGCTGCGCAGCAGGACGTGTACAGATCACCTTCACTGTATACAGAGAGCCTGCATGCCACTGTACTGACAGCGTGTACACCCGATCAATACAAACCAGTTCCACATACAGACAGAGGCAGCTCGCGGGCCGGTCAGCTGTTCTGACCAGCTGGACACCTGATAACGGCGGCAATACAAAAGAGCCGCCGCCCCTCCACGCACACTATCCCACTCTGTCATTCAATGACCATCTCCCTCCCCGGCTGGACACTGGTCAATGCCCCCTGACTACATGAATATATTAACCCATTTCCGTGTCCCACGTGACCGGTCATTCATAAAATTGGCCGCCGACTGCAGCACCCCCTGGCGAATGTAAGCAGCTTGAAGTTGGTATCTCAGTTGTGCGCCTGAACCAAGCCTTCTTATCCACGCCAAACGTAGACCGAACTATTACATCTATTTGCACTGGATGCAAAAAGTGCATTTATGATCATTAGTCCTTATAGCAGGGGGATCGATTTTAGACGTCAAAATCTGACGTCCAGAGACGTCAGATTGTGACGTTTAAAGTCGATAAAAAATTAACATTGATTTTAACACATTATCCCACATTAAAAATGTCAACTTTAGGCAATTCTTCAATATTTAAGCACATTTCACTGACTGAAAGTATGAATTTTCGCCTAAATGGCATGCATTTAATACGTATACTCTATGGCGTTATTGGCCTAAATGTCATAACCTCAACATGTTTTACTTGCAAACCATTGTTTGGAGAGCGAATTAATAAAAAAAATCAACACTTTGACTGATGATTTTTTCCCTTGAATCCATTTGAAACTGTGATGTTGACACATATTCCAGATATCAATGAATGTTTTTATAATGTATAGTGGCAAGTTTATCCTAAAGCCTGGCATTAATTAGGGCTGCTGATTTGAGAAGGCCTAATGTACTAATTTGGTGATAAAAACTTGCCTTTGACGAAAAAGGGTTTAAATGTGCGAACGTGTGATTAACAGGTGAGATGTCATAGCATATAGGCTAGATGGTTCCACCAGCTGACACATAAACATTTCAAGGTCGCGAAAATCAATGAGGGAAATTACCCTCTGCTCACGGAACAATGTGATCGGTCAATGACTTGCAGGTGTAATCTGTCCCATATCATAACACCTTTATCTAATTGTAACCTGCAGGACGCAAGCGGGTTATTACAGGAAGTGTGGTTTGCGTGTGTCAACAAATCTCCGTCTAGATTATCTAAGATTGATATCAACAGATTTTGTCACTGCTGTGTCAAGACAGATTCTTAACCTTTTAACCGCCAAATTAAAAAATCGGAATTTTCACCCACTTGAAGTTGTGTCTCGCTGACGCGATCCCCTACTTCAAGTGAGTTAAAATTATTCAGATTTGACAAAATGGATTTCAACTGTTTTCAAATATTGCTGATTGATGTCACATTTTATCTTTAACATATTTAAAATGTGGTACTTAATGTGCTAATAAAAAATAAAAACCCGAATATATGCGGCGGTTAAAGGGTTATAAATCAATTTGCTTTTTTTGCTGTAAAACTCACCTCCCTGTTTCTATTTACTGTAGCAGGATGCACATATGCCAACACAAGCTTACCCATTCTACATGTTTCTCTGTCTTGTCAAACAACCGTTTTCCCCTTACATAACAACTAGGCCTGCATTTCCCAGGCTATTACTATTTATTATAGCCTACATGGGTTTATTTCTACAATTATGTTTAAAGGGACCCCTTGGGATGAGTCATTTTCAATGTTGTCAATTTTGAAAATTTAGTTTATATGAAGCTATATAGCCTACTGAACTTAACTGAAAATACAAAAAAGTCAAAAAACAACTTTAAAGCACCGAAAAACAGTGAAATAGTTGTATTTCCAGGTCGTATATTGCCATGTAAACAAAACAAGTCAGCAACATTCAGCACCTTACATCACATATTCCCACGTATCAGAAGGTAAGATCAGAGCAGTCGCCGCTAATTGGTGTATTATAGTAAGGACACGGGAGGACACACCTGCAGCACTAATTGTCCACCCAACGCTGGGCCGATGCTATCAACATGTGGCCCAATGCTGTGAAAACATTCAATCGTCCTTAGTTTTTTTGGGTTACTTCTGGTTTCATAGAAATGTTGATTAAGATATTTGTAAAAATATGAAAATTCTGAAAATAATAAAAACATGATCCGTGGGTTACACTACTTCAGTACGGAATTAAAAACGAAAATTGATGTCATTTCAAGGGGTTGCTTTAAATCTGTAATTTTACTATCGAGTGAAATTTTATGAGCTCGCACGATGTAATACTATTTAAGTGTCCATAATTAATGCTATCAAAATGGAAAAATATTCTCAAGGAGTTGTGGTATAACACAACTCCTTAAGTTCTGAGTCTGAGTCCTTGAGGATATTTGTCCATTTTGATAACGCGCGAAATCAAAATGTATCCTAAAGCATGGTGACAATAATTGGGGCTGCTCACTTGAGTAGGTCTCCACATTTTAATGTGCTAATTCGGTGATAATATGACAATCACGGCCCCTTGATATCAACACTATAATTACACTATAATACTTGTGTGATGAATGTCAAAATATAATTTGATGTCTTTAATATGCTACTTTGACATTTTTTTCTGCATTAAGCTCTTATCTACTTGAAAAAATTACTAGTGTATTGTATCACTTTTGTCGACTTTTGCTAAATTATAGCCATTATTCAATATTTTGATAACCATAATCCGCTAAATGTCTCATCTGACTATATAATATACTTGATAGCTGATGGGTTGGTAAATATTTCCACAATTTTCAATGGACACATAACTTTCCTAAGATAGAAATCGAGCAAGATGTATTATACCAAGGATGTTATATGGATAACCGCCTTCATTATACACTGGTCCTGCTTAACTACCACCCATGCCTTTGGACTTGTGTTTCTGCGAGTGTTGATATAAGAAGGAAATTGGAAATTGAAGTAATTGCTAAGACCCGACAGTACCTGGATGAGGGAAATGTTATCATATACCATAATTATAAACACAACACGACTGCACATTGCGCCACAAATCTACATTAGAAAATATAACTCACAGATATACTTCACTGTACAAGATCTAATTCACTGCACAAGATGTAATAGAAGATTAAAAGTCAATTTGAATATAATTTTAATTATGTTTGAATAATTATCCCATTTGTATAAGACTCAGTTATCAAGCAGTTCGACGACAAAATACGTTATGCTGCAAGTACTGCCATGCGTAAGCAAAGATCAGTAACTGCTTACTTGTCAAGTAAGCAGTTACTGCTGTTCATCTGTGCACAACAGTCTTTCGCTTGGTTTGGAGATCAACCGGATATGTGATACATTGATCTGATTAAAACAATGTGCAAGAAGACTCCAGAAATATCCGATGTACCTGGCACAGACGTCGTCGCCGCAAATCTTGAGCAACCTTCCATGATTGTATCCGAGAGGCAGAAGAAATTAATTAATGTTTTTAGGTAAACGAACTATTGGTTTTGTCATCGTATTTATTTACTCTTCAAGTGCGGGGACCGATTTTAGACGTCAGAATCTGACGTCTAGAGTAGATCCCCGCATATTATAATGGTCGTATACCCATAACATAGGTATTCAAATAAAGCCCAAAGAACTAACTAAGCCATTCGTGATGATTTCATATTGAAAAATCCCGTGGGTCTCCATAGTTTATGCAAACTTTTTTAACGTTGTAAGAGTGTCAATGTTACTTGAATGCACAATGGTAAAGATCATGAGGTAATCCAGAGTATTTCGTGTGTGCAAAATTGTACAACTCCATACGGAGCAAAGTGTCGCGACCATGTTATGTACTGTTACCTCGACAGGCATTTCTGCAAATATATTTTTTTTCAAAACGCCTTATCATATCTTAAATAGATGCACGCGTTATCGGTGTGTGGTTGGTGACACTACGCACAGTGCTTGGTGAGGTATAAATTGTTTTGTATTTTATATAGCTGTTCTTAACCGTGGAGAGTTATCATTACATACATCTTATATTTTATGAACATCGTTGACTTCTTCTAACGTTGGGAAAAAAAGACTAAAGATGTCTAAACAATGGCTCACTATATGTACCATCCCATCTTGGTACAATTTTGGCATAAGGTTATATCATCTAAATTTGCAAACCATAAGCATACGGTGGCGTATCCAGAAACAAAGTAAGGGGGTGATTATATAATGAGAAATCATTTGACAGGGTAACCCAGAATTTTGTTGGGAAAAGTGAAAACCAAATGAGGCTATTTCGTGATATATTACTGTAATTGAAGATGTGAGAGACCAGGTGAATTCTGTAAATCAAAGGGAGTGGTTAAAAAGACCTCGCCCCCCCCCCCCTCTGGATACGCCTCTAAACATATGACACGTAAAATAACATTCTATCCTATTACACGTTTAGGTCATAATATTTCCTATTTTGAATTTATAACGCCGTGTTTATGCTTTTCAGTTTACCGAATATTTTTAGTAACATATACTATTTGATAGCGTTAAATAACAATTTAGTATGTGAGTGTTCTTGGGTTAATAGTGTCAAACAGTGCCATTATATGAATATGACGTGTTTATCAGATATAAGCTAAAAGCGTCAATTTAAAAAATCTGCTGACAAAAACACGAACATAAAACATGTTAAACCCCTTATTCAATACTAATTATCTTCAGGTGCATCGTAATGTAAAGTGCAAAAACATTAAGGTGATTTATCGGTTGTTTTCACGTATGTGATGCCAAGAGCCAATAAGAGCCAAGAAACACAAATCGTTGAACCAAAGCTGGTTTGATATTGACCCACCGTCTACGACGCCGAACCAGCATCAAATCAACATTGGATCAACGTATTGTGTTTGTTTGGTAAATGCACTTAGGCTATGCATAGTAATGGTACTTCGCCATGGCTCCTTCGCTAAAAGTGTTCTGCAACATACAAAATATAATAATTCTAAAGTTACCTTGCATATTCTACGGATAGACAAAATATTACGTCTGATGCTAAGGGTATTAATCGATGGTGGTATACTTTCCCAGTCGTTACTTTCATATAGGCCTTCTCTTTTCAAAATGTCTAGAAGTCTTTAATGGCAACAAAAGAGGACAACCACTGAATCATAACATGACACTTATTTTGATTTGTGCATTTTAAAATTTGTTTTAATTCAGCTACTGTAATAAAAGAAAATTGTATGTTACTTTGACAAAAACCTTCAGTTAAAACTATTGTATTATTATACTATGTTGTAGTGAATTGTTATAATATTTTAAAATTGTGTAATGTTTCCCACATAAATTTTAATACTAGGGTCGTAATATATGTTCATATCAAGTCGCTAACGTTGAGTCTGTAAAACGCATGTCTTCAAATTAAAACACAAACATCGTGAAAGGTTCTAAAAAAAGCATGGTCAGTGCTTATGATGTAAAACTCGTGACTTAAAATTAAAACACCAACATCGTGATAAGTTCTAACAAGAGCATGGTCAGTGTTTAGGATGTAAAACACGTGATTTTAAATTAAAATACCAACATCGTGATAAGTTCTACCAAGAGCATGGTCAGTGTTTAGGATGTGAAACACGTGATTTTAAATTAAAACACCAACATCGTGATAAGTTCTAACAAGAGCATGTTCAGTGTTTAGGATGTAAATCTCGTGATTTAAAATTAAAACACCAACATCGTGATAAGTTCTAACAAGAGCATTTTCAGTGTTTAGGATGTAAAACTCGTGATTTAAAATTAAAACAAACAACATCGTGATAAGTTCGTAAAAATCGTGTGTTCAAATGAAATTAAATGAATTGGGCTTTAGGCCACCTTTGTGCACATATAGGCTAAACTGGGCCAGGAGAACCTCTTGAGAATGGTGAGATGATTGAGATGACACTGTCCTCCAGACACAGGATTCGAAATTCGAGCCCTGGCAGTCTGAGGCCGAGCACGCTACCTCTCGGTCACGGAGGCTCCCCACAATACTGACTTTCACACGTGGATGGAGAAGGTTTCTTTCAAACCGCCGAGACCGGGAACCGAACCCCGAACTCTGAAAGGCAGCTGTGCTAACCACTACCCTAGGGCCCCCGCCCTCGTGTGTTATCAAAAGTGTTATCTTATGTACTCTTTGTTAAAAATAAACACCATGACGTTTCCTGTTTTTTTTTCCTGTTGCAGTTTGGTGCTCTAATACTAGCCATGTTGAGTACCTGTTCAGAGTGTATATAATAACTCTATTGTCATAATATGTATTGAGTGATATGTAGTTAATCGATTAGCCGAACTGGTTAACTTTCGCGATTTTTGAATATAAGATTATTTTTTCAAACACTCTCAAGCGTAACCAACAGTAATTTCTTACTTTTGAAGTGAACAGTTAGACCTACTGTTGTTTGACATTATATGACAGATACATGTTCCATCACCTTTTTGTACACCACCGTAACAGAAGAGGAGTCGGCGATTATACTAAAATGTAACAGGTTTCTATTGATAGTATTGCGAGCTTGCTACATCTCGGGTAAAAATAATTTATAAACTGTATGTGAAAACAGTTTGAACACAATGATCCAGTAAAACTTTCGTACGCATCAATCATTGAATGGCTGTGACTTATTGAAAAATCCACGCGGGTACCACCTAGTGTGCAAATTGCGAAATGTCGTCATGTAATGGTATGAGTGCCGTCATCGAGAAATCCCGGTGATTTTGTAGAGTGTCTGTGGACCAATATATACTCTTTCCATTGGTATCACTTGTCTCTAATAACAAAAACCCATAACAAAATCTAAATGTAAAAAGATAAATCGAGTTAGTTATTTTAGCAGAGTGTACGGTCTCTGCAGACTAGATAAGACATTAATGTACCAACGGTGTACATGTACGTTAGAGGAATGAATGAACGAATGGAGCTGTAGTGCACTTTGTGCACATACAGGCTAAACTGAGCCAGACGAATCTCTTGATGATGTTGAGATGGATCTGATAACACTGCGATCCAGACACAAGCTTTTTAGATTTAACCTCTGGGGGTCTGACGCCGAGCATGCTTCCTCTCAGCCACAGAGACTCCTCACAATATTACATTTCACGAGTGAGCGGGGAAGAAACATGACGTTTCTTTGAAGTCTGAATTTCAGAGAGGCAGACAGACAGCGCTAGTCACTAGACTTGGATCCTCGATCGCGCTTCCCCACGATTTAGCCTTAGTAAGGCAGTCGGTAATTTGTTCACACCAGAGTATCATGAATGTGGTGTTTACTTGTTTCCCCTGAAATTACAACAACCATCGTTGGTTTAGTGTTGTGACAGCGTCAGATACTTAACACCCAGATACCAACACTGAAGCGACTAAAGGCCAACATCTGTTCTTTGATCCTCTAATGTTATTGTGAGGAATCTCCAGGAAGAAACCCAGCATTAGACGGCCTTGACATTTGGACACGAGCCCGTCCCCCTCGAGTCGTTCGTGACACTGTCCAGTAAGTGCCTCCACAACGGAAGCACCTCAATCCCTGTTTGAACTGCGAGTCGAGACGCATTGATTTCCACTAGACCCGGCTAATGCGTTGTTTGTAGTAATATTGGTGCCGTTTTAAATACAATGCTGTTTCAGATTCGGTTGTGCTCGCCAAGAGCGGGGAGGGGGTGTCACACTAGGAAACACTGAAGTAAACAGTCCGCACTACGCAGCAAACACAAAATATTTGTATAACATTTGTACAACGTCGACCCAGCGTCTTCGACGCTGATCCAACATTGTACAAATGTTCTACAAATGTTTTGTGTTTACCGGGGACGCAGAGTTTGATGCTGCGGTGCGACTTATCTTTGGAATTGAAGGTCAAGTCAGACCTCCGTCTGTCAGATCTCTGTAACTGCTACCCGTCCTATGAAAAATCTTAATATTATCTTAACGTTTTCACGTTTCCATTATAATTTTATCATAACCATTTGGTCACGATTTTTTTTTACCTCACTTCCCTAAAAATGCGCTCTATATGCGATGTTGTAGTTCCCAGAAGCCATTCCACTTCAAAAGAGTGATTCATGATGTGATGAAATGTCGCGCGTAATAACTCATAATATTATTGAATTCAAACGTTAAAATATACATTTGGACAAAATTAATCTTAACATTATTACTTTTCAACGTACTAAATGAATTAAATACGTTTGTGGCAGTTTTGCCAAGTGTAACAGAGATTGTCACAGTTGCCAATACATTGACGTATCCTGAGGAGGTCAGGAGGTTATGAACCCCTTTCCAGGGGACCCTAGGGTATTGGTTGGCTCCGCTGCCTTTCGCGCTAGAACTCGGGGCTCGTTTCCCGGTCTCGGCGGCTTGAAACAAAAATGTTTCTTCCCCATCCACTCGTAAAACTCAGTATTGTGGGAACCTCAGTGTCCGAAAAGTAGCGTGCTCGGCCTCAAACCTCTAGGGTTTGAATGTCTCATCCTGTGTCTGGAAGGCAATGTCATTCATGTTCCCAAACGTCCATATTGGATGCTGAAAGTGTATCAGGTGATGCCTTAACTTGTACAATTTGTTTTGGTCCAACTTCTTCGACGTTGGACCGCCGTTCCACAAATGCTATACAAATGTTTTGTGTTTGCTGGGAAACAACATATATCAGTATATATGCTATTACAACTATAAGTTATTTGAAGGCCTTTATGTTAAAGGTGATCTATCACCCCTATATAGTGTGAATAAATTTGTGAAAAATAAATCAAAGTTGCCACAAGATGGGGCACAAGCGTTTCTTTATATGGGGTGATTGGCTATCATGTGACCCTCTGAGGGGTCACATGATCGCCAATCACCTAATATAAGACATAATTATTCATGTCATATAAGGGGTGATAGATCACCTTTAAGAGCCTCTTTTTCATGTGTTTTATATGTTATACCTCAAATATTTATTCTCTTATATGAGCTGTTATTACTTCAATATTTTGGAGGGTTAATTGATCTGTATCTGTTTTAAGAAATAAAGTATTGTTCATTACTAAACATGTATACAAAATGCCACATTTCGTCAACGCTACTGATCTATCACTATTATCACGATAGTCAACTTCCTCTTATTCCCATCAGAAACGTAAGGATAAATCTTATCTTTTCTAATGAAAATAAGAAAAAGGTAATATAATCTTAATTTAATTAGTGGAAGGGGCCCCAGGCACTTGGATGCCGGCTTATTCGAATTTAACACACATCTGATAACTGAGCTTACGTCTACTAAAGTCACATCACGTAATATCAGTTTTATGTGAACATGATGAACAAGCGATCTAATTTATAACACACATAAATGGATTATTGACGAGTTATAACCATTAAAGCGCTGAAATAATTTGTAAAAAAAACTTCGTAACAAAAGGTTTTTTTCCAATTTTAAATCATTATAAATGTCTTAGTTAGCTCTTTCGGATTCATTTAAATACCTATGTTATGAGGCTATAGCCAATATAAATAATTTCACTCTTATTGTGCGGAGATCGACTTTAAACGTCAGAAACTGACGTCTACATCAGTCGATCCCCGCGCTGTAAGGTTTAAGACGGCGATTATCAGAATTCATGTTGGGCCAGCGTCTTAGGCGATGAACCAACCATAACTAGCTAGCTAAAACTACAAGAAATTCCACCGCTGTATAAACGCAAGTTTGACATGGACCTAGGTTGATACAAACCAAACATATACTTGGAAAGGTTTCCAATATTTCTGCATAGAATCACCAATTATGACGAAATTTAAAATGGCCGCCAATAGAAAACGTATATGTTGACTAATTGTTTAATATTTGTCACAGGAAAACATGTACTTGTTCGACATTTCTTAAACAATGTACTAAAACCAGCTACGAATGGATCTTGTGGCCCGAGTCATGTTGGTTAATTGTACAACACAGCTAGGTTGAGACACAAAAAGAACACTCCCACATTAACCCTTTAACCGCCAAATTATCTGAATTTTCACCCAATTGAAGTTGTGTCTCGCTGACGCGATCCACAACTTCAAGTCAGTGAACATTATTCAGATTTGGCAAAATGGAGGTCAACTCTTTTCAAATCTTGCTGGTTGATGTCACATTTTATCTTCAACTTGATAAAAATGTGGTACTTAATGTGCAAATAAAAAATAAAAATCCGAATATATGCGGCACCGGCGGTTAAAGGGTTAAATGCCGGTTAGGCCTAGTGACGGTAAAATTCTAAATGGCAGACATGATGTGGAGAATCAATTTGTCTTTCTTGCAATACAATGTGAAGGTCATTCAATAAGGGAAATTGATGTTTTCCCAGTTGATAATGTAACCAAAATTGATAATGATCAACATTCAGATTATCATTCCTGTCTAGACTTGATACAAGAAAATACCAGCTGACACCAATCATGGTTTTAAACTATATGTGATACCATGTATATTGTAATTTGATTTTAGCAGACTAACCATCTTCTATACACATGTACATATATCTTTTCTATGAAAAATAAATCTGTAATGACTGTTATTAAATGAAATGTAGGTCTGTCTGTCTGTCTGTCTAGCCGGTATTGGAAAAAGTCTAAACTTGCCTGGCAAATTAACAGTTTCTGAATGTGATTTCGCTTCTTGAAAAATCATTGTATTAGACAACACTATTTTAAGAAAAAAATTAAATTCAAATGGCTGTTAAAGCACCTTCCAATGATCGGCTTTGTAACCACCGAGATTGATTATAGATGGTGTGCTGTTCCATATAACCACCGACATCGATAATAGATGGTGGGCTGCTCCATATAACCACCGCCATTGATAATAGATGGTGGGCTGTTCCCTATATAAGCTTTTGATTGAACAATTGTCTGCCACAAGACCTAGGATAGCTCCGTGTGCAACGACCATGAGCGGCAGTCAATTTTCCATGATCGTTGTCACTGGATAAATTGCATCGTTTCTGGCAGCAACTGCAAGTTGGACTCTAGCAGCAAGCATCCACGTGGAACATCTGGTTGGAACCCCACAGGGACACGTTACCGTGCACTGGCCCAATGCCGGCCTAATGCCGACCAAACGTCTGCGATGTCAGACCAGAGTTAATCCACCATTAAGTGAGCGCTAGCTTCTGTGAGCTGGCACAAAACCCGTTGCCAAGGCAACACGCCATCAGCTGTCAAATCAACGTTTTTCTCATTTTGGTAATTAGAACAGCCTCACGCTTCGCTGATCGGCGGCCATTCACACGCGTCCTTGACCTTCTTTGTTGAGCTTCTTTGTCACTCGGCAGGGGGCGTTGGTTATGATAAGTCCTGGAGGACACAGAGGGATATCCCCTGTTGTGATTTCCTCATCATGTTAGAAATATTGCGCTATTTAGCCTGCTGTTGTCACCCCTTCCCCGTCAAATTCTATCGTGTGTAGATTGGATGCAGATCATACTCGAAAAACGATGTTCAACATTATTCAAGTTTAGAATTTTCTCAATAAATTAAACTCTCAATCATCATTAAAATATTTGTTTTAACTTTTCAGGTATGTTTAGTGTTTATCCAATTCTGTCTTGTTTTGTGCCTATATTTTTGTCATAATAGTTTTTGGTCAACACGTGAATTAAAGTAAAATCCTAATTTTCTGTCTTTATTCAAATAATTATTTTCTTCTGCAAACATAGATTTGTACATGTATTCCTTCATCCCCCCCTTCCGCATAATCACAATCAAACCAAAGTTAGAAATTAAATTCTGGATTACACGTTCGAGGATTGTCGCCTCCTGATCAACATGATCAAATTACACATTAACAAAAAAACTCACACATTATTAGCAAAAAGAAATCTGGTTTGGATAATTGTTGCTGCGTGAAAGTGGTCCCGCTTGCCCAATATCACTCCCTACAGTACCAGCAAAAATAAGGCATTGCCTCTTGCTAGATAAATGGGAACAAATCTAGTATTCTACCCCCGAATCACGTCTCTAACCATTGTTTTTACTTAATTGTTCGTAAAACCAGATCATTTGAAGGAGAAATTAACCCTTAAAGAGCTAAAATACATTTTATAAACCATGGAGACCAAAGGTTTTTTTTTCAATATGAAATCACCATATATGTCCTAGTTATTTCTTTCTGATTCATTTGAATACCTATGTTATGGGTCTACGACCATTAGAAATATTTTTACTTTTAGCGGGGCCGCTGGGAGAGTTAAATGGGATAGAGTGGCAGACGCTTTCTTTAAAATTGTACATGTTTAATTAATTGTGTGGGTCCCGGAGTTTTATAGCAAATCCAAATGTGCTAAATATCAAATGGAAGCTTTTGATTTTAACCAGTAGTTGTATTTTAGTTGAATTATTTTTATTAAAAATACCTAACATGTCGTATATAATTATGCGACAGTAGCAGGTAAAGGGTTAATATCGTGTATCTCTCTCGTGCCCACCGTAGACTATCGCGTTAATGGCGGCCAACGCAGATACCGACTTTAACCCTTACAGTGCAGGGATCGACTTTAGTGGTCAGAATGTGACGTCTGTAGACGTCACATTCTGACCACTAAGTCGATCCCCGCACTGTAAGAGTAGAAATATTTATATAGGCCGTAGACCAATAACATGGGTATTCAAATGAAGCGGAAAGAGATAACTAAGACATTTATGATGATTTCAAATTGAAAAAAAACATTTGGTCTCCATAGTTTATACACAAATGATCAGCGTTGTAGGGGCTCAATCAATATAATGGCCTAACGCCCTTTGCTTGCTGGGATGCTAGCGTGTATTCCCTTTAGAACCACAACGCTCTAATACTTCGAACCCTCGCCTAGCGAATATATAGTGATCCGCCCGAGCGTAATCAGCCTTGATCGTTGACCTCGACGTCTGTGTTCTAAGTTACTCTAATGGTAATTTATATACATATCCTATGGTGAATCACTATCTCGACGCACGACCTGATGTTCATTAAACATGCAAGCAAAAAACAAAAATAATTTGCAACTCGTGATATATTATTTTGACACTCCAAATGACGTAAATCTCCGCGGAATTTGATGTTTCGGTGGCTAGCCACATAGCCCTGCAAGCTATAGCTCGGCAAACATTGAACAATTATAGGGTCAATGCTGGCACAGCGTCTACGACGTTGGACCAGAATTTATTCTACATTGGTTCATCATGTTGTGCAAGCTGGGATCTATCTGCAGCTCGTGGCATTGGACAGGATAACGGACAATTATCGAGCACGATTTTAAGCAATCAAGTCAGGGTCCAACTGCTGAGATTGGTGCCCCGCAGTCACCCAGCCCGCGCGATAGCGTGGTCAACAATAATTAGAGCGGAAACCAGTGTAATCAGGTCAAGGTCACTTAATGTACCCTTGCAATGCCGCGCTCGTATCGAGCAGTTGGCATACACATAGCAAATGAAATTGAGAATTTTTTTTTTCAACTTGAATAATATTAGAAAAACATTAGCTTATTTGATAAAGAGAGACGTCCAAAATATTATAAACTTATCATACTACGCAGTTTACTACACTAAGTCCTAAAGAATGGCTTCATGTCAAAACAATTAGGACGTTGTTGGAGGTAGACCTAGTGTGAACATGACCACAGCGAGCATTGATAAGGCTTAATGCCATAATACCCTGATTGACTGGTGTGTGTAGCATGACATCAAATGGGAATGTCTAATGTGCTATGACGGCGTGATGATACCGAGCAATCACCACATTGCTATGTTATTGCACACTAATTATTTACAATAATTGAAACCTAATTATTTATAATTTTAAATATAGGCATATCGGCTACATTATAATCACATCTCACATTTAATTATACTGTATACTATTTAAATATTTCACATTGAGGTCTATGTATTCTTAATATATTGTAGCGCATTAATATAATAAGATGTAAACATTCGAACCAAATAACACTTAACCTTGAACTAACTATAACTAACCACAGTGTATCTAACTGACTCATCGTCCGACAGACCGACCGACAGACCGACCAGTCGAGCGATTGAGCGATCGACTGCCTGACTGACTGACTGACTTAATGACTTAATGACTTTATGATTGACTGACTGAAAAACATCACTTTCCTAGCATGTGCAGAAACCCGATCTTGAGAAGGTAGGCAATTCTGTGAAACTCAATGACCTCGATCTCCATCATTTTCACCGAGCTGGCTATACAATGAAGTATGGGGGAGGGTTCTTATATAACCTAGTTTTTACCGAGTGACGTCACTGCGTTTCACAGAATAGACTCGAGATACATGTAACATGACAATGATAGCTACAAAGACATGATTCATAGCTAAAATGGCATGATTCCCATACGTCACATTCCCTCACGGCACATTCCAATGACGTAACTAATGATTCCCATACATAACATCCCCTCACGGCACATACCAATGACGTGACTAATGATTCCCATACATAACATTCCCTCACGGCACATTCCAATGACGTAACTAATGATTCCCATACATAACATCCCCTCACGGCACATACCAATGACGTGACTAATGATTCCCATACGTCACATCCCCTCACGGCACATACCAATGACGTGACTAATGATTCCCATACGTCACATCCCCTCACGGCACATACCAATGACGTGACTAATGATTCCCATACGTCACATCCCCTCACGGCACATACCATTGACGTGACTAATGATTCCCATACGTCACATCCCCTCAGGGCACATACCATTGACGTGACTAATGATTCCCATACATAACATTCCCTCACGGCACATACCAATGACGTGACTAATGATTCCCATACGTCACATCCCCTCACGGCACATACCATTGACGTGACTAATGATTCCCATACGTCACATCCCCTCACGGCACATACCATTGACGTGACTAATGATTCCCATACATAACATTCCCTCACGGCACATACCAATGACGTGACTAATGATTCCCATACGTCACATCCCCTCACGGCACATACCATTGACGTGACTAATGATTCCCATACGTCACATCCCCTCACGGCACATACCAATGACGTAACTAATGATTCCCATACATAACATCCCCTCACGGCACATTCCAATGACGTAAGTAATGATTCCCATACGTCACATTCCCTCACAGCACATTCCAATGACGTAACTAATGATTCCCATACATAACATCCCCTCACGGCACATACCAATGACGTGACTAATGATTCCCATACATAACATTCCCTCACGACACATACCAATGACGTAACTAATGATTCCCATACGTCACATCCCCTCACGGCACATTCCAATGACGTAACTAATGATTCCCATACGTCACATCCCCTCACGGCACATTCCAATGACGTAAGTAATGATTCCCATACGTCACATTCCCTCACAGCACATTCCAATGACGTAGCTAATGATTCCCATACCCAATATCCCATCACGGCACATTCCAATTCCCATACGTAAGATTCCCTCACGGCACATTCCAATGACGTAACTAATGATTCCAATACGTAACATTCCCTCACGGCACATTCCAATTCCATTTCCCATACGTAACATTCCCTCACGGCACATTTCAATGACGTAACTAATGATTCCCATACCTAATATTCCCTCACGGCACATTCCAATTTCAATTCCCATACGTAACATTCCCCCACGGCACATTCCAATGACGTAACTAATGATTCCAATACGTAACATTCCCTCACGGCACATTCCAATGACGTAACTAATGATTCCCATACGTAACATTTCTTCACGACACATTCCAATGACGTAACTAATGAGTCCCATACCCAACATTCCCTCACGGCACATTCCAATGACGTAACTAATGATTCCCATACCTAACATTCCCTCAAAGCACATTCCAACGGCGTAACTAATGATTCCCATACAAAACATTCCCTCACGGCACATTCCAATGACGTAACTAATGATTCCCATACGTCACATTCCCTCACGGCACATTCCAATGGCGTAACTAATGATTCCCATACATAACATTCCCTCACGGCACATTCCAATGACGTGACTAATGATTCCCATACGTAACATTTCTTCACGACACATTCCTATGAAGTAACTAATGATTCCCATACATAACATTCCCTCACGACACATACCAATGACGTGACTAATGATTCCCATACATAACATCCCCTCACGACACATACCATTGACGTGACTAATGATTCCCATACATAACATCCCCTCACGACACATACCATTGACGTGACTAATGATTCCCATACGTAACATCCCCTCACGACACATTCCAATGACGTAACTAATGCAATGACGTAACTAATGATTTCCCTACCTAACATTACCTCACGTCATATTCCAATGACGTACCTAATAATTCCCATACGTAACATTCCCTCACGACACATTCCTATGAAGTAACTAATGATTCCCATACGTAACATCCGCTCACGACACATTCCAATGACGTAACTAATGCAATGACGTAACTAATGATTTTCCCACCCAACATTACCTCACGTCATATTCCAATGACGTACCTAATAATTCCCATACGTAACATTCCCTCACGGCACATTCCTATGAAGTAACTAATGATTCCCATACGTAACATTCCCTCACGACACATTCCAATGACGTAACTAATGATTTCAATACGTAACATTCCCTCACGGCACATTCCAATGACGTAATTAATGATTCCATACGTAACATTCCTTCACGGCACATTCCAACGACGTAACTAATGAATCCCATACGTATCATTCCCACGATACATTGAAATGACACAGGGGAACATTAACTCATACAGTCATGCAGGCGTCCCGGGTTCGAACCCCGTTGATCCTACTTGGGTCTTGCAGAGATATATCATTACTCCTAATATGACTAGGCGATCTTGTTAATAGCGGCCTCGTCAGGTTAAGGTTGAGAGCAGTTTGTCGAAGTTAATTTCGGGCAGGACCGCGCGCTGCGCGCTCAGTCACAAGATCACACGTAGAATTCCAAGCTGAACACCATCCCAGCAAATAATGATGCTTTAATGTTGGCCCAACGTCTGCGACGCTGGCCCAACATAAAACACTATTGTTACATCGTGTGCCTGCTGGGACATAACCCGATCAATACTGCCCACTCTCCTCATATGGCAAGCGATCACATAAAAGGCATCCCGTCTCACTTTTTTCGCGCGGGACAATCGCTCACAACACCAGGTCTACGTGGACTATTGACAAATTAAAAACCAAAAAATCTCCAGAGAAATAAACCGTTTCTAATAACAGGGATATATTCTTTGACACGTGAAGCTGTGATAGTTTTGTCTATTTGTTTGCCAACACCTGGCAACCCCCCATGCCCAGCCAACCCAGCACATTAACGCAACGTTTGGCCAACATAACTTAATGTTGGTCCACTATTTCGCTAACGGCCTGTGCTAACAGCGCGATGGCAGATGTGGGTGCCCAATGACCCATGCAATGTTGCTTCCGGTTGAAAGTTTCTGGAGCAATTGACCAGTCGCCCTTTTTTCTTGTTTTTTGTACCGGAGATGTCATGTTTTATTCAGCCCTGTGCCAACAAACACGGGATGTTGACCCAATGTTGGGTTAATGCTGGGCCGACGTTGCCGGAAATAATTAATAATGTGAATAAGCCGGGTATGCCGCGTTGTTTTGTAGATGGCATCTAATTATTCTAAATTTTACATTTATGAATATGAACGCTATTATTATCATATATGTTAATGCGATAGAAGATTTCATTTTCATGTTTGTGCTGGTTAATCTGATGATAATGATACATACTTTTCGAAACATAATGACTTTTTATTTAGACCCATATAGCTAAAGAGCGTAATGTTAAGGAGCTGTATTTTTTCAGTAATTCAGTTTTTTAGATAAAAAATGCATTTTTCGTGAATGTTTCAGTTTTTTTCATTGACAGACAATCACATCCCTGAAATATAATAGTTTTTTTTATTATTTTCTTTGCTGGACCATGAACGTATCATGCATTATCACATTAACCCTTTAACCGCCGGTGTCGCATATATTCGGGTTGTCATTTTTATTAGCACATTAAGTACCACCTTTTAAACATGTTAAAGATAAAATATGACATTAATCAGCAATATTTGAAAACAGTTGACCTCCATTTTGTCAAATCTGAATAATTTCCACTCACTTGAAGTTGTGGATCGCGTCAGCGAGACACAACTCATCAGGTACGCAAACGAAAGGGACCATAATGGACAATTAACATCTTTCAAAAATGGGGACAGATACGTTTACGCAATAGCACCTATTGTACCCATTCTTGACAGAGAAGCTATTATATGTGGCAAAAAATGTCGAGTTTTTCATGATGGACAGTTTACAAAGATGTGTAAGTGCTGCAACGATCCAGGCCATTTTACAGGTGCTGATAACTGTCCTGGTTTGAATAACGGACCTGAACCCATTACCTTCTCATCATACAGGATGCCTCTTTCCAACTGCTATAACACTGATATTACAATATTTAATAACAAGTTCAACAGCATACAACAAGCGTGGCTGTGGCGCAAGGCTACAGACCTTGACAAAAAAGACTTAGCTAAAGATATCAAAACCGCTAAGCACGCTGGAATTGTGACAGCTATAGGAAAACATTTATCAGAAGACAAAGATTGGGATAGCCAGCATACATCTACTATGAAACAGCTGATAAGGGCCAAAGTAGAACAGTGTGAGGAATTTAAAAACATTATAATGGAAACGGAAGACACGCCGTTTGCGGCAGCGATAACTGACCCTTACTGGGGAACTGGTCTCAGCCTTAAACTGACAAAAATAACTAAACCCAGCTTTTGGCCAGGGAACAATATGCTGGGAGTGTTACTCGCAGAAATACGACAAGAACTGCAAGATAAAACAAGGCACCACAACAATGTTCGTAATACAGACAGTAACAGCAAAAATGATACACTGACTGATGCCGACGACTCAATTGAGAACACTCAAACATACGACATGATCAGTGAGTTTGACGCCAACGAGACGCTGAACAATAATGACAATACCATCACATGTGATCCAGACGATGACTTGACTAGTTCACAAACTAGTAGTCTGGATATAAACTCAGTGATTACAGCTACTACAAACGACAACACATCAAGTGATAGAAGCCGCCGAATCCATCGTACCCCCGCTAGGCGACGGGAGTCAAACAGCGCTCCATCACCGGCACGCAACAACAGTAAGACAAAGAGTGATACATGTACGTCATCTAAAACGCACCAAGATACGCTCGATGAATTCCTGCGTAAACGAAAACAATCAGCCACTCCGCCTAATACTAAAGAAACAAAAACATACCGGAAAGACGATGGTAAAAACTATCCGATCGCTGCAAGTGACACCGGATCGTGAGTTATCATTATGGATATACGGCCGGATCTCTACCCTATATGTATGTATTATCCACACGGACTATGATTCTGGTTACTGATAAACAATGTATAGTAATTTACGAGTAGTGAGCATTAATGCAAGAGGAATAAATAAATCCTCCAAACGCAGATCTTTATTTAAATGGCTAGAAGACCATAAATCTGATATCACAATGTTACAAGAAACTTTTTTAAATAAAAAATATATAGATCTAGTGGAAAAAGAATGGGACGGTACTATAATTAACAACGTAGCAGACTCAACTCATAGTAGAGGGATTGCTATTATGTTTAAAAAAGATCTAGACATGAATATTAAAAACAGTGTATCTGATAAAGAAGGTAGACGATTGCTAATTAATGTAACAATTAACAACCAAGATTACACGCTCGTCACCATGTACTCACCCAATATATGTTCTAAAAGAATAGAGTTTTTCAAACATACTGAAAAATGGATCAATCATTATGCAACCACTAATTCACATTTAATAGTTGGAGGGGATATGAATAGTATAATGAAGCGAACTGACAGATCATCTGGTATAATGGAAAAATGTAATAACCATTTCATTAACTTTCAAAACAATTGTAATCTAAAAGATTCATGGACTTCGTTATTCCCCACAGAAATAAAATATACTTATATTCCACAAAATAAAAATGCTGCACGCAGTCGAATTGATTATATTTTACTATCTAATCATCTTATAAATTCCCTATCAAAAATAAATGTGATCACTGCACCTGTACCTGATCATAAAGCTGTGGTTATAGACCTCAAATTGAACCCACAGAAAAGAGGTAAAGGTTATTGGAAACTCAACTGTAAATTTTTATCCGACGACACGTACATAAAATACATAAAAAACATCTTTAAAAACACTATAAACGAATACAAAAATTGTCCAAAATATTTAGTGTGGGATCTATATAAGATACGCGTAAAAGAATTTAGCATACAATATGGTATACAAGCCGCAAAATTAAAGAAGAACACCATAACAGAGATAGAAAAAGATATTGATGATTTAGATCAAACAATTGCAAAAAATCCAAACGATAACGAACTGATAGAACAAAGGGTTTTAATGAAACAACAATACGATACATTATGTTTAGAAAACATAAAAGGAGCCCAGATTAGATCCAGACTTCAATGGGCAGAAAAAGGGGAAAAAAATACATCTTTCTTTCTAAAATTAGAAAACAGCCGACAAACTGCAAATACTATTTATAAAATAAAAAATAAAGACGGAGAAATTGTTCACGACAACAGAGATATTCTTAATGTAACCGAGAACTACTACGACACTCTATACAATTCAACTAAACCTACGACTAAAAACATTAAAGATTATTTGAATAAAATAGATATTCCCAAGCTTAACGCTGAGGAACAAATTATATGTGAAGGAAAAATAACTACCGACGAATGCGATCAGGTAATCAAAGAATTAAAACTTAATAAGTCACCAGGATTAGACGGATTACCAGGAGAATTTTATAAAACTTTGTGGCCATATTTTGGGAAATATCTTGTGGAAGTTTATAACGAATGTTTCGACAATGATGAACTATCTCACTCTCAAAAACAATCAGTGATAACACTTATTTTCAAAAAAGGAAACAAAGAAGAATTAAAAAATTATCGCCCGATCAGTTTAAGTAATATTGATTATAAAATTATTGGATTTACTCTTGCCAATCGATTACAAAATGTGATCGGCAAAATTATAAGCCCCGATCAAACAGCTTATATCAAGAACCGATTTATTGGCCAGAACATACGATTAGTATCTGATGTGATTGAATTTTCGAATGAAAAAAACCTCGATGGAGTATTGTTAAGTTTAGATTATGAAAAAGCTTTCGACACAGCTGAACATAAGTTTCTTTTCGAATGCTTGCAATTATACAATTTTGGACCGGATTTTATCAAATGGATCAAAACTTTGTACAAAAAGAGTGAAATATATATAAAAAACAACGGATACCTATCAGAAAATATACATCCTTCAAGAGGCGTTAAACAAGGCTGCCCAATATCCGCAATGTTATTTATATTAATCGTAGAAACGCTAGCAATAAGTATTAGGAGCAACAAAAACATAGAAGGAATACAAATAAATCACAATGGGAAGAAAATTGACATAAAAATAACTCAATATGCAGATGATACTGTAATCATACTAAAAAATATAGATATGATAAAGGAAACAATGTTAGAGCTTCAAAAATTTGCCAAAGTCAGTGGCCTTAACCTAAACATAGACAAGACTATCGGAATACGATTAGGTCCAAATAAATATAATACAGGTACTTTCCAGGGAATAAAAATAACAGATAAACCTTTCAAATATTTAGGATTATATATTGGGCATAAGAAAACTAACTGTGATACATTAAATTGGAACGAAAAGCTACTTAAAGCCAAAAAAGAAATAATCAAATGGAATTGTCGTAATCTAACAGTATGGGGTAAAATTATTGTTCTCAAAAGCTTAATATTATCTAAATTTACTTATCTAATGATGAATACTACAATAGAGAAAGATTTCTTAAAACAATTAGAAAAGATAAGTTTCCAATTTATATGGGGTAAGAGAGACAAAATTCGTAGAGCGGTAGCATATACAAAAATTAGCAAAGGCGGTTTAAATATGATAAATCCAAATTTAATGTGTCGATCATTAAAGGCCACGTGGGTCAAACGGATTCTAGACGGATGGGAAGAAAATTGGACGATTTTTGCGAGAAAATACCTGTCAAGCTATTTGAAAAATAACCTTTTATTCTATATGCGCATTCGTGACATTAAAATGATATCATGCCTTGAAAAACTGCCACCTATCTACAGATCGATTGTTGAAGCATTTATTTCAGTTCACAAATGTGAAGACCTAGATAAAAATAAAATACCCTTATGGGGCAACAATAATATTACAATATTTAACAAAGATAAAAAAATAAACATGTCACTATTCTTTGAATCTTGGATAAACAGCGGATTAATATTCTTAACAGATTTGAAAATAACTAGCTCAGAGCTTGATGAATTATATATTTATGAGAAACTACAACATAGAACAAATTACCTTTGTGAAATACTTGTAATAAAAAAGGCAATAAAAACAATACTAAAACAAAACCCGAATAATATTCCGACGCCCAGAACTGATAACGAAACAGATATACCATGTAATCATACTGCAAAAGATTTTTATAATATGGGCACAGAAAAGGACCATATCCCTACTTCCGAAACCTACTGGAAATTTTTCTTCTCAAATATAAACAATAATTTAAATTTCGAAGATGCTTACAAACAGAAAATTCTTATAATTCCTGATAATAAATTAAAAGAATTTAATTTTAAACTACTACATAATATACTACCATGTGGAACCAATTTAAAACGATGGAAATTGAAAGAAATTAGTAGTTGCAGTATATGTAAAGAAAACCAAGACATTATCCATTTGTTGTACACATGTAGACAAATAAGGCATATATGGCAATCTCTAAATGATGTATTAAATGTAAATATCAGACCTATCCATATCATATGTGGACATCATTCTATACCAGATTTTATTATTACTCTGATCAGTTATATAATTTATAAAGAATATATAATAGGCGAAATGAATAATACAGACAGAGTACATACAAATATGTACCACTTCATTTCAAGGGAATTGATATACAGGTATGCTATTTTTAAACATTTGCATTGGTTTAAAGGAAATATACAAAAAACGTTCGAGATTGTTTTAGAACATATGTCAAAACATTCCTAGTATGGTATTGACTACAAGTTTATATACGCTTTTTGTTTATATTGAGAGTGCTTGGTATACTTCTGAGTCTAATCTTTCAGCATTGTTAGTACGTAAAAGTAATTTTAAAGTATTAATTAAATCATCTTATGTAATTTCTTTAATTAACTCAAGAGAATGTAAATTATATCAAGTTATTACAGCATCTAAACCCAATTACAGTTATTGCAATTATGTATTCCTCCTTTTTCGTGATTTTTACAAGTGTAATATACATCATCCCTTTTCGCAAGGAGGAGTGATAAGTAAGATATCTGTCTGCAGCTATAACTATATATTCCAACACACATGCATGCCGTGATCAGGTGATATACTTTTTTTTGTTTTGTTTTTTATATCCGTGCATGTGAGTGGTAATATGTTGTGTTGTTGTGTCTTTTAAATGTTGTGACCTCACCATAATATTATCGTGACCTCACCATAATATTGGTGAGGTCACGGCAGCTGGCCTCGGGGTTCAAGATCTAGAATGCTTGATCTTGGCTCTCGAGACCAGAGAGGCATACACAACTGAACCCTATTATATTTGAATTATGTAATAACAATATTTTACAAGCATAATATTCAGCGTTACAATAATAAATAATATACTGGTGGCACGGCATACACAAGACTCGAGCCATTTGTTGGGTCGGTGTTTGGCCAGCGCTGCAAACGCTGGCCCAGCACTGACCCCGCCTCCTTTTTTGGCGTGTTGTGTATGCTGGGCAAAACGCACGACGGTTGACCATGTCCTGATTTGGTGGCTGGACATCTTTCCGGCAGTGGCCAGACATTATACCAACAGCAGGCGCAGGGTGTTGAATAGGTGTTACTTTAGCGTTGGTTCAGCGTCGTCGATTGTCGACCAACGCTGAACCAACAGCAAAATTATCTTCTTTCCCCAGCAGGCGCAGGGTGTTGAATCGCTTTGGCGTTGGTTCGGTGTCGTCGATAGTGGACCGGCGTTGAACCGGCGTTGCTTTCACCGCCTTGTGTCTGGTGGGTCATGTATTGTCAACTGTGATACCATACCACATAGCCAGAAAACGGGAGACGCTGGCATGGTGTTAGTTCAGTGCCGGGCCAGCGTTCTTGGCCCGACATTGATCTGGTATTGTGACGGTGTCTCGCGTTCACTGAGTACTATTTGTTTTTCTGTTTTTCTGTGTCAGTAACTCGCATTGGGCCGATGTCGATTCTTTGTTCTTTTACAATGAGTCGGCAACGGCTTCAATGAATGTGCTTTTAAATGAACAATTTATTTACTGATAATACATAATTTGTATTTGTATTGTACATTTTAATCAATAAAAAAAAAAAAAAAAAGCGAGACACAACTCCAAGTGGGTGAAAATTCAGATTGAATAATTTGGCGGCCAAAGGGTTAATGGCCGTCCGTCTCAGCACTGTGTCACTCCGTGCGACGTGACGTTAAACCATACACTCGCTCACTCCAGCAGTGAACGCTTTGCACCTCGCATCTGCCCCCAGGGGGAGAATTAGAGATTTGGAACGATTTTGTTCGTGTTTTTTTCGCCCTGCAGATGTTTACTCAACCGCCGAGCAAACATCAGCTGCCAGGAGATCCACTGTGATTTTCATCCAAATCGAACGTTTTTTGTGTGGCTACAGCTGTAACCAAACACAGGCTCAACGTTGGACCAATATCTACGACGTTTATCTAACGTTGCACCGGCGTTGCACTCACACCGTGTGCTTTGCAGTGAGTGCTCAAACTGCTTCAGTACAAATCAGCGCCTAATGTTGGCAGGAGGTTGGGCTAGGTGTTGGCGGATTGTTTTGTAGAGAATCGTGGTAGCTGGAGGCATTGCTAATATAGCATAGAGATATGACAGGAAAAAGAAGTTCAGATATAAGCCCTAAGATTTTTAATTCGATAGACTTTAAGTAGTGTTTATAAATAATAAGATGACAGGAAAAAGAAGTTCAGATATAAGCCCTATAGCTTTTGAATCCCATAGACTTTGTGTAGTGTAGGTAACCACCCACCTGTTAACCCTTACAGTGCGGGGATCGACTTTATACGTCAGAATCTGACGTCTGTAGACGTCAGATTCTGATGTCTAAAGGCGATACCAGCACTGAAATATTTATAATGGTCGTAGACCAACAACAAAGGTACTCAAATGAAGCGGAAAGAGCTAACTGAGACATTTATGATGATTTCAAATTGAAAAAACCCTTTGGTCTCCATGGTTTATACAAGCATAATTCAGCGCTCTAATGGTTTGGCAGGGTAATCTATAATTGTTAGACTTAAGCCATAAAATACACTTAAACTGATCTACAGAACAAATAATATGTTTACAAGACGATATTAGTAACGACTAACACTCAAACATGTCAAAATGGTTAATTGTTAATAATTTGACTTTTTGGATGCATAGTCACATATGTGATCACTTTACTAATCAATAATTAAAAATGACCATACCAAAACCCATTCATTTCCAGTCAAGAGTTTGCATATTATGAGCTAGCTTCTCAAATAACTACTGCTACTGACACTTTGGGAAAAAATAGTATGCAGTTATATAATCTGTAATTATCCATCTCATTCTTCAACAGTTTTGTTTTTTTCTTTCGTGCCTTTTACTGTTTGAATTTAAAAACAAGTGTTTGTTTAACGCCGAAATCTTTAAAATTAGACATACGAATTAAACATGAGTTTTGTTCATATTTTATTTCATGCAGACATGGAATACACATTAAGCTATACGTTTTTTTAAACCAAAGCATCATAATCAGATGTGGTTGCCAAATCTTTGTTATAGATGTGAATTCGATAGCTGGAATTCCAAGATATATCTGACGATCGCCTTGGCCATGGCACTGGCTGCTAATGACCGGAATCCTGCATAATAAATGATGACTGAGTGCTGCAGATGATTGTGTTCGTTACGCTTCCATGAGTCCTCTCGGGTGATTTGTCAATCTGAACGGACCGACAACCAATCTGAGCGCCCGAGACAAATGACAACTACATCCCGCAGAACGGTCAAGACGAGTAATTGATTAATCACAGCTCCACCCATCAGAACGTGTAAGTTGAGCATGCATTAATCACTGAATTCAGCTGTGGCCTTGGATAGAATTGCTGTAACTGTCTTTGCCAAATATACTGTTTGCCAACCTGTATAATTGTGGACTGTCAGGATAATGCATGTATTTCTAATATTATTTATACTACATTTTTGCAACAGAGGCTGCCCATTTGTTCTTTATTTATTGCATCTTGTTCTTTTAAGCAGTCCTTCTTTCTTAAATGTTGTATTTATCATCGTTTTAATGCTGTATAATGACCCCGAATTCAAAATATGAATGAGAAATGTATTTTGTTAGTAAGATTTACTATCACCACTAGTACTACAATATTCTCTTTCCATTACCGGTAATTTTTAAGTGATCTTTGTGCTGCTCTTGCAGCACCGGAGTGATATATTTGATACATACAAATAAAACTATATCAAATAAATCACGATAATAATGTCTCACCTTCCTAAATGAGCCGAAATCTAAGGGGGGTGGCTACTGACTACTAGTCCCTACCCAAATTGCTGCTTTAAATGGTTGTTTCCGTGTCTGGTAAATTAAGAAAAATACAGGAATGTTGTAATTCTGTTGATAAATTGTAAGCAAACACTGTTTTCTCTATATCGTCGCCTCGGAGCTAAAGGATCCTATCTGCCACTCTGACGAGTGTCAGATAGGATCCTTTAGCTCCGAGGCGACGATATGTGATATGAGGTAAAACTGTTATGTGAGATTTTCGGATGGACACAGGAGGTGAGAAGGATTTGTGTCTATTCTGGGAATGGGCGCAAGAATATTAAAGGATATCTGGGCTAATTGGACCTTTTACCACATATGGGGGCCTAGCTCAAAACTAATTGGTGAGCATACCATTCTCGCAGATGTTTTTCAAAAAGGACAGCTTATGCCTTATTATGGTGTGTCACATTGGAGTGTAACTAGAGACGGAAGGGGTGAAATCGGCCCTTAGAATGTTGGCATTATACATGTGTTTCAATGGGACTGGGATTTTGGGGTGGTGAGACCATAAGGCCAATAGCAGATCACGTGACAGTGTTTCCGTGTGTGCACTTGCAGTCGGCAGATGGCGTTAGATATCACCCATCTCAGGCTAATGTCTGACCTCATATTATCAGATGACCTCATATAGAATGTCACGTGAGGTGTTGACCTTTAGCTATCACGTGACGTTACGATAAGTCACGCTATCATCTCGCGTAGCAGACGGCATGGCAACTCTGGAAATGCCAGCAAATATGACTGCTTTCTCATTAACACTTTGCTGCTGATCAACACTATTGTCTTTTTTCAACCTGTTTTATTAGTCGATCAAATCACTGATATTGGGAAAGCAACGGATGTTTAAACATCAAGATTTGAAAATTTTCGGTCTCAAAGCAAACAAATATGAGTAATTTTCGCCAACTTGAAGTTGTGGATCGCGCATGATTTTATTTTTTTTAGAGTTTCAAGATTTTTTTAAATATTTTCTATCAACATTTCTTTGAATCCACTATGAAAACGTATAACTAAACTCTTGCTAAAGGACGGTTGAATGTCCCTACAACATTGGGCCACATGTTGATGCTGTCGGCCCAGCATTGGGAAAACAATCAGTGCTGCAGGTGTATCGCCCCCATGTCCTGACTAAGGGACACCAATTAGCGGCGAATGCTTTGATCTCACCGCCCAAGACGTGGGAATTGTGGTGTAAAGTGTTGTATATTGCTGACTTTTTTTGTTTACATGGCAATATACGACCTGGCAATTTAACTATTTCACTGTTTTTCTGGTGCTTTAATATTGTTTTTTTGACTTTCTTGTATCTTTAGGTAAAATCAGTAGGCTATGTAGCTTTATAAAAATTAAATTTTTAAAATTGACAAAATTGAAAATGTCTCATCCCAAGGGTTCCCTTTAATTTCTGTTGTTTAAGGCTATAGACGTGGTTCCCTTTCGACGCGGGAATCAATCGACTTTAGACATCAGAATAAGATGTCTTCATACGTAGGATTCTGATGTTTAAAGCCGCACTGTAAAAATAGAATATTTATAATGGCCGTAGACCCATAATATAGGTATTCAAATGAAGCAGCAAAAGCTAACTAAAATATTTATGATGATTTCGATTTGAAAGAAAAACCTTTGGTCTTTCGGCTTATAAAAAACAAATATCTTAGCGCTTTAAATTAAGTGGACATTTTATCCTCGTCTCGCGTTTGCTAGGTTGGCATGGCAACGGATCAGAAAATAACAGTTGTAAGTAATGTACACGATGATGAATATTGTTTGATCGTTAGGTGAATGTTTTTTGATAAATATTGTTGAATCGCTCGGCGGATTTTCATTTTCTCGTCTAGAAAAAAAACACATAAGAACCGCTGTGAGCTGGAGGCCTGGACACCTCAGTCCGGACGGGTACATGCCACAGGAATACATATTAGGAAGGCAAGCTAAAGTCACGATGCGTGCGAGATTACAATTCAGTTGTGTGTGATGTAGTGCCCGGGCGGAGGTTTGATTGATTGTACTCTGGGAATTTGTTTTCCATATGTTGCGACCTCTGTGAATCAGCGTGGATATATCAAGGTTGGGGAAAACAGGGTGGGATATGTAAAACTATTCATACAAACCAAGGTTGTTGATCCGATGTTGTTTTGATATTGGACCAGCGTTGCAGACGCTGGTCCAACATTGAAACAACATTGGATCAGTGCCTAGTATTTGTTGGGATTTGATAGATGTATCCTTTGTTGGGGATTTGAATATACAGAAGCTGATGAAACTTCATCGATGATTTCTGTTGAAAATTGCGCGCACATGGACTCCTCCTGAATAAATATGTAATGCAATATGTGATGAAGCTGAATTTTCTAGGAAGTTATTAACATATCAAATCACCACCGAAAAGTCAGTTGAAGCACGTATGCACAATAATATTCCCGTCGTTTCCCGATAAGGCAAGACTCAACCACTGCATCGCGGAAAGGTTTTAAAACACCATGATTTTTTTTCTCCTTTCTCACGACGGCACATGTTTAATCCTATCTCGATCTATATTGACTTTTCCACAAACCAAACCTTAAGCACAAGATGCAATGTTCTCTGTTATTCGCATATCAGACCTATGGCCTCTTCTGGATCCGTAAGAGTAGAAAAGCCAAGGAAAAAAGTTATTTACATTTTTTTCAAATGGGGTGATCACATCATTGCTTGAATAATACCATCAACCATAACGTCTTCTCTCCCTCCTTTTTTTCATTTCGATATTTACAAAATGTGAAACAGCATTATTTCTCTTTAATCTGTGTGCTATGAAAGTGGCACTCCGAACGTCTCCCTGCAAAAGAGGTAACGTCTTCACAATGTGAACAGTTCCTTGGTGTGGTATTACCATGTATCCTGGGAAATAACATTTATTATGACATGGATTTAAGGGCTAGATCGTCGCATGCCTCTGATCATAATATGTACATTTCTTCATACCGGTAGGCCCAAAATCTGACATTATACACAGCACATCATAACTGTTTTAAATCATTTAACCATAATCGAGACTGCGCATCTAATTTTACTGTCATTTGTTTTTAAATGTAATGTTCTTGTAAATGTAATGTTTTATTGTTTATTTATTTTATAGGTATGACCTGGTAAGTTCAACATTATCTTAATGCCGTATAGGACATAACGCAGTTACCATTCGTGTACTTAAAACAGCTCGATCCCCCCCTCCCCCCCCCCCCTCATCACAGATAAAACAAACCGATGGCATATCAGGGTGATTTCTCTGCAGAGCAACTATGGTAGTCATGATGGCGTCCAACTGGTATTCCTTAGCTTGGTCTGGTACACTGTGGGACATGCGCACTCGTCACAATTCGTCTGCTTTAACCAGGGATGCGATGATTGAGATGAGAACAAATGTTGTTTATTGATCGGACAAGCCAGATTTAAATTAAACACAAAACATACGAGTTACGAAAATAAAATCAACCACTCAGTCACTCGCCATCCTCTTTTTTTATAAAATTTGTCTACAATAAAAACAGAAGCAGAATGATGGAGCCAAAAAATGAGACGCATATCTCATTGCGATATGGCGATCGTACATATATTTGCACACTAACGTTCCCACGACACGCAGGCGTCCACCGATGAATTCATCTGGTATGTATATATCACCTCATGATAGATGACCGATGCTGGACATTTGAATATCAGATACACCCTGCCGAGGCCAATGATATGCGCCAGCCTTGACCGCGACCATGGCAGCTGGGTGCGCTACGCCAGCGCTGACGGAATGTTTGGCCAGCGTCTACGACGCTGGCTAAACATTCCACCAGCGCTGGGCTAATGTCGTCTAGTTCTGAGCATGTTGATGATAGTATCGGGTCCTAATGATGATCCTCTACATCATGGCTTTCCTCCCTTAACAGCCATTTGTCATGTCAACATCGCCAGCAGGGAGTGTGGACTCCAAGGACAAATCCAGAATGATACGTAGACACAAATTGAATCACTATATAGGAATGGTATTAAATATCAGAATCCATTATTTCCAAAACTACTCCTCTTCCAGTAGGACTGTCATTCCAGAACGTAATATCCATGTAGAATTTGATCGTCGTTTTTGGGTTTTATACATGTATACCAGAGCTTAAAATATAGTTTAATATAATCATTCTTCTTAAAGGTGACTCACTGTTATAACTATTATTTGGAACAACTATTATTTGGAACAAAAAAAAACATTTTGTTTGAAGAAAACATCCGATATCCACTTGTCTCACAATTTTGTAAAAAAAATATGCATGATTTGATGTTCATTGAATGTCATTTTGCAATGTTTAGATTACTAGAACACGGACAAAACAGACAGCATGGAAGATTTTCAGAAAAAGTGTGAGAACGGGCGTAAATGAAAACACAGTTTAAAATAATTATGACCAGAACATTTAATGATCAAGCTTGTTTGTTCGATGTCGTAGTTTGTTTTTCAGGTTATATTTGCACATGTTTTCAATGGTGAATTAAACGTGGAGTTGTTTTAAATTTGCTAACTAAGAATAAAAGTATCCCACCAAACTAACGTCCCTTTAATGTTGGGCCACCGTCTTCGATGCTGGCCCAACAGTAAACCACTATTGGATCTACACATTGCTGTGGTAATCTGATGAGCATCACTGGCGGGGAGGGGGGTCCGCTGGGTTTCCCACTATCCCTGAGTACTGTGTGAATTGGGATGACTCCGGACTAATCAATCTGGATCAAGCTATCGGATCCAGAGACCGACTTGCCCCCAACTTTGTGGATCGCTGAAAATATGCATCGCGGTGTTCTAATAGAAAATCTCCCTACCTCCTGGCCAGCAAGAGTGATTTGTTGGGACGGCCTTGGTTCACAACATTGTCTTCTTTCTGCACAATTGTTTGATAAACTGTTTGAAGCTGAGATTTCTGATGAAATATCCAGCTTCAAAATAATGAAGATAACATGTTTGATGATGATATATGTTTCATTATCAATGTTATTCAAGGACTTATTCTTCTAAAATCACGTTTTCATGCACAAGCCTGAGCTATATTGAAGTATATTTACTTGATTGATTGATTGATTGATTGATTGATTGATTGATTGATTGATTGATTGATCGATCGATCGATCGATCGATCGATCGATCGATCGATCGATCGATTGATTGATTGATTGATTAATTGATTGATTGATTGATTGATTGATTGATTGATTGATTGATTGATTGATTGATTGATTGATTGATTGATTGATTGATTGATTGATTGATTGATTGATTGATTGATTGATTGATTGATTGATTGATTGATTGATCGATTGATTGATTGATTGATTGATTGATTGATTGATTGATTGATTGATTGATTGATTGATTGATTGATTGATTGATTGATTGATTGATTGATCGATCAATCGATCGATCGATCGATTGATTGATCGGGCACACTGTGAGAGCAATCGACGGGAACAAGTCTGCTATAAATGTCACCTTTTCTCTGTTATAAGTGTTCTGAGTCTCAGCGATTACCCAAACACGTAATTAACCCATTCTTCGCAAAGTTATCTGATGGTTCACACATTTGAAGTTGCATCTCCTTACCGCGACCCACAACTTTTGTTTAATTTAAAAACTCACCATTGCAAATATTGATGTTTCAACACATTTTAATTACCAACAACAGGATTTTTTTCTGATCAGCTAATACATAAGATTTAAAATTCGCATATTCGTAATTAGCAGTGGAAGAGCTAATATTATTGTTATCAGACATCGCCATAAGGCATGGAATAATCTTATCACTCCGAGGGAGGAGAGGGGTATTTATGATTAGTGCTATTTCTAGAATGGATCGTTCGTTGATCCTTCAAACAATGGCTGCTACAAGGTTAAGGACACATGATTCATATCGCCCTGTTGACAGTAATTATTTATAATTTGACTTTATCATGGGACGGTCACGCCTACAGCTGACGCCCACACTATGCTCAATTGATATCTAAATGATTAATTATTAATATGAGTCATTGAAATCCAATTTAATTTATATGTATGTCTTTCGATCTAAGTGAAGGATTTTAACAGTCATGTTTATTGCGTGGACTTTTATATCGTGAAGATTAAAGGGATCCCGTGAGATGAGACATTTTCAATTTTGTCAAATTTGTAAATTTAATTTATATGAAGCTATATAGCCTACTGATCTTAACTGAAATACAAAAAAGTCAAAAAACAATTATCAAGCACCGAAAAAGAGTGAAATAGTTATATTTCCAGGTCCTTTATTTCCATGTGAACAAAACAAGTCAGCTATATACAGCACTTTACACCACATATTCCCAAGTCTTGGACGGTGAGATCAAAGCAGGCGCCGCTAAATGGTGTATTATAGTCAGGACAAGGGGGGATACACCTGCAGCACTGATTGTCTGCCCAACGCTGAGCGGACGGCATCAACATGTGGCCCAATGTTGTAGGAACATTTAACCGGTTTTTTAGCAGGTGTTTAGGTATACAAAAGTGTTGTTTGGGTTTTAAGCGGATTCATGGAAATGTTGCTAAAAAATATTTTTTTAAATCTGAAAACTCTGAAAAAAATAAAATCATGATCCGGGGGATACACTACTTCATTAAAAAACTAAAAACGAAAATTGATGTCATCCCAAGGAGCTACTTTAAACCTATTCTAACTTTATAGATCTGCTTCTTATCCAGTGAATATATTCATGATTGTGAGGAGCCTCTGTGGTTCTAACGCAACATTCTCAGCTTCAAATGAGGAAATGTATCAGTATTTAATAAAAATAAACATCTGCTAAATTGAATTAATTATTTTAATAATTACCATTTGATTGATTTCAGTGACATATCATCGATACATTTATTGAGTAACCCTTTTTCTGCTAAGTATATTTATTAAAATTTTTAACCATTGGATGCTGTGTAGCGATCCACAACATCCAGTGGTTGAAAATATGTGTTTAATTTGGGACCAAACATTTTAAAATCTTGATGGTTCAACAGGAATTTTATATTTATCTGTATTTTTTTGTATTTATAATCCTTTCTCTTGACATTAAGATAATGTGTAGAGATTAATTTCAAGGTTATTATTGAAACGAGTGATTATCTAAATGTACAAGGCATTTCAAAATACTGCATGGTACATCTATTCAAATCGTCGCTAATCTAATGCAAGAATCATTTATCAGCTATAGTAAACTGTTTGAGAATAACTGGTTTGATACTAAATTCATTATTTTACACTAAATATGCTAGAAAAGTTGAAATATGTCATATTCATAATTATGGTATTCGCATACCATAATTAGGTTGTTTGATGTTTGTATGTAATATAGTGAACCTAAACTTACCCTATTTTGCCATATAACCCTGTTCGTTTGCCAAATTATCACTTACTTACATTGTTTAAGTAGGTAACCCTTTGAAACTTTAAAAGTGTTGTATGAATACAATAATTTGATTATTTGTGTATTTATAGCACTTAATTTCGGTAAAATTTCGTGAAACATCAAGTCGAGAATTGCCGCAGAGATTCTCGATTTTACGTGAATGTAATGCACAAATTGCTCCCCTAGCACTCAGGAGGTTACCAAATCATACACCTCATCATCAACAAATTATATCTAATTTTCTCGGAATCACCAAGTACACCAGCCCAGCGAACATAATTATGATATTGACCCAGTGCTGATTTAATGCTGGGCCCCTGTCAGCGACGCTGACCCAACATTAAATCAGGATTCGGAAATGTGTTTGGTGAGAGGCTAGAGAAGTAACACCAGAGTACTGCGATAATAAGTACTCTCGACAAATTAGCTGTTTCTTCTGTAGCTAAACTTGCGGTCACTGGTCATACAGTACTCTGGTATTTTTTTGTGCACCTATCATAACAGTGGCCTTGTGTTTGTCATGTTGGAGATGCCCAGGACACATGGGTTCATATCCCAGCAAACACGAGACTTTGAACCAATGCTGGCTTAGTGTTGGCCCAGCATTGGGAATTGTTTGATTCTACCTTTATCAAAAACTTGGCTTGTCGCAAAATATTTGGAACAATTGATTTGATGTAATTTAAAACTTGAATTCTAGAGATTCAGACAGCAAAAGGCTAAAGGGAGTGGTTTTTCACAAGGTCATTTTCTTATTGGATTTCCAACACCATACCGAGGCACCCAGACATCAGCTAGTCCTGTGGCTCCTTTTATAGGTTTGGTTAAATTGAATCGGTGCAGACACGGTTATCAAAATATGGCTGATCAATCATCATTATTCTAC
This sequence comes from Flabesymbios commensalis, assembly GCA_964017125.1. Lineage (NCBI taxonomy): Eukaryota > Metazoa > Annelida > Polychaeta > Terebellida > Flabelligeridae > Flabesymbios > Flabesymbios commensalis. The sequence continues at coordinate 17,348,034 of OZ024912.1, forward strand.
ACCATAACAATCTACTGACATGTCGACGAGCCCTCCATGCCAATAATTACACCGTATATAGCGGACAGAGGGTCTAAGTGTGGGTACTATATATCAACAATAGCATGTCTCTTTGACCTCCAGGTTATTTGAATCCGTTATAACTCAACATGTGTATGTTTTTGTCAGATTGAGTTTAATTAACAAATAGTTTTGTAATAATGAGCTGTTATATTAAATGTGTCAGAGTTACGTTAGCCTAGCAAATAATTTTATATCTTCTCTCTAAACGGACGATAGAAAATAAGATACTTGTAGTATCGAAGAAGATTCATATTATTTTCTCTTAAACAAGCTGCAAATGGCCAGATAAAATATCATGTATGGAATATAAAATCCTACTGTGGAATAGTATATCACCGAATTCGCTGAGACTCATGATTCGCATGGAAGCTTGGCTTCCAATATGCTTACACTCATCATTACCTCTTATACCGCTAGATCCCGGGTGTTATAGATCCACTGTGGCTGACGTACAGTGTATGGGATAGTATTCTCTCTTGTGATTGACCCAGATCTTAGGCATTTGATTGGTCCATATGGTGGTATCGATCAATCACATGGCTAAGAAATAGGGTCACTTTTCAAATCCTTTAAGTGTTGAAATATTTTTATAGAAACCAAGAGACCAAAGGTTTTTTTTCAATCGTAAATCTCTTAGTTGGCTCTTTCTGCTTTATTTGAATACCTATGCCATGGGTATATGGCCATTATCAATATGCTACTCTTTCAGTATGGGGATCAACTTTAAACGTCAGAATATCACGCCTACAGCCGTCAGATATTGACGTCTAAATGTGGCCCCGTCTGTATACGGATGGGAATGGGAATATAATACATGTTTTGACAGTTTCATTCCCGTAAATATTACTTTACTCTTGACGCGCCGAAGTAGGTAAGCACATTTTCAACCAAATACGGCACCCAACCTTCAAGTGATTTAACCCTTTAACCGCCAAATCATTCAATCTGAATTTTCACCCACTTGAAGTTGTGTCTCGCTGACGCGATCCACAACTTCAAGTGAGTGAAAATTATTCAGATTTGACAAAATGAAGGTCAACTGTTTTCAAATATTGCTGATTGATGTCACATTTTATCTTTAACATGTTCAAAAGATGGTGGTACTTAATGTGCTGATAAAAAAATGAAAACCTGAGTATAAGCGACACCGGCGGTCAAAGGGTTAAAATGTCATACATACTTCATATATGTATTCCAAGAGAGGAATGGTCAATAATGCACAATGATTTTCAAAACATATTTTTAATGTCTAATGTTTTAACCCTTTAAGTCCTCACGATGCATTAAAGCATCATTTTACATCCCTGAAAACAGACTTAATTTTCCTACAACTAAGGATTTTAGAGGGGAAATTTCAATGAAACTGGTTTACCAATACATGACAATTTTCTTAAATTTATCACCCACATCAAATCATCTTCATCCACTACAAGTCGAAAATTGCGACAGCAATTCGCGGCTTGTAGTGGGTGAAGATGACTATTGTAAATTCAGACTTAAACGGGTTAATCCATGTGTTATTTTAACTCAGCTGAAGATAATAATTTGAATACAAAACAATTTGAATTATGGACCTACGTAACAATATTTGTTGAGCCTAATGGACTGAACACATTGTGCAGCTTCATGGCCACTTCTATTATACTATTTACGTCGAAATTAGAATGTCCTTGATTACTTACAAAGACCTCCAGTGCTCTGCCAATATATAATTACCAATCTGTGAGCTGTGCGATGATCAATTAAGAAATATACTTTAATATTTGCACCGAATAACTTTAAATTGCACCGAATAACATCAGTGAATTTTCTTAGACCCACCTTAATATTTATTGTATGATTTAATTATACAATCAGGTGATAAATAGCGAGAATAACTACACCAAATCTATAGCTGCACCAAATCTAGAATTCAACGTCCACTGGAATTTAATTTTCCTTTGGACATGTAGGGTTTGATTATGGAATGATAATAACGACTACTGTTCAATCGGTAAACAAATTATTGAAACTTATACACCCATTTGTTTGGAGCTGCTGCTAATGTATATGGAAATGTTGCCAACAAAATAATAGTACATCATAATTATATACTTAGTATAGCCTTATTAGTATATGCGATTTTATTTTTTCATCCACATTTAACATTTGCAGGCGGATGAGAATCATTAATTATTTACATTTAAAAATTATTTATGATGCTAGTAAAGGTAACATTTCATCACAGCGGTGAATTATCAAAATCACAAATAAGTACAGATTCTATTTTGAGTTTTTTCTGTTGTGCCACCTTATCTGATTCAATTAAATGAAATTATGCGTTTGGAAGTTAGAAACGAAACGAACAACATACCTGCTATAGGTGTGGTCACTGGGAAGTGTCATGGCTGGGAGGTCAATCATAATCCACCTGAATCTTAATATGTATCAGTATGATTGTCTCATTGATTCTGTTGATTCAGAAGGATATCCTATTTGTCTCCCAGTCAGAGACTGGATCATGTTCAACCCAATATAGAACTATAGTGCCCGAGCATGGTATTCTACAGTCTGATTTAACAGCTGTATGACCTCGTCATGTCACATTATGTTGCTGGTTTAGGATAGTGACTATCTATATATTTTAACCCATGGAATAGGATATTGCTTTATTTTTTAAATATTTTATTTATTGTTACTTTAATTGTTAATTTATTTTTATTTCTATAACTTTCTTTATTTTATATTGCTTTATTTTACTTGTATATACGGAATACGGCGTTTGCTCAACGGTTTGTGCTCGATCAGAGAACCACGTAAATCAGATGGCTCGTCTGACTGACTTTGAGCTGGACGTAAAAGAACCTCAATGGACGTAGGCGCAGTTTCCATCCGGCAAGACCTCAAAAAATCCACAACATGGAGGACTTGGCACATATATAAGGCCATGAATGATATCATGAATGATAACAGGCCTTGCTAAGTTACTCCCGTGGCGCGATAGCACAATAGTGCGTACTGCCACGTAATATACAGATACAGATATGTATGTCCAATGCCCATGAAGCGACATGCATTTAATCCTTGTCCTTGTGCAGCATTCCATGTCATCGGCATCCTTACGAAAATGTGTCTTAGCTTTGTAAGGTGATGTGATTGCATAATAATTAACTTAATTCATCATCATTAAATAATTTTACTCTATTATTTTAATGTTCATCGCCACCAATCAAATACACTAATAGGAAAAAAAAAATCGATTTCAAACTGTTTTAGAAGTAGAAAAGATTAAACCTTGTAAGCACCACAGTGTATCACTAACTCTCGTCCTGCTTGGACAAATGTTTTGTCTCAAGTTAACCCTTTCAAGCCTGACTTTACATTGACATCTTCATCCACTACAAGCCGAATGAAGATGATTTGAAGTGGGTGAAAAATTAAAGAAAATTGCCATGAATTGGTAAAAGAGTTTCATGGAAGTTTCCATTCTAAAAACGCAGTTGTAGGAAAATTAAATCTGTTTTCAGGGATGTAAAATAATGCTTTAATGAATGGTGAGGGCTTAAAGGGTTAAACAAATATATGTGTAATCCTCGCCCATTTGATGTTATGGGTGCGAGACACAATGACAATTTAACCCTTTAAGCCCTCACGATGCATCAAAGCATCATTTTACATCCCCGAAAACAGACTTAATTTTCCTATAACTATGGTTTTAGAACGAAAATTTCCATGAAACAGGTTTACCAATACCTGGCAATTTTCTGTAATTTTCAAACCACATTAAATCATTTTCACCCACTACAAGTCGAGAATTGCGATAAATTCAGGCTTGAAAGGGTTAAATAAGATGACTTCTCACATTTTGTACAGTCACGAGTGGTCTTCACTTTGAGCCCATGTCTCACTTTTACTGTAAGTTAAACGGCAATGTATGGCAGTCACGTCATGCGTGACTTCACCGTGTGAGTAAATATAAACGTTGTATTTTTCACATTTTTCGTGCGATATGGGGAAATACAGCACATAATGTGTTCGCTTAAAGGATCTCTCTTTACACGTGGAACGCGTCTGGCCTACTATATTTCTTCACACCACACTCAAATGAACATCGTTTGTGAATATTAGCGCTTTGATAGTCCAGGATCTGCCCTATAAGCCCGTAAAAATTTTGGGGGCGAGAGCATTTCTCATTGGATTCGTGATTAACTCACCATGGACATCAAAACTTCAGGAGGTGATTTTTCAAAATCGGTGGCATAACGCCGCTAGTGCCTGAAATCCAAAATGGCCGCCATCGGCCATAGTGAATATGTAACTTTTAAACTAATTGACCTGGAAACTTGTGTAATACCAATTTTCTATATGTTTTTGACCCGATAAAATCATTTCTGGGGTTCCTTTACATTTTGGAGTTCTTCCCATCGTAAAAATCCAAGATGACGTTTTTTAACGACTTAAAATGGATTTTTTTCGAAAAAGGAGCAAGACGCAGCATGCAGCCTAACTATTGATGAATCATCCCAGAAGGTCCTTCGTAGTTCGACTACTCCTCGATCACAATTGAATTCAGATGAACTTGAAAACAAAAAAACTATCAATAACAATTCCCAGGCGTAATCTACCAAAGTTTGACACCACAATTGAGCCAAGTCGTGCTCAGCATCTAGAATCACTACCGCTACACAAAAAGTTCTTGCTGCGGCACAACGTGACATTGAAATTGCCAAAGAACGTGTTTTTTTTATTAAATGAAATATTTACATATGACCATCTCTTTACCAACCCTTTATTTTCTGGTGCCTTTACTACCGCTACACATGACAAAAGCAAACTTGTTGCGGAACTAGAGAAATACCTTATATCCAGTGCAATGACGGAAACCAATGAAATGAATCGGGCTTTAGGCCACCTTTGTGCACATATAGGCTAAACTGGGCCAGGAGAACCTCCTGAGGATGGTGAGATGATTGAGATGACACTGTCCTCCAGACACAGGATTCGAAATTCGAGCCCTGGCGGTCTGAGGCCGAGCACGCTACCTCTCGGTCACGGAGGCTCCCCACAATACTAACTTTCACACGTGGATGGGGAAGAAACAATTTTGTTTCTTTCCAACCGCCGAGACCGGGAACCGAACCCCGGACTCTGGCGTGAAAGGCAGCGGTGCTAACCACTACCCTAGGAAACCAGCAATATATCTGTTGATGGATTTAAGACTGTTACCTTTTTTGATTTTATGTCGAGAATCAAACAATACACAAACTTATCTCATTGTAATAACTTTGGCGCAGTTGTGAACAGTGTGGTTACGGCAGGGATAAAGTTATGTCCACAAAGTGAATCTCTACATATTCTTTGTGATAGCTACCTCGATCATTCCATAAAAGAGAGGGAGAGGTTGCGAAGGGCTGGCAACCTTGGTGCAATTGAACTTTCTCTTTTAAATGAGTGCACTCCCATCCCACAGCAAATAGATAAATTCCGAAATTTTTCTTCGAACACAATTAGATTGCTTTAACTTGCTAGAAAAGTTGATGTTGCTCAAGTACGCCTGCGTATTGGTGATATTATAGTGAGGGGCATGGTTGTGAATCAAGAGCAAGTGCCAGCTGTTATCTATAGCTCGGAAACAGAGTCAGTTGAGATTCCTGAACTAACTAACTAGCTGGCAAGAAGAAGCTGATGAGCGGACTGTACCAGATGCATTCTGGGCAGTTCATCAAGGATGTGAGCGTCTGGTGGTTATTTCTAATGACACAGACAGTATTGTGCGACTACTACATTCTGCACACAGTCTACAACGTAATGGACACAAAGATATATGGATAGAGTTTGGCACAGGCGAAAAGAGACGGCTCCTGCCTCTGCAGATCATTGCTGACCAAATGGGTGAGCCATTATGCAGGGTCCTGTTTTAAGCACACGTTCTTACGGGCGATGACATTACAAGTACAATTGGCACAAAGCTTGCAGCAATGCAGTGCAATCCACTTAATTACCTGACCGGGTTTGGAGAACTGGGACACAATGACATTTCACAAGCTGAAGAGTACCTTGTACATGTTTGGTCAGGTGCCCGATCAAAACCAAATGCCAAGACATTTGATGAACCTCGTCTGTATGTCCACTTAAATGCCCCTACCCCCACTGCCATGACTAATATGCCACCTACATCGAGTGTTATTTGTGGACATATCAGACGAGCATGCTATTTTGTTCGCAAAGTTGTTGACCATACTGCTAATGAGTTAGATTGTTGTCAGTTTAGATGGGAAAATGCTGGTATTGACCTAAAACCATCAAAATGTATAAATCCCTTGCCACATGATAGTGATATAATGATCACTTGTAAATGTACAGGTGAATGTGAAAGCAGGCGATGCATATGCAAAAAATCTGGAGTAAAGTGTGTTATCTACTGTCATAAAACACAAGGTGTCTATTGTAAGAATAATATGTAGTCCTTTATGTATGTGACAAACATCACTTGTTTCAAATATACGTTGTGAAACACGTACTTTCTAATGTATGAATCCCTTGCCAACTGATATAATGATCACTTGTAATTGTACAGGTAAATGTGAAAGCAGGCAATAAATATGCAAAAAAACTGGAACAAAATGTGTTATCTACTGTCATAAAAACACAAGGTGTACCGTGTACGCATTGTGTCTATTGTAGCTGAGTGTATAAGTCGAAAAAATGTTCATATCACTGAATAGTACTCTGTATATATCCTTAGTAAATCGAAGTTCTTTATGTATATGACTAACATCATTTGTTTCAAATATACCTTGTGAAGAACTTACCTTGTTCTTAAATATTTTGATTTTTTATACAGACCCTTCCCATCCGATCGTAATTTTTATAATTATAAAAAAGGGAATTTTACAAACAATATTTGCTAGTCGTATGATACTTCCATGAAATTGTAGAGAGTATTTTTAAAGCTAGACCATTTGTCATGTGATGTAATTCAGGGCTTTACTTTTAACCAGTTGATTGTGTTTATAGAGATACGTCTTAATATGCAATTTTAAAAGGTCTATTTGTTTAACAACATAGTGTTTTTGAATGAAAATATCAAAGTATTCGGCGGGGGAATCGAAGATAATTCGTACACAATTTCATAAATATCAGTTCAGAATTGACTGAGAAATCAGCGAAAAACATGCGTACAAATTAATGAGACTTTCATTACAATCATATTTCTTTATGATTTATGATTTTCATAATTTTTGCAAACACAATTTTGCAAAAGAATCCCATTAACAGCCCTGTAAAATTATAAAGCGTATTTCAAAAATTAGACCATTTGACGTCCCTCTACAAACCCATTAAACTAATTATATAATTTTATTACATGTCAAATGGTCCAACATTTGAAATATTTAATGCAGTTTTGCGCTGTTAGGATTTGACTAGAAAATGACATTTGCAAATTTTCAAGTAAATTAATTCAGAATTGACGCAGAAAAGCCTACAATCCCTGCTAATTATGACTTTGGGTATATTTTATACCCAAAATCACATTGACCAGGATCGCAGGATTTTCGCCGATTTCTCCGTCAACTCTGAACAGATTTTCTTGATATTTTGCAGATGCCATTGTCTATTCAAATTCTAACAGCGTTAAAGTAAAACTATTCGACATATAATAAAAGTATACAATTATTTTAATAGGTTTATAGAGGGACGTCGTAATTTCAATTTTTTACATGTCAAATGGTCTAACTTTTGAAATACGCTATATATATTATATAAAATACGATATTTTTAGGGCTGTTGGGATTCTTTTTAAAAATGTTGTTTTCAAAATGTCATGAAAATCTGTTGAGAATTGACTGAGAAATGAGCGAAAATCATGCGATCCTGGTTGATCAGTGGTAATGTGACTTTGGGTATAGTGAGCAATAGCATAAGATACACGCTTGAAAAATGGTAAGTTCAAGTGGATGATGGAAGCTATCTTGAATTTTTACGATGGGAAGACATCCAAATTGTAAATGGACCCTAGAAATGAGTTTATCGGGTCAAAATCATATAAAAAATGGGTATTACACATGTTTCTAGGTCAAATACTAAAGTTATCAAATACTAAAGTTATATATACGCTAAGGCTGATGGCGGCCATTTTGGATTTGAGGCTCTAGCGGCGTTATGCCACCGATTTTGAAAAATCACCTCCTGAAGTATTGATGTCCAGGGTGACTAGATTACGAAACAAGCGAGAAACTCTCTCGCCCTCAAAATTGTTACGGGCCTATGGGGCTGAGCCAGGACTATGAGGGGTAAATCAGGTTTCAAAGCAGTTAAACTGGAAGTGATAAATAGTTTCTTGAAAAACATATTCGCTTTTATAATTCAGTATGGGAAAAGACTCATTTACAAAAGTAGAAACTATGTTTCGTCATTTGAATCTAGAAATTGCAGGAGCAACTGCAGCTTCAACTAAACGAAGAACACCAGCCCAGCAAACACGAAACGTTGACCCAATGCTGGGCTAATGTTGGCCCACCGTCTACAACGCTGGGCCAACATTAGCCTAGCATTAAATCAACGTATCGTGTTTGCTGCAAATGCGACGATTCAGCTGGAAATGAGGTAACTTCTTCATAGTAACCTGTATTTGGAGGACAGTGTCATCTGATTCATCTCACCATCCTCAGAAGGCTCTCCTGGTCCAGTTTAGACTATATGCACGAAAGTGGACTGAAGCCCAATTCATTCATTTATTCCTTCATTCCTTCATTTATTCATTCATTCATTCATTCATTCATTCATTCATTCATTAATTCATTCATTCATTCATTCATTCATTCATTCATTCATTCATTCATTCATTCATTCATTCATTCATTCATTCATTCATTCATTCATTCATTCATTCATTCATTTGTTCGTTCGTTCGTTCATTCATTTATTCATTCATTCTTTCCTTCATTCATTCCTTTGTTTATTTATTCATTCATTCATTCATTCATTCAATCATTCATTCATTCATTCATTCATTCATTCATTCATTCATTCATTCATTTATTCATTCATTTATTCATTTATTCATTTTTTTATTCATTCATTCATTCATTCATTCATTTATTCTTTTATTCATTCATTCATTCATTCATTCATTCATTCATTCATTCATTCATTCATTCATTTATTCATTCATTCATTTCCCCATTCATCCATCCATCCATCCATCCATCCATCCATCCATCCATCCATCCATCCATCCATCCATCCATCCATCCATCCATCCATCCATCCATCCATCCATCCATCCATCTATCCATCCATCCATCCATCTATCCATCCATCCATCCATCTATCCATCCATCCATCCATCCATCCATCCATCCATCCATCCATCCATCCATCCATCCACTTCTCATAATACGCGGGACACGGGCTGGGGGGGCACAAAACACAGCGCCATAGACATCATAAACTACAGTCGAGTAACTTTCAAGGTGTCATCATACACATTTGTATGTGTATGTGTAAAAACAGTTTCTACAGATTGATTTTCATTGTGAGAGTTATAAAATTTGTGATGCGATACATAAATCTGTTAGTGGGTATATTAATTTCGAAATGACCGACAGATAACATGAGGTATCATGCGTAAAGTTCATAGATCTCACTCCGAAAATCGTTCAGTAGAATATCTGTTTTTACACATACACATGTATATGGTGATACCTCTGGAAATAACTCAGATTAGCGTTTGTCAGTACAAGCCCTTTCCACAAATGAAATGAAATGAAATGAATCGGGCTTTAGGCCACCTTTGTGCACATATAGGCTAAACTGGGCCAGGAGAACCTCCTGAGGATGGTGAGATGATTGAGATGACACTGTCCTCCAGACACAGGATTCGAAATTCGAGCCCTGGCGGTCTGAGGCCGAGCACGCTACCTCTCGGTCACGGAGGCTCCCCACAATACTGACTTTCACACGTGGATGGGGAAGAAACATTTTTTGTTTCCTTTCAAACCGCCGAGACCGGGAAGCGAGCCCCGAACTCTGGTGTGAAAGCCCTTTCCACAGTGGACCACTATTGTGTCATTTAGTACTTACGGGACTTAAAAGGTCAACAAATATGTCATGTAGTGCATACGAGACTTAAAGAGTCAACGGTTCTTTAGAAAAGATTAGAAACAAATGAAAGATAAGTGGAATCACTGTTGGTTTAAAGTTGGACCACCGTCGACGACGGTGGTCCAACATTAAACCAACATTTGATCGACGTCTTTTGTTTGCTGAGGTAGTTTCTCGGATGCCAAAGTGTTCAGCTGTTTCTATTAACCGACATCACGGTGCGTGAAAACAACAGCTGATCTGGGCCGTACTTGTTTGTTACTTTATACTTTATACCTGTGACGGTTTAAAATGAATCCTAGTTCGTCATCAAGAATAACATAAATCATTAATTCAAATACTAGCTGGTTTTGGTCAATGCAAATCATTTTCTATGCTTTATTCTGGAAGTTTATTTCCAGAAACTAAAACACGTTTTATCTAGAAAAAAAGGTTGTCTTTATATTATTTATATTATTTGCATTATAATTAATCATTTATCTGACGTTGGAATAGCGGTTTTGTGTGTAATAAAAATATATATATCACATTGAGCCACCATAGAGCAGATAATGGCCCACGTTTACTGGTTACCTTATGACAGCACAGTGAACACGATACACCGACCCAATGTTGGTTCAATGCTAGGCCAGCGTCGCAGACGATGGCCCAGCATTGAATCAACTCCGGATCGGTGTATCGTGTTCACTGTGATAGGCTCTATGGTTTATTGTTTATTGCTTATTTGACTTCTGGTTCAAAACATGCAAATGGTACAATATCATTATTATTAATTGAGTATTTTTTTTTCAACATGTTGATAACTTTGGTTGACGGGAACAGGTCGAGATGACCTCTACGAAGCCTGTCAACCTTATTAGGGAATTAAAATTATATAATAAAGTAATATAATTATAAAAGTATAAAATAAAACCAACTGTTAGCTAGTTATAGGTGTTGTAAGACAACGTTAAATCCAGTGTTAGAAAAACAATATTTTTGTGTACATGTTAATTTTAAAATGTACATAGTAGATTGTTAATTTTTGTGATAATTATGTACACATAAAATAATATGACTGACAATTGCCTGTCGTCAGTTTTTCGCACCAAAACCAGAGATAAAATAGCTACACAGTGTTCTACACCATGTAGCAAAAAATGGTGGATCAATGGGGACCACCGTCTCTGTCCATTTTTTGCCCAGAAAGCTCAAGGTGTCCCAGCAAATGTAGGATTTTGAGTCCCATGCTTGCTGGAGTAGTGTTGAAACACCATAACAAAGCTCATTACCAGTACATTCACCTGGGTTTGGTGATAATGTCCAATTACGTGATGACGTTAATGAGCTATGCTGTGACATTGGTTCTCCGCCAGGCCAGGTTACTGGGGACAAAATAAACATAAATATGAACACAATGTGGGAGGTTCACTGACACAACGACTCGGTCTGTCTACCACATAAGTCAGACTATACTGCCTGTGATGTTAATCAGTACGTTGACACCAAGATGGCGCAGTAGTAGCGTTTATATAAACTATATACACATTAAGTATGTTACATAACTTATGTACAATACGCATGTTAATATTAGGTATTTTATACCTAGCAGTAATAATTTATCA
>OZ024912.1:17364786-17514786 GCA_964017125.1 Flabesymbios commensalis
GTGCGCGTAGGGGGGGGGGGGGCAATCACTGCATATCACTGAATGTCCTCGGCGCTGCGCGCCTCGTACATTCGGATCTACGAATCTATCGAATTTCGTTCTTTCTCCTTGACGTAAATTGAACAAAATCTTATCGAGCAAGCTCCCTTCTGTCCTAAAGCCATCCAAAATACATATTGCTGGAGCAATTTAGCAATTTCAACATCCCTGCTGAAGCTAATAATACACTTTGCGAGTTAAAAGTAAACACAGTCACAACTAATGTATAGAGCATCTCAAAATGCCCTAACTTGTCCCTACCTTTTAGCAGAATACAAAAATTCCCTGACTTTTCAGTGACTTTCAAGATTTTGTCAAATTACAGATGTTCCAGATCACGTGGGAACCCTGATAAAAATGGGAGCTCAGCTCAGCAAGCTGAAGATGTTAAACCAATGCTATCATAACGCTGGCCAATCGTCTGCAACGTTGAACAAAATATCACCAGTATTGTTTCATTTTTGTTGGGTGAGCTAAGGATAGCATCTTTTATTGCAAACGCACGGGGGTTATAATTATGACCCCCTATTTATTAATAAATCCAGAGTGAAAAAAACCATGACATGCTCGTTTCCAAATCAGATATGGAGTGATTTTGTGTACACACGTGATCAATCTGAGGCAGAGAGTAAATGTTTGCCACTATTATCAGCGGGGTCAAGAAGTTTGTCATCTTCAATGAAAACACCAGAGTGAAATTGAAGTGGGGCCGCGTCATGAGAATGATAACCCTTGTAGCACTGAAGTCGACTGCCGTAGACATTGTGTTTTTATTAGCACCAGTCTAACCCCTTATAACGAGTTGTGCACAGTAGCATATGCCTTTAATCTGGAAACACTTATATATAATTGGACTTAATTTTCACAACTAACATACATCAGTCAGTTGAAGTTGTTTGTCGCGGTAGCGAGACACAACTTCAACTGACTGAAAATTTAAATTGAATACCTCGATGATGATTATGTCTCTTATCTGGTCTTATCTATGAAGAGTGATATTACAGGCTGTACAGACACGTTATCGTTTGACCTTCTGCAACCTGAGGGCTGTATTCAACCATCATTATCCCACGCCCATATATGGCGTGTTTTAAACTTAATCAAATATCACTATAATTAATAAAATTGTTTGTTAAAAATTGTTTGTTGGTATGACAGTTTTTTATCACTGTTAAGGTTATCAGTATTTGAAAAAGAAAATTTCCTCACCAATTCCAGCTAAGAAAACTACTAATGCACAATTCACTAGAATAAAAGAATAGCGTTTCTTGTTCTGATGATTATTTTAAATAAAATTCTAAAAAAATAATTAACCCATCATTGGGTTGCACATTTAGCAATTAAAAGTCCTATGTTTGAACACTATACAAAAAAACATTTATTAAAGGTCTCTGAGTAACTATTAATATATATCAGGGCCTAAAAAGGCAAAGAAGCATGTTACAAGTGTGATATGCGGCGTCAAGTTTACATATCGGGCGTGAGGGCGAAAGCAAGAATGCATTTAGAGGTATGTTTGACAAACCCATTGCGCGCCAGAGAACGGTCATTTGTCCACAATGATGTAGTAAATGCACTGCACCTAGTGAGTCAGCTATATTTGCCAATTATTCGTATTTGTATTAAACTAACTGTAGAATCCTAATTGTTCAATTCATCCAAATAAATCAGTACATGGTTTGTTTTTCATGTAACAAAATACAATAATTGATGACACCAAATATTATTATTTTAGTAGCGTGTAATGCTAAAATCAATTAGTAATTGTATTATTATTTTTCCTTTTTAATTTAAATTTATCAACTTTTACCTGGAACAGTCCAGCTGTGGAGAAGCAAAGTCACAGAGAATAATTAAATAACATAGCACTTGTGATTTTAAGGTTGAAAATACTAAAAAAATAAAATAGTTATTAAAATCTAAAAGCAGCTAAAGTTTGAAGGATATCCACAAAAAAAACTTTAACTTTGTAATAAAACATTAAGCAATACACTCCCGCACGGAATAGGTTGGCAGATTACTTTTCTGAAAAAGCTCACATTAGTAGGAGGTCTTCGCACTCAGAGGGTGTGTGTAATCCAGGTGTGAACTGAAGAGATTAGCTCTTGCGAGATATCAGGTGTGTGATGGTGTTTACACTATAATATGATCACTGGTGAGTATGGAAGCACGCTCCAACCATCAGCTAAATAGCATTTCACATGTTATGTGAAACTCAATAGTCTGACTTGCAATGTTTTTACCTAGCAATCTAATACAATGTAGTATTGGTGAGAGGGACTGGTGTATTGTTTTCACTGAGTAGCCATTCAAAAGGGTTTCCGGTGACGTCACTGCGTTTCACAGAAAAAACATTAAAATAGATCGCCTTATGGATGCGAGGGGGGGGGGGGTTATATGATCTGAAGCCAGCCAATGCTTGTCACAAATATTACAATTATTATTATATTATTCTAATATTATTATATAATATTCTAATAACAATTACATATTATTATATAGTTGCTGTGAGACAATCGTGTGTAGCACACTAGCACACTCTTCAGAAACGTTGCGTAGTACTGATGTGTTACTTTCACAGACTGTAATGTTTTTTTAAGTCGTACAAAATGATTCAGCTGAGCATGTGAAGTACGATATTATGACTCACTCACATTGTGTAGTATTTTACACAATCTTTAGCACTGTAGTATATTCTGCGAGTTTGCACATTCACGTTACGAATCAGCTAAAGATTAATTAAAATGTGAATCACATAATGATCATGTATTCAATGTTATTGTATAAAAACAATAATATTTTGTTTTGCTTTTATTCTTTCTCTGTGGAATTTTGCTACTACCATAGTAATGTTTTTTTAATCTAATAAGGAGATTAGCAACGCTCGGTATTTTAATCTGTAGTTATAATCTCTAATAGAGCAACAGACAGGTGGATTTCAAATGACTAACTAAGCATTGCCAAATGTTCATGAACAGTTATTCTAATAATGTTACTAACATATATTATATGTTGTATATGGTGCTGTCATTTAGTCATGTTAACAATAGGGGTTTAGGCTTAAATCGCCGATGTGTCTATCTATATTGGCAACGTGACATATAAGTCATTCTTGACATCAGGTTATCAATAAACACCCATCTATATGTAGCGATTTGTAAGAAAGAACATAAGAGAGATGAGATCTAGATTACATATATTAAGCCTTTGTCTGCTAATCAGGACAGTTGTCATTTTAATCGGTTTTAATAGCGAATTAAACCACTGTTATTGGAAATTAAATGGTTGCTTAAACATCAATATTTGAAAATGTCTGGTCTAAAACTAAACTATTATGAGTTATTTTCTACCACTTGAGGTTGTGGATCGCGGTAGCGAGACACAACTTCAAGTGATTGAAAATTTAAATCAATCAACTTCAAGATAAGTATTAAAATGAAATATCTCTGTGACGCTGACCTAGCATTGAGCTAGCATTGAGGGAACGTCTCGTCAATGTCAGAGATGTAACACACATATTTCTGTGATCACAATGTGATGTTAAAAGACTGACTCAGTACAGTTACATTCATTATAATATATTGATTTTAGCCTATGTCACACTAGATTATAAAATTCTCACACTCTATGCATTGAACACGTGTTGTATCTTTCCATACTGCAATTATCAACTTTTTGCGTGATATTATAAATAGGTGCTATGAATGTCAATTTAAGAAAGTCGTCAACCGAACATGATGTCGTGATGAAAAATCATTGTGAATTTCTAATTTTAGCTAAAAGTGTATCGGCTTACATACTATAACAGTACACATATTATGTGGGCATAAATAACAAAACGCACATCAAGCCTGAAGACTAATAACCATTTTATTTTTAAACATATTCTAAACTTTATATAGCAGCTACATTATGGTCATTATAAGCCCACGCGTTTCCATTTCTATGCGAGATCTGTCTCAATTCGTGCGTAGATTCAGCTGGAGTCTTTCTTATATCCCAGTTAACAAGGCACGTGGATCCGCTGTTGGTTAAATATTGGGCCAGCGTCGTAGACGCTTGCCCAATATTAAACCAACAGAGGGTCGACGTCCATTGCTTACTGATGTACGAACGAGTGCGGACTCTCTAATGGTCTCACATGTTATTCTTAGACATAATCTACCATCCCCGGGGAAGGCAGAGCAAATATAAATAATCTATTTCTAGATGGCAGCTATTGTGTGGTTTATATCACCCTTTCAGAGCTAGGTGCAATTATTTACCGCTAAACATCGCTTGTAATTGTCTTACAATCGAATGGTGGATTGTAATAAAATGGGTAAGTTCATTTTGTAGATGCACTGCCATTCAGGATTTTAATTCCCCCCCTTTCCCCTGCATGCCAAGGATATGATAATCCCCTCGTGTCCATTTGTATTTGCACAATCTAAATTGGGTTCTGCTCACCCATTCTATATATTTGAACAATGAAGTTTTCGTGAAATGTTTGAGTTGTACGTCTCTGTGTCTATGCACTACAACCGACACATAAAAAAGGAACGTGAGGTTATTTACTCCATAGTGAGTAAGTAAGTATGTCGAATAAGCTGAGTGTGAACAGTTTAAAGTACAAGCAATGTGATTTATAGCTGATCAAATCCTCAAAATTAAATAATAAATTATTCACATATACACTGTATCGTGTTGTTTTCTCTGTGAAGAAATAATTACATAGACAGTTAGTGAAGTTAATATTTATATTCAATGGGTAAGATTTATTTGTCTGGCGATGCATCATGCATAACGATATGTGTATCTGTCCTGACATTGTCTATTATTTATTTCATCTCTCTATGTGGAAAATAGGTTATGATACTCAGGTGTTAAAAATAATTTAATTTAATTTAATTTAATTTAATTCCATGGATTAAACGTATCAATACAATTATTCAAAACGTAATCGATTAACCTTTACCATCGCGTTTTTTGTTGAAAATGCTAACGCAATTTAAACTTCAAACAATAACATAGATTTCAGAATAGTAGCGGATTAATCAGCGCATGGCAATTTTATTATCATAATATTGTCCCCAACAGCTAAAGTGTTACATCTGTCACTGCAATAAGTGATATATGTTACACTTTGGATGCTAGAGCATGATATTTGAATCGACGAAACCAGAGAAATACATTTCGTTGAGCCAATGTCAAGCTGCCCCCATGGCCTCCCTCTGGTAATGACTAATTGCAGTATTCATCCGTGCTGAATATTTACAAGGCTCCAAGTGCTCTATTGGCTTTATTGCATATGTTATTGGTCTGTATGTTAAAATTTAGGTTTTGATCAATGGTGATGCCCAGGTAGGAGCTGGCTTTAACATGTCCGATTTGGTTGTCATTTAGTGATAGATCCAGATGATCATGGGACATGCGTCGCCTGCGTTGTGCCGATGCCGTGTGCATTCGCTAGGCGGCGTGAGGACAACCACAAACCAGAAACTCTGATCAAACGTTAGCCTAGCGTTGGTATAGCTGGCCTAGCGTTGAATACAAAAGCGGACATGAACATGCCACCTGGATTAGACTTAATGTACGCTCACGCGGCATATCCCATCATTTATAAGAGGATGCTCAAATCCTTCTTTTAGAAAATTCGGTCGATGGTCACAAAAGGTCAAGGCCGCGCCACCCTGCCCCCCGCGGCAACAATCCCGAGTCAAGTCGGGGAGCGAATCTATGACTCCCTCCAGGGAGCTGAAAATGACGAAATATCATGTCCGAGCAATGCTGCTGAACTCAGTGCGGAATGAATTTGTTTGCGCATCGCGGACAGAGAGTCTCCTTGTTATGAACTGGTTTGATTGAAAAGCAATCCGTACTAAGGCGCTGTATGTGAAGATGCACTGCAAGAATGACACCGTCGACTTGAGGTATCCATCAAAATTATCATCGCTTCTGCAGGCATTGCCCTATTACAGGCTAATTGGCTACTGTGTAGGAAATCAATTTACCCATTCCTATTTCGCTGTAGGTGAAGCAGCATCGTGATACTTAGGCCTACTATAATATACTGATTGAATGATTGGGAAAATTCCAGATAGTGTCGTGTGCATTAAAAGATGATACCTCTGAGATATCCCATTTACATTTTCTGTCAGTTAAAGTTGTGGCTCGCGGTGGCGAGACACGACGAGACAGACAATTACTCAAATTTGAAATGTTAAGTCACAACGTATGTCAATTTAACAGATTTAAGACATTTTTCAGTAGTAAAAACTGGGCATAAACTGCGAATATAATCACAGGAAAACGACTACAGTTAGCATTATCAATATCAGTACTTTAGGCGTTCAGGGGTCTATTAGCCTAGAAATGTCGGGATTGAAAAGAGTGTGTCCAGAGAGGCGAGATGTCCTGTAAAGTAGACGGGATCACGCCTTTCGGGATCCTCACGGCGGCCAATAAGCGATCCAGATGACGTTACTTCAAATTAGCAGCATTACAGGAAATATGAGTCTCTCACCCAATGCTGACCTAATGTTAGGCCCGCGTAGCAGACGGTGGACCGACTGTAAGTCAACAATGTTTCGTTACGTGTTGCTGAGTTTTGTAATTCATCAGACAGTGACTGTAATGGCAGAGATATCGTGCGTAGTATCAATATAGATAAATTCCAATCTATATCTTATCCCATACAAGAGTAGAATTTTCTAATGTAATCCTAATAAGCCCTTAGGACACGTCCCATGCGACTTAGGTGCTTATGGAAAGGCATCCAATGCACTTGTTACAAACATTGGCATAATATGACTATAATGTGTTCGTAATGAAAGTGTTTTTGAAAAAGAGATTCATTTTAGGAAAACTACGTGTCGAGCACGTAGAGAGGATGGTACAATAATAAATATATATGCATCCTTTTTTACCAGACAAAGAATAATTGGACTGTATGCATAATTTGTTTGTAATGAAAGTGTTGGCGAAAAGTGATTATGAAAGGCTACGTATTTGTGACACAGCTGACATACATAAATTACACTATGTTAAAATACGAAAGCAATTCTACCGGAAAGAACAGCAAAACATTATAGTAATAAGCTATTTAAATCCTGAGCATTACTCGCCATCCAAGTCCCTTGGTGACAGTCAAGAGTCTATAATAGTGAGAACCATGATTTACCCAAATATTACACCCTGAACAGTCACTGGTGTCAAGTGGAGATTAACCCTTTAAGCCCTCACGATGCATTAAAGCATCATTTTACATCATTGAAAACAGACTTTATTTTCTCACAACTAAGGGTTTTAGAAGGCAAATTTCAATGAAACTGTTCTACCAATACATGGTAACTTTCTTTAATTTATCACCCACTTCCAGGCATCTTCATCCACTACAAGTCGAGAATTGCGACAGCAATTCGCGGCTTGTAGTGGATGAAGGTGACAATTTTAAATTTAAGCTTCAAAGGGTTAATGAAAAATGCTAGGAATAAAAAATTGTAAGATGACTGAGGTGACTGTTGATTATACCGCGTGGACGTACCCTTAGTGTGCGTACAGAGGGTTATTATATTTATATTTATGTCGTCCGTCTGGTAATCTGTCTATCTTAATCTCTGGGGCTGGGGCCCAAGTGCAGTGGTTAAAACCGCCTGTTTGGAAAGTCGGAGATCGCAGGTTTGAACCCACTCTGGCTTTCAATTTTTCAAAAAAAAATTCCCCGCTCACTTGAAACGATTCAAAATTGTGACCGAGAGGTAGCGTGCTCGACCTCAGACAGCCAGGGCTCGCATTTCGAATCCTCTGTCTGCAGGTGTCTACGAGGGCAATGTCATTTCATTTATCTCACCTTCCTCAAGAGGTTCGCCTGGTCCAGGTTAGCCTATATTTGCACAAAGGTGGCCTAAAACCCCATTCATTGCATTTATCTTACCCTCTGAACAAGTAGAATCGTATATGTGACTGATTCAATAAAAAGACATAATTGTTTTGACAAATGAAGACTTTCAAAGCGGTCATTCTAAGTGCTATCCGGTCATAGTCATCTTCAGTTTCTTTAGCTGCAGGCTCTCTGGCTATGATAGTTGCAGACACACAAGGTTAGATTTTTCGCGATATTTCGTTCTCGCGAAATAACAGCAAAAGCCATTCCTGTCATCTAGAGCAAAATAAGAGAAATGTGAATATCGAAAGAAATATATATGTATATTGTTTATAAACTTAGTAAATTTGCGAAAAAACACAATTATTGTCAATTCGTGTAATGTATATATATAATAGGCTATATATACGGCAATAATCTGTTTCTGGCAATATTGTCATTTACATGTATATTGTATAAATTTGCTAATCAGTCAAAAACTAGTGCACTAGAATGTTTTGGTTCTGCTTTTTTAGCCCTTTAAGCCCTCACGATGCATAAAGCATCATATTACTTTTCTGAAAACAACCAAGGGTTTTAGAATAATTTTTTTTTGAAACTTGTTTACCGATACATGGCAATTTTCCTAATTTTTTAAACCACATCAAGTCATATTCATCCACTACGAGTCGAGAATTGCGACAGCAATTCGCGGCTTGTAGTGGATGAAGATGACAATGTAAAGTCAGGCTTAAAAGGGTTAAATAAAATATTAAAATTATCCCAATTTCGCAAAATCCATATCCACAACATGTGTATTTACAGCACGGGTCTGGTGATCTACAGAAGATGGCCCAGGGACGAGTGCAGGGAAATGGAGAAGAGTTGAGTAGATTTTCTTGTCATGTCAGGTTATCCTAGGTCAACTGAGGGGATTCTCTCAGTACAGAAAGGTCAGGTGCTAACCCTTATCCTGCTGATCACGACTATTGTCGTTTTCAACCCTTACAGCGCGGAGATTGACTTTAATCGTCAGAATCTGACGTCTACAGACGTCAGATTCTGACGACTGTAAGGGTAAAAATATTTCTAATGGCCGTAGACCCATACCACAGGTATTCAAATGAATCAGAAAGAGCTGAATAAGACATTTATGATGATTTCAAATTGAAAAAACACTTTGGTTTCCATGGTTTTTACAGAAGTATTTCACCGCTCTAAGGGTTAATCTGTTCTATTAGTCTACCAATGCACTGTTATTGGGAATTAAATGTTTGTCTAAACATCAAGATTGGCAAATATTTGTGCTCAAATTAACAAATATGAGTAATTGTGGCAATTTTCAGCAGCTTTAAATTGTAGATCGCAGTAGCGAAACGCAATTTCAAGTGGGTGAAAATTTAAATAAATTAACAGGTTGAGGGTTAACCCTTACAGCGCTGACATATTTTGAAGTGGGTGAAAGTTACTCATATTTGTTCAAGAAGAAACATTTGTAATCGTTGCTGTTTAAAAACTCATTTCATTCCAAACAACACTGATTTGATTGGCTAGTAAACTGTCTCAGAAACGATTATTGTCATGTTGCCTTAAAACGTAAAGCGAAGAGGTCGTCTGTTGCAGTGGTATTAGTCGGGCCTGTCTAAACAGTTATATTTCTCAAGTTGAAGTGCCCAATTGACGCAAATAGCAACAAATACTAGTATAAGGGCTATCCAAGGGGGGCATTAGCTCATCGCATCTTATTATTTAGCAATGCAAAAGTGGGTTGTTATGGTAGTCAATCATTTTGTGTCACTTTCAAATAGAACAATTGCGCCCTTATGCATACCATAATTCATAAAATATTGTAATAAGAATAATGTGCATTTAAAAATACAATTTAATAATGGGTATGGAAAAAAAACGTAATTATGAAATTTGGGCTTCACTTTTAATCGGAACAGAAAATTGTATACCTCGGAAGACAAAAACCCTTGAACTGCATGGAAAAATATCAATACAAATGCTATGGGTCAACAAGCGTGGAAACAGTACACCTAGTTCATATATCACGCATGTTACACCTGAAACAACCTGGATGTGGAAACAATGGCACGTCATTGTGTCACCAATCATTATAAATGGATATTCGGGGGTGTCGTGTGTTTGCCAATAAACGACATATCCAACAAAAGCTCACACCGGCGGAGGTAATACTAATCAGCAGACTATAGAAACGTGCTGATGAAGCCAGCGAGCTGTCACAGGGGTGAACCCTCGTAGCTGACAGATATTTTAGTATCATTTTCATTCAGGTGAGAATTGCTGTCGCAATTCTCACCTCAAGCTGAATGAAAATACCTGATTTTTCAAAAATACCCTATTATAGTACAATAACTCAAATTAAAACTTAGACATTCCTTATGGTAATGGCATATATCATTTTCTTTATTTCAATTGAAAACTTAGAACCTCCTTTATCATGTTTATTGTGCTAGCATATACCATTTTCTATCTTAATTGAAAACTTAGAACCTCTTTATTGTGACGGCATATCCCATTTTATATCCCAATTAAAAACCGACAACCTCCTTATTGTTATGGCATATACTATTTTTTATCTAAATTTAAAACCTAAAACCTACTTATTGTGGTGGCATATACCATTATTTATCTCAATTGAAAACCTAAAACCTACTTATTGTGGTGGCATATACCATTATTTATCTCAATTGAAAACCTAAAACCTTCTTATTGTAATGGCATATACCATTTCTTATAATAATTTAAAACTTAAAACCTACTTATTGTGATGGCATATACCATTATTTATCTCAATTAAAGACTTAGAACATCTTTATTGTAACGGCATATACTATTTTATATCTCAATTGAAAAATTAGAACCTCCTTATTTTAACGGCATATACCATTTTATATCTCAATTGAAAAATTAGAACCTCCTTATTGTAACAGCATATACCATTTTATGTCTCAATTAAAAAGCTAGAACCTCCGTATTGTAAAAAATAATACATAAATGGAAAAATTAAAACCTACTTATTGTTGTGAAAACCTAAAATCTCTCTTATTTTTACTGAATGTTTTTATTGTGATGGCATATACCATTATTTATCACAATTGAAAACTTAAAAACTCTTAATTGTGATGGTATATATCATTATTGATTTCAATTGAAAACCTAGAACCTCCTTATTGGGATGCCATATACCATTTTATATCTCAATTGAAAACGTAGAACTTACTTTTTGTGACGGCATATACCATTTTATATCCCGATTAAAAACCTAGAACCTCCTTATTGTAATGACATATACCATTATTTATCTCAATTGAAACTTAAAACCGACTTATTGCGGTGAAAACTTAAAATCTATCTTATTTTTAATGAATGCTTTTTAGTGAAAATACGCCACGCAGTGCGTTTATCCGATTTGAAAACCCATGCCAAACTCAATGTCACTGGTTGAATGGGCCTACTAATCTTCATGATATGACATACATATCAAAGTAAACGGCCGATGATATCAAATTTTATGTGGCGCCCCACAAAAGCTCTTTGCGCCACTGAAATTATTTGTAATATATTTTTAATCTAATTTTTTAAATGCTGAATAATTTTAGACTTTGAAAAAATAAGTTGATGTATATTGGCTGAACGGGAGGGACGCTGGTACAACATTGGTGGAGCAGGTGCGTCCTATGTGTTAGGTATAGAGTGGTGTACATGGGACTATTTGGTGGTCAGCTGTGCAAACTGGACGACGTATAGATTTCTGAGGAAGCATCACACAGATAGTTTACAGGCGTCTTAACCTTCAAATTACTGAATATGTTAGTATGCAATGATAACACCAAATTAGTCGCTCCATATGCTACACAGACTTATATTTATATTACATGAAAGATCATATAATTATTATGAATTAAATGTAATGTATTGTGTTTTTAGATAGTCTTTATTTAAAATGCAACGTCATAACAGATAATTAAATCATTGAATTACATCTATGTTTATTTTCTGTTGTATTTTTCACATGAGTCACGTTGGCTGAGTTTTTTTCAAATATAGGTTGAATGTACAAATATAGAATCACATGTATTTTTTAATCAGTTCAATTTTGTATTTAATCAAGAAATAACAAAGCCCGATTTCAAATAAATAAAAAAGAGCATGCTACGGTTAACAAATTAGTCTATCTGACTGGTCCCACTAGAGCCGATTGGTGCTGACATCGAATATGTCATCAATCAACAATATTTCTAAATCGGTGACATCTATTTTGTCAAATCTGAATAATTTTCACTCACTTGAAGTTGTGGATTGCGTCAGCGGAACACAACTTCAAGTGAGTGAAAATTGTCTCCGTTGTGACCTAAATAATAACGCAACTGAGTGCATATATCCACACGAGAAAACATTAACAGACAATGTCCTGACAAACCTGCTTTGAATATTCAACAGTGTTCAATATATTAAGCATAGACATAAGCAGGTGAAGATTCGGTACAAAGTCGGCAATGAATCGGATTGCAGTTGACGATACATTTTGAAAAGTCAACGATCATCGGCGATCCTTCAGTGTGTGCGACAAACGAATAATGATGATGTTTTCACAATATTGCGGTGCTTGGCGAAATTGTGAAAAAGTTAGACTGCCTTCATTTAAATTGAGTAAGTGGTACTTTGTATTTTCTAATAAAATACAATGGAAGGGGCTTTTAACAAAGCCTTTTGAGGGTCTCCTGTGCATCCTTTATTAAAAACAACACTTTTGAACAACATATTTTGTAATTAGAGTATGAAGAAATGAATTTTAATTAAAAAAATGGCCCTGTATTAATGCCAATATGTGATATTTTTTCTGCAATGAAACGATCAAGAAAACACAATCTGAACCAAAACACCAGCTGTTTACCCACAGCAGTGCACGGCATGGTATAGTGAATTTAAAAATATGCATGTTATGGAAATAAACAGGTGTCAAAAACAATCCCAAACTATAAATGTATTAATTATGTTAAATATGTATTCAAAATTACTAGCATTCCGTAAGACCATACAAAGATGGCAATTGTTATACATCTATATTACACAAAAGTAAAAAAGAACATGACATAAAGTAGATTGAAATATAAGCTAAGTAGGGCTTATAGCGGTCTGCAACAAAAACAACTTAAATTGGATTGTGAATGATTATCATTTTATCCAGCCATTTTTCTAATGAGAAACGCAGTATATTCTTCCATGTATACATGACTGCAGATGCTGCAGCTATAACTCAGGATTTTCTTAAATAAGTAGCGTTGCTAGGCCAGAATGCACAAGCTTGCGGTATACATATATCAATCCATTATTATCAAACTTTATTGCCTCGTAAAGCAGAAAAGGAAAGATGTAATTGCAACACCGCTGGCGTCTCCCATTATATCAGGGTTGCTTGGCAACGGTTTCCTAGCAATCATCCACGTTGGACGTCTTCTGGGCTGTGTTTATGTCGTCCGTGATCTAAGAACCTGTTTCTAAATCACTTATTCCGGGAAGCAGTAGCTCTTGCTCAATGCTGGACCAGGTTTTCAGTGGCTGGGCCAATACCCAGCAAACACGAAACATTGAACCAATGCTGCTTTAATGTTGGCCCGCCGTCTTCGACGTCGGACCAGCATTAAAACAACATTGGTTCGATGTCTCGTGTTTGCTGGGTAACAGGTCATGGTTAGTCCACCGCCCCGAGTCAGATGAGCGCCAGCAATACTGTAATAGGCAAAGTTCTATACCATGCCGCAAACTCAGAGTCGATGAACTAGTGCTGATACATTGTTGTACGAGCTTCGGAGACGATGGACCAGCGCTATACCAACACTGTTTTAACGTCGCTGGTTTGCTGGGATGCTCGCTGGACTAATGTGGTTCTTTTTGTTGGAAAGTTTGAAAAGTTCGACACCATACAATACATGCATAAAACGCATCCCTAAATTTTAAAGCAGCTCCTTGGGATGAAAACAATTTTCGTTTTTAGTTTTGTAGTGAAGTAGTGTATCCCCCAGATCATGATTTTATTTCAGTATACCTGCACAAAATACACAGAGTTTTTAGATTTAAAAAAATATTTGTTATCAACATTTCTATGAATCCGTTTGAAACCCAAACAAACTTTGTGTATACCTGAACACTTGCTAAAGGACGGTTGAATGTTCCTACAGCATTGGGCCACATGTTGATGCCGTCGGCCCAGCGTTGGGCAGACAATCAGTGTTGCAGGTGTATCCCCCCCATGTCCCGAAGAGCTGCTTTAATATTAGGAGGCTATTATAACTTCATATAAATTTAATTTTCAAAATTGACAAAATTAAAATGTCTCATCCCACGGAGTCCCTTTAAGCAATGGTAGGCGTTGGAAGCCCTACTACCATTTCACATTGACCAAGACTAACAATAGTAACTTCAATATTATTAAATAATCTTAAGATTATGTTCTTAAATGTATGTGGACTAAAAAGCAAATTGAGATTTCTAGACTTTAATGACTTTATCATGGGGTACGACATAGTTTTGCTCACAGAAACTAAACTTGATGAGATGGATTCCATAGAGATTCCTGGTTTTAATATATTTACAAAAAATCGAAAGCTTAAAAAAAGAAAATCTGGTGGTGTTGCCCTGTTATTGAATAACAAAATCAATTCAGCCGTAGAAATTATTGATAGTGACATTAAGGAAACTCTATGGTTTCGGTTAAAAGAACATAATACAAAGGAAGACATTGTTTTTACTGTTATATATAATCCCCCACAGGACTCTCGATACGCTGATCCAGACATTTTTAGTTATATTGAAAATCATGTTGTTCATTTATCTCAGAACCCGAAGACAAAGTTTTGCTTGGTTGAAAATTTTAATGCCAGAACGGGAAATTTAAGTGAAGTAATTATTGACGACACACTGTCTGTGAGAAGTAATAATGAGCTACACGATACACGATGTACAAAATGAGGTTAACCAGAGGGTTAATAAGGACAGTGTTGTATATAATTATGGCCGCATGTTTACACAAATGTGTAAAAACTTAGATTTTATTATTGTAAATGGAAGGTGTGGCACTGATGCCACAGTTGGTCAGTTTACATGTAAAAACGTTAGCTGCGTAGATTATGCTATTGTATCTAAAAGTCTGTTATGTGCCGTTTCCGAATTTAAAGTGCTGGAGTTTCATGAAATATTATCAGACATTCATTCACCAATAGAGCTACATATATCTTTCACATGTAACCCTCATACTCGATCTGCAGATATGGAAGAATCTAATTTAACCGAAAAAAAACAGATCCAAATGGAACGATAATTACAAAGATAATTTCACTCAAAATCTGAGTTCATTAAATTTAGACACCGTTACTAGAAAGATTCAGGCCATTTCAAATAATGCGGACCCAAAATTGGATGATGTAAATGAACTTATTACTGACGTGTCCACTTTGATCACAGAATCAGCAGAAACATCTAATATGCTGAATAAAACGCGTATTAAGAAAGAAGTCGGGCCGCGTAAACGTTACCATGACCATAAGCCATGGTACACCAACGAATGTGAGGTCAAGCGAAAAGAGCATTTTAAATTTAAAAACAGATATAGAAACCTGAGATCCCACGAAAACGAGGTGTAAATGGTGACGGCTAGTAAACAGTATAAAATTCAAATTAAAAAGGCCTTTAGAGAGCACCAAAACTCAATTATAAAAAAAAATTGTTGCTTAAAATCATCTGATCCAAAACAATATTGGAAATTACTTTTTGAGAATGGAAATAAAACTCTTCAAAATAATGTCACACTGAATGATTTTAAAGAACATTTCTCAAATTTGAACACTGATGAAACATCTGAAGAAGTCATATTTAACTTAACAAGTCATGATAATGACGATACTATATTAAATTCATCTTTTTCAGTAGATGAAGTTAAAAAATGTATACACAAATCGAAGAGTAATAAATGTCCAGGCTCAGACAACATATTAAATGAGTTTTTAAAATATTCACCTCAAAATATATTGGAGCTCTATACAGATATTTTTATTGTAATCTTAAAATGTGGAGTGGTACCACAACAGTGATGTATCGGCTACATTCGCCCTTTATATAAAAACAAAGGTGACCCAAATGACCCGAATAATTATCGTGGAATTACAATAACAAGCTGTTTAGGCAAACTCTTTAAACTTTAATAAATTCTAGACTTGGTAAATTTGTTGAAGATATGGAATTAATTGGACCAGAACAAGCCGGCTTTAGAAGTGGATATTCTACTATAGATCATATTTTTGTGTTTAATTGACTTCTTTCTGTTTCGTAAGAAACATTTATATGCATGTTTTATTGATTATAAAAAGGCTTTTGACTCAATTCAGAGACAACAGCTGTGGATGAAGCTTTGTTATCTTGAAATACAAGGTAAATTATTTAAGGTAATATATGATATGTATAAAAAAGTAAAGTCGTGTGTAAGTTATGGAAGGCAATGCAGTGATTTTTTTCCATGTGAGATGGGAGTTAGGCAAGGGGATAACCTTTCACCTCTATTATTTAACTTTTTTTTTTCAGACCTAAAGTCTCACTTAGTGAACAAATATAATGGTGTATCAAATATCCATGATATAGCCACTGATATAATGGATGATAACCTTGTTAGCTATCTGAAGATATATGTACTTTTATATGCAGATGACACAATTTTACTCGCTGAATCACCCGAAGAATTACAAACAGCTCTGAATAGCATGAATTTGTATTGTAATGATTGGAATTTAAAAATTAACGTTTCAAAGACCAGAGTGGTAATTTTTTCCAGAGGTAAAATAAGAAAGCACCCTCATTTTTATTTAGGAGATAAGCTGCTTGAAATATGTTCTGATTATTTATATCTTGGTGTAAAATTTAATTATAATGGAAAATTTTCTAAAGCTCAACAGGAACTCTTTGATAAAGGTAATAGAGCAATGTTCAGTATTTTGAAAAGAAGTAGACAACTTAATCTCCCCATAGACTTGCAATTACATCTGTTTAATGATATTGTTCTTCCAACGGTGTTATATGGCTGTGAAGTATGGGCACCTGAAGATTGTGTCATTTTAGAGAAACTACAGCTACGTTTTTGTAAATATATTTTATCTGTAAATAAATGTACATACAATAACATGGTATATAGAGAATTGGGTGTTCTTCCCCTCAAGGTACATGTCAAATGTAGAGCCATATGTTTCATCATTAATTTATACATTGTTTTACTGTATGTTTGAGCTAAATATTTACGAATCAAAATGGATATTGTATATTAAGAATAGTTTGATAGATTGTGGCTTTTCAAGTGTCTGGAATGCTCAGCATATCCCCAATAGTTTTGAATGTTTCAAGGAGGTAATTAAAAGACGTTTAGAAGATCAATTTATACAGAAATGGTCAGAAGAATTATTTAAAGTGGCAAATGTACAAACTATAGGATTTTCAAAGCTAATTTCATTCTAGAAAAATACCTTTTATTAACTTCACCGAATATAAGAAAATCTATAACCCGTTTCAGATGCAGGAATTCAAAACTTCCCATTGTACTCGGTAGTTTTTGTGGTATTTCACGTGATAGACGTACCTGCGCCTTATGTCACAACAGATTCATCGGTGATGAATATCATTATCTTTTCGAATGTGGGCACTTTGAAAGAGACAGAAAAAATCTATTAAGCTGCTACTTTTATGATAGACCTTCAACATTTAAAATGCATGCATTAATCTCAAGTGAAAACCGGGAGTTATTGTATCACCTAGCACAACTTATTATTATTATAAATAACGATTGGTATGCCCTTGTCACAGGTATGTTATATTTACTCACCCTGTATCGCACACCTGGCTTCTCATGTCCTACGGGATCCTGAATAAACTACCTTACCTTACCTTACCTTACCTTACCTTACCTTACCTTACCTTACCTTACCTTACCTTACCTTACCTTACCTTACCTTACCTTACCTTACCTTACCTTACCTTACCTTACCTTACCTATACACAATCCAAGAAATATACAAACATATGAAAAAAATTTAATCACTTGAAAGTAAATGGTATTACTATCTGACTACGTTTTACTGTTCCATTTTCTGGATGTGACATCTCTGTATATCTCTGAGTATTGCCCACAGAGAACAAAACACGTAAAATAACACATACGAAGACTGTTGTCTAAAATATGAATTCATAATAACAAAGAATAATTACTAAAATGAAATATACCTTGATTATAGTCAAATGAAAAAAAAACTGTTTTTTTAATAAGTCGTCTTGCTTAGAATATAAAATAACTTATCTCATTATATCTATCAAATATGGCAATATGGTGAAAAAATAGTAGTTTTTCAAAATAAAGTAGACACAATCATTACTACAAAAAGCTGCTCTGATTAAAACGGGGAAAAGATGCATCACTCAAAGACTATCCCAGCAAACACGAGACGTTGAATCAATGCTGGGTTGATGCTGGGTCAGCGTCGTAGACGATGGGCCAACCTCAACCCAGCATTGATTCGACGTCTCTGTTTGCTGGGGTATTGACTTGTGGAAGTTAGGACGAGGTCAAATAGCTCGTTATTTATCGCTCGGTGCGCTATTTTTCTCTAATTTGTCCTGTAAAATATTGTTTCGGAAAACCTATGAGGCGACAGGGAATACTGTGTAACTACTGGGAATGTAGCCATCACGTCCGCCGGGTATGTAAATATTATCATGTGCTTTTCTAGCCATTAATCAATTCATTCTGCCACAGACAGTTGTATTTGTATGGTGTGACTGTCCAGTGTCACGCTGATAACTGCAATTGCATTGCATAGGAACTGGTGTATCATGCAGGATATAAAGGACTATATGTGCCACTTATAATATATTATATCCCACTTTAAAGATGAAACATTGTATTAAGAATTTTTATTTTTAGTCACATATTCTATCTTAACCTATATGCAATATCTCTTGAAAAACAAAATGGCGAATATATATATTTTTTAAGTGAAAGCATCTATTTTTCAGCTCAGAACAAATTTATGAATATATATAGATAAATCAAAATTAACGGAAAATTCCAACTAAAAAAAATCAGAATGGATTATATATGACTATTAGCAAGAATAGATCAACATACCTACCTGATGCTTGTGTTCACATTTGTGCCACAAAAGCAAAAGTACATCTCCAATGTTCATTATCAACACTATCACTATCAATGTAACTTGTATGCTGATTTTTTCCCAGGTAAAAACTGAAACCATATCCTGCTTAATAATATGTAACATAATTACGCTTACTTTGAATAAATTTTTATTTTATTTTCTCGTAGGAACATTCTACTCACGTAACATAAGGAATGTGATGTTTGTTTCCCCAATTGAAAAACTGTCAAAGGTGTTCTATCACCCCTTATATGGTATGAATGATTATGTCCTCATATGGGGTGATTGGCTATCATGTGACCCTCTCAGAGGGTCACATGATAGCTAATCACCCCATATATGGGGGTGAATGGCTATCATGTGACCCTCTCAGAGGGTCACATGATAGCCGATCACCACATATAAGGAAACACTTGTGCCCCACCTTGTGGCAACTTTGATGTATTTGTCACAAAATTATTCATGCTATATAAGGGGTGATATATCACCTTTAACATATCCAAGCCATTAGGGTCCGTTCTCTGGCAATTTCATTTCTTGTAAGTTGTAGCACATTAAGCAATTAATATATTATGTTACCCGCTATTTGTTAAACATCGAATCAACATTGAACCAGCGATATGTGAGATTGGTAAGCTTCTAGCAGTCAGGAGATTAGAAAGCTTCTCCATGGACAGAGCCAGGCAAGGTGAGAGGTGGCCATGAGACGTATGTTGGTCCCTAAAAGTCAGAGACAGGTTAGGGACAATGGAAACACCAGGCTAATCTTACTGTCATCATTGTCACGACCAACTATATATTACACTGTAGAACGGAGATGACGTGCTTGTAATACACGGAGGAGCAACGCCCAGACACGTACATGGTCCCAAGTCACTGCTAGAATTTCATATAATAAATCTGTACATTTGTTTTGTCATTTTTTTGTGGAAATATTTGTGTGTATCTGTTTTATGTAGGCGACTAATTAACTAATATTCTGCTTTATATCCCCCACATCCTTCTTCGTGTCGTTGTTATTATTATATTCTTAAACGTTTTCTATAAACCACGGAGAAAGTTTTTTTTTCAATTTTATCTTACCATGAATGTCTTAGTTATCTCTTTCTAATGTATTTAAATACCCATGTTATGGGTTTAGCGCCATTATAAATATGTTTATTCTTCAAGTGAGGGGATCGACTTTAGAGTCAGAATTTGACGAATGCATACGTCATGTTCTGACGTCTTAGGTCGATCCCCGTGCTATAAGGATTAAAGTTGAATTTGTCAAAGCAAGAGCATATTAAGTCATTTTTTGCCGTTTTGACAAAAAGCTGTTTTTAAAACAAGCAATTAATATATTATGTTACCCGCTATTTGTTAAACATCGAATCAACATTGAACCAGCGATGTGTGAGATTGATATGCTTCTAGCAGTCAGGAGATTAGAAAGCTTCTCCATGGACAGAGCCAGGCAAGGTGAGAGGTGGCCATGAGACGTATGTTGGTCCCTAGAAGTCAGAGACATGTTAGGGACAATGGAAACACCAGGCTAATCTTACTGTCATCATTGTCACGACCAACAATATATTACACTGTAGAACGGAGATGACGTGCTTGTAATACACGGAGGAGCAACGCCCAGACACGTACATGGTCCCAAGTCACTGCTAGAATTTCATATAATAAATCTGTACATTTGTTTTGTCATTTTTTTGTGGAAATATTTGTGTGTATCTGTTTTATGTAGGCGACTAATTAACTAATATTCTGCTTTATATCCCCCACATCCTCCTCCTTGTCGTTGTTATTATATTCTTAAACGTTTTCTATAAACGTTTTCTATAAACCACGGAGAAAGTTTTTTTTTCAATTTTATATTACCATAAATGTCTTAGTTATCTCTTTCTAAGGTATTTGAATACCCATGTTATGGGTTTAGCGCCATTATAAATATGTTTATTCTTCAAGTGAGGGGATCGACTTTAGAGTCAGAATTTGACGAATGCATACGTCACAATCTGACGTCTAAGGTCGATCCCCGTGCTATAAGGATTAAAGTTAAATGGGTCAAAGCAAGAGCATATTAAGTCATTTTTTGCCGTTTTGACAAAAAACTGTTTTTAAAACAAGCAATTAATATATTATGTTACCCGCTCTTTGTTAAACATCGAATCAACATTGAACCAGCGATGTGTGAGACTGGTAAGCTTCTAGCAGTCAGGAGATTAGAAAGCTTCTCCATGGACAGAGCCAGGCAAGGTGAGAGGTGGCCATGAGACGTATGTTGGTCCCTAGAAGTCAGAGACAGGTTAGGGACAATGGAAACACCAGGCTAATCTTACTGTCATCATTGTCACGACCAACAATATATTACACTGTAGAACGGAGATGACGTGCTTGTAATACACGGAGGAGCAATGCCCAGACACGTACATGGTCCCAAGTCACTGCTAGAATTTCATATAATAAATCTGTACATTTGTTTTGTCATTTTTTTGTGGAAATATTTGTGTGTATCTGTTTTATGTAGGCGACTAATTAACTAATATTCTGCTTTATATCCCCCACATCCTTCTTCGTGTCGTTGTTATTATATTCTTAAACGTTTTCTATAAACGTTTTCTATAAACCACGGAGAAAGTTTTTTTTTTCAATTTTATATTACCATAAATGTCTTAGTTATCTCTTTCTAATGTATTTGAATACCCATGTTATGGGTTTAGCGCCATTATAAATATGTTTATTCTTCAAGTGAGGGGATCGACTTTAGAGTCAGAATTTGACAAATGCATACGTCACATTCTGACGTCTAAGGTCGATCCTCGTGCTATAAGGATTAAAGTTGAATGGGTCAAAGCAAGAGCATATTAAGTCATTTTTTGCCGTTTTGACAAAAAGCTGTTTTTAAAACGCTCAAATTCATGTTTTGCCATCAGAAAGTAGTAGCAGTTCAGCACGCAAGATAATGAGCTATGTGATGATGACAAATTCATTTAGTGTTGAAGTTTTCCACAAAAAGAATGTTTAGTACACATAGCAACACCAAAACACCCGTTTTTGTGCATGCTAATAGGTGAAAAGCTAATATCACTTACATGTATCTATGAGGCTCATGCTTTAGATAACCTTCTAGTCTGATTGAGTGTTCATAAACATAAACCCATTTTCTTGAAAATACACTGATATATTTCAAAATATTATATATTCTAATTTTTAAAGGGACCCCGCAGGATGAGACATTTTTAATTTTGTCAATTTTGAAAAAAATAATTTATAGGAAACAATATATCCTACTGATCTTAACTAAAAAGACAAAAAATAAAAAAATAAAAAATAAAACACCGAAAAAAAGTGAAATAGTTAGAATTCCAGGTCGTATATTGCCATATTGCCACAAAACAAGTCAGCAATATACAGCACTTTACACCACATATTCCCACGTTTTGGACGGCGAGATCAAAGCAATCGCCACTAATTGGTGTCTTATAGTCAGGACATGGGGGATATACCGGAAATACTGATTGTCTGCCCAACGCTGGGCCGACGGCGTCAACATATGGCCCAATGCTGTAGGAACAACCAACCGTCCTTTAAGAAGTGTTTAGGTATACAAAAAAAGTTTGTTTGGGTTTTAAGCGGATTCATAGAAATGTTGATAAAAAATATTTTAAAAAATCTAAAAACTAAAATCTAAAAAAGATGAACTCGTGATCTGGGGGATCCAATACTTCATTGCAAAACTAAAAAAAATTTGATGTCATCCCAAGGAGCTGCACTAAAGTAAAAATTATGTGTGCTAATAAAACACATCTTATAAAACAAATATGATTATTAAATCATAAATCGTATGTTTTGGTAGTTACATTGTTATGAAAATAGAGGTCAGTAAAATTGGGTGAGCTAGATACACAACCTCAATAGGGAAAATTTAACTTAAGTGTTCCATGCTTGATTAAAGCAATCACACATTATCCCACATGCAGGAGCGCGACGCATTTCTATCCACAATTATTTTGTGTAACACATGATGCATTATAATATCATATAAGATTATATATTTCTCCTTATAAATATGTTTTTGTTTAATTTCTGCATTTAGAAATATATCCCAAACAGCTAAATTATCAAATACATCATGAGGCGTGAAGCTGTATTAAAGCCATTCATGAATAATTTGCAAAAATAATTTAAAAAAACAGACAGTCAGACAGACATTATTTTTCTCTCATTGCAAGCAAGGAATTTCAATAAAGAGATTACTTGCTTCAAGTGAATGAAACATGCATCCACGTTAAACAAAACTACTTATTTAGCTTACATAAAAGCCAATCTCATTCGGGAAAATCCTACCTTTCTACAGTAAATTAGTTTGAGAAAAGTTAAACCTATATGTTTACACTGCGTGATGATAGCTTTTAGTGGTTATAACTTAGTGGTCATCATAGAGAATGTGTGTAAATAGGAGGCTCTGTTTGCCGCTGTCTCTACAGGTCAAGCACCTTCTGACCATCTTGGAAACTTACCTGCGGCTATGGAAGCACACTACAGCACAGACACAGTGGTAATTTAGTGCTGGGTCGGTACTACACCTCGTTTGGGTTGACGCCTCGTGCTTGAAGGGAGGGGAGGGGAGAGGGGGGTTTGGGTTCTCTGGAGATCGGTTTTGCACATTGTAATTACTGGAACAATGGTGCTCATCAGAACCCATAAAACCCGTCATGTTCCTTTTAGTCTTGTGTGTCTTCCCTATGTAGCTATTCAAAAAACACGATGCATCGACCCAATGTTGGTCCAATGACGGGCCGACGACGTAGACGGTAGGCCAACATTTGACCAATATTGGGTCGATGTGTCGTGCTGACTATGGGCCTTGATGTGAGTAACCCAGCTAATACCGGCAGTTGACCTTATGGCGGTTTATTGTTGGGCCGGCGTCGCAGACGTTGGCCCAGCATTAAACCAACATTTGATCAATGCTAATTCCCTGATGGAAACATTACCAGTTTAAAGTGATGCATTGTTCCAACACTGGCACAATATACGGACAGTGTCTGCGACGCTGGCGTCGACGTTGTTACAACCAATGTAGATTCCTTGTCACAGCGTATGACGTTTCCCCTACAATCATTGAGTCATCTGCTTTTTTCATGATGGGAATATCAGCTACCCATTTACACACAGTCACCGCTTCGTGTGGCCAAAATGTATTCACTTAATTATACATCAAATGAATCAGTTAACATAGGTGATGTGGTGGAAAATTACAGTATTGCATCTATTTTGTAGGGAGTAATAATCATCATGGATACTTAGTGTCACTTTTTATGATCAAACTATGACCAGTGATGACCCAGCCTCCTTCTCAGGGCCACACTAGCACAGCTAACTCAGGTGGTATTGTGTATTATTATATTTAGCTGCATAGTTCACCTTTTTTACATGGGAGATTTAAGGCCACTATCTTTTAGATGAGCGTGAGCATTAGATTAAGGCCGCGTATTACCAAAAAACAGGTGTTTTTTCTGCCCAGCGCGCGCAATGGATATTTCCCAATTTTCGAAAAAACAGGAGATAAAACACATTGCTTTAGCTTTTTATTTTGTTTGTGTGAGTGTCTGTCTGTCTGTCTGTCTGTCTGTCTGTCTGTCTGTCTGTCTGTCTGTCTGTCTGTCTGTCTGTCTGTCTGTCTGTCTGTCTGTCTGTCTGTCTGTCTGTCTGTCTGTCTGTCTGTCTGTCTGTCTGTCTGTCTGTCTGTCTGTCTGTCTGTCTGTCTGTCTGTCTGTCTGTCTGTCTGTCTGTCTGTCTGTCTGTCTGTCTGTCTGTCTGTCTGTCTGTCTGTCTGTCTGTCTGTCTGTCTGTCTGTCTGTCTGTCTGTCTGTCTGTCTGTCTGTCTGTCTGTCTGTCTGTCTGTCTGTCTGTCTGTCTGTCTGTCTGTCTGTCTGTCTGTCTGTCTGTCTGTCTGTCTGTCTGTCTCTCTGTCTGTCTGTCTGTCTGTCTGTCTGTCTGTCTGTCTGTCTGTCTGTCTGTCTGTCTGTCTTACTGTTTGTTTGTTTGTTTGTTTGTTTGTTTGTTTGTTTGTTTGTTTGTTTGTTTGTTTGTTTGTTTGTTTGTTTGTTTGTTTGTTTGTTTGTTTGTTTGTTTGTTTGTTTGTTTGTTTGTTTGTTTGTTTGTTTGTTTGTTTGTTTGTTTGTTTGTTTGTTTGTTTGTTTGTTTGTTTGTTTGTTTGTTTGTTTGTTTGTTTGTTTGTTTGTTTGTTTTCTTCGCCCTCATTAACTTTTTTTTGAAATAGGTCCAAAATTGTTTTTTCTTCAATGTTTTTTTACCGCCCGCCTTCATTAGATTCTGTATGTTTTCCCATATTAGACAGAGAAAAAACATAGTGGCCTTATCACATGATATGAGCGAGCAGTATCATTGTTGTACGAATCTACAAATAAACTGTGTAGATAATGATTACTGACAGACTTCTATACAATTCTAAAGTGGAACAACTGATGATTTCCGTTCTCTCATGTGATTACGAAAGGGTTTAAACCCGCTAGAAAACAGTACAATGGGTAGGGGGGCTTTATCACACCCACCGGGCTTTATTCCTGCAATTACAGGCTTGAAAAGACATGTAGAATCTTCAGTGGAGTAAAGAGGATGCAAGGCTGGCAGCACCGCTTAAGATGCAGGTTGGCGTTGTTTACGATCGCGAGGTGACCATTTGCGCCAAATATCCCCTAATTATTCGAAAGTTTATGTGGTTCACGAGTGGGACGTTGGCACAAACCTGGACCGACGCCTGTTGCCGTTGGCCCAGCTTAGTGCCAACCTCACAAGATTGCAAGAGGTTGAAAACAGCCTTGGTCAGTTGACGCCTTACTGGTGTATTTCATTTTTAACCCTTTCAGCGCGGAGATCGACTATAAACGTCAGAATCTGACGTCTAAGGTCGATCCCCACACTGAAAGAGTAAACATATTTATAATAATGGCCGTAAACGCATAACATAAGTATTCAAAGAAGCAGAAAGGGCTAACTAAGACATTTATGACGATTTCAAATTGAAAAAAATCCTCTGGTCTCGATGGTTTATACAAAATCTTTCAGCGCTGTAAGGGTTAAATACAGGTGGTTTTGCGGGGACAGTTGACCGCCGGCCTGTCCGGTCCATATTGAGGGGTTTTCAGGAGTTTCCCTCAATTATTTATGACGTCACGCAAAAAGCACTGTTCATTGTAACGTCTCACAGGTGACCTTCTTTCGTACCATTTCTCTATATCTATGACTCGTACCTGATTAGGGCGGGGGCCCTGGTGCAGTGGTTATAGCTGCCTCTAAAGTGGCGAGCTCGGCCTCAGACCACCGGGTTCGAATTTCGAATCAGCAATCTACAGCACTTTACACCACATATTCCCACGTCTTGGACGGTAAGATCAAAGCAATCGCCGCTAATTGGTGTCTTCTAGTCAGGACTGTGGGGATACACCTGCAACACTGATCGTCTACCCAACGCTGGGCCGACGGCATCAACATGTGGCCCAATGCTGTGGGAACATTCAACCGTCCTTTAGTAAGTGCTTAGGTATAGACAAATTTTGTTTGGGTTTTAAGCGGATTCATAGAAATGTTGATACAATTTTTTTTTTTAAATCTAAAAACTCTGAAAAAAATAAAATCATGATCTGGAGGATACACTACTTCATTACAAAACTAAAAGCGAAAAATGATGTCATCCCAAGGAGCTGCTTTGAGTATATTTAACATTAATACATAGTAAATTCCCATGCG
Organism: Flabesymbios commensalis; assembly: GCA_964017125.1. Lineage (NCBI taxonomy): Eukaryota > Metazoa > Annelida > Polychaeta > Terebellida > Flabelligeridae > Flabesymbios > Flabesymbios commensalis. The sequence goes on from OZ024912.1 coordinate 17,391,643, forward strand.
TTTCTGATCTTATGAATTTATTTTTATTTAAAAGCGAAATATACAACTTTGCTAATGAAAACACAGTCGTTTCGGCCACGTTCCCGGAGTGACGTCACATATACAGTGTTGATACTAAATCCGCCACCAGATGTCAACAACGGCGCTCTTTTGTACATGCCAGTAGCCTACATTTATTTCAGAATGCATTTTAAACTTCTTATTTGTGTATCATTGAGCAACATATTGCGAGTATTTGCATGGGCAATTTTTTTTAAATAAACTAATCTGTTAAAAAAGTGTGAAATACTTGACATGAAAAAACATTGATAGCCTCACTTTAAATCTTCTACTGGAGAACAGGGGATGTGGATGTGGATAACTTTAAGACATTCAATGATATGGCTATGATTGGCATGCATAATCTAAATAAATATTATACGAAACGCACTCCTACTACCGAGTCATATTATTCCAGAAATAGAATTGTGAAGTTTAACTCGATAGGTCCAATGTGAAGTTTAACTCGATGGGTCCAATGATATCATATTTTTTAAATATATATTAATTCAAATTTGCATGATGTAACCTGAAGTATTCAGATTCATAACATGATATTTTGAAGAACGGTAGCAAGTGAAATATGCTAAAAAAATTAGATCATTAAATGAAATTTTAATTTACAGAATATATGGTACTTAGAATAATATTGAAGATACGTAGCACATTGGTACAAGAGGAAATATAAATATGTAAAGGATAATAATGGTTGTGAAGTAGACAGCCGAAATGGACGGGCCCTAAGATACTGGCCATTTTGCTGAGCCAATAGCTTCACTGCAACGACCTAATAGTCTTTATGCGTTGCATCAATGTCGCATATTTGAGGCCAGTGTCGACACAAAGATGTATGAATGTTTGACGCCAGCCATAGACCCGTAACGTGACCTATGGTTATAAACATGGAGTTGTCGACAGAGCCCAAGGCCGCTGACCTACTTTATAGAACAAGACGCATCCTATGGCCGACACTTTGAGTCTTTATGGTGACACTTCAGCTCCAAAAGCCTGACAAAAAATCCTATTTAATTTCCATATAGTTACATTACTAATGACATGAGTTCAAAACAAATGCATCGTAGTTTGTAAAACACTATTATATCCTAAAATGGATACAGCATTTTCCTCCACCGGACAGTTGACCGCTGATCTGTACTGCAAAGCCAAACAGCAGTAATTGTTCACTTGCTCAAAGTGAACATATACTGCCTTTTGGCTTTTAATTGCACTGCTGATCCCTACAATAAAGACCGTGCTTCTGGAGATTTTCCATCCTAAGGTTACTCTGCAGCCAGCGCACCCCTGGGGCCTGGGCGTAGATTTATCCTGTCCGCACAGCTTTCCGCTGAGAATGCTAGAAAAGCTCAGGGGAAATTCAACAGGACTGTCTTTGTTCCATTTTCCATACGTTCCTGTTTTTATTAATGACGACGCGACACGAGTTTGTGTGATCATGTGGCCATTCGTCACCAGCACAACACGAGGCGTTGGCCGTGACTCAGTCGTGGGTCTTACCCTAAACCTTTACAGCGCTGAATTATTTTTACATAAACCATGGGGACCAAAGCGTTCTTATCAATTTGAAATAATCATGAATGTTTTATTTAGCTTTTTCTGGATCGTTTGTATACATATTTTGGAGTGTTTTATTTCTTGCAGTGCGGGGATCGACTTTAGACGGCAGAATTTAAGCCACTACTCCAGACGGTGGCTCAACATTAAATCAGCATTGGCGAATGGTTTCTCAAAGTTCAGCATGCCACGTAAAACATAATCACTCACCCGCGTAATTCCAGCAAAGAACGAAACATAACAAAAGGTGGTGTTCTGGCATTTTTGCCTTAACGATCCATCACGCCACACATGCAGGTGGTTTAACAACAGGCACGCCATCCCAGCATATTCATGGATGGAGGTATAAATCCTATAAATAAAAGGAGCATGAATCATTGGTGTTATTTTCGTACTGCTAATTTATCACTATTTTATGTATAACCGGACCCTAGGTAATAATAAAATAATAATGTGATTTCAGCAGATTGTCGCGGGATTGGTAGACTTAAAAAAAATCTTAAAACTTCACAAATATGAAACAAACCGTGGACCGTTTAAGCTTCATCGTCGCTTGTATGCACAATTAGCGTTTTTGAATACATTTGTTATGTCTCGTTACCGCGATCCACAACCTCAAGTGGTTGACAACTAGTCATATTTGCTTAATTTAAGAACAAATAATTGCAAATCTTGGTATTTAGACACATTCCTAATAACAGTGATTTTATTTCCTAATAAAACAAATTAAAAACGACAAAAATCGTGATCAGCAGGATAAGGGTTAATGAAAAATTGCATAAACCATCAGAATATGTAAGTTATTCGTTGTCATTCGATATACTGTAGATCTGGTATTTTTCACGAGTTTAAATTTTCGCTATTTTTTTATTTTGGGACTTTTCACGAGGTTTAAAATCTGGGAATTTCTATTTTTCTTAGTAGCGCTATTATAATAAGAATATTCTATATTCGCGAGATTCTTCATTTCGCGAATTTGTCCTCCTCACGAGATTCGCGCAAATCAAAATCTCCCGAATATTACCAGAACTACAGTATTACACTTGTGTATTTACAAACGGTTTTTATTAAAGGTGATTTATCACCCCTTAAATAGTATGAATACATTTGTGACAAATAAATTAAAGTTGCCACAAGATGGGGCACAATTGTTTCCTTATATGGGGTGATTGGCTATAATGTGACCCTCTGAGAGGGTCACATGATAGCCAATCACCCCCATATATGGGGTGATTGGCTTTCATGTGACCCTCTGAGAGGGTCACATGATAGCCAATCACCCCATATAAGGACATAATTATTCATACCATATAAGAGGTGATAGATCACCTTCAACTTTCAGATGAGAATGCGTCAGCAATTCACATCTCAAAGTGAATACAAATAGTGGTAAATAGCTTACTACTGGGTGGGTTCAATTCCTAATGGTGCAGCCACACCTGACGTGAAGTTGAATCAACGCTCTCAGTGTGTAATTATATATTAAATCTAGAAGCAAATCCCGACATACACCATAATAATAAAAATTATGTGTCATTTTACATCGGGCATGCAGGTGATATATCTACTTCAGGTATCATCAGCTCAATATCGTGGCTGGGGTAATGAATACAACGATATCACGGATAATTGGATCTACGTGAAAACTCAATGTAAGGTAGGTGTAGTCAGTGGTCAGTTCTTGTTTGAATTACCCTTTGTACTGCTAGGGCCGTATAAATCTCTACGAGTAAGTTTTAAACCATAATAAACGATTTTTTTCTAAACAGAAATGCATGAGAAATATTAAATGACAACTCAGCAAGACATATGTGTTAAACATGGCCATCTGATTGATCTAGATGGTCGCCTTGACCAATCAGCTGCCTAATCTATAGGTTGATAAAGTAGAGATTATCTATTGAGCTCATGGCGTTCTTCTTTGTTAAATTAAAGCCCATATAATTGGCGTCACATTGATCTCTGCCCTGACTAATAATTAGTGGCCCAGTTTAGCCTATATGTGCACAAAGGTGGCCTAAAGCCCGATTCATTTCATTTTTTTTTTTGACTAATAATTACGGTTACGAACAGTTAATTAGCAGATTAATGCGCCGAATGTTATCTGCTGTCGTTAGTCTTTTACCAGAGCATGAACATAAGACATAGTTTATCATCAGATCAACGCTATTCTGTGAGTGATCAGGTGATGGCGCGGGCAAACACTATTAGGCCTATGTTCCCTGGATGAGCTCGATCACGGTTTCCTAAACTATCCATTAAAACGCGGCATTGATTCTGTGGTGATTCTGTGTTGGCACAGCGTCGGAGATGGTGGTCAACATTAAGCCACCATAGAAAAAAATTGTGACGGGTGTTTATAGGATATCTTGTGACAGTGTGGGCTTATATAGACAGAGCACTGTGCAGCCTGTTCCAACCAGAGTGTAGGACTTATAGTGAGCCCCCGTCTTCGAGCTACGTGTTTTCTGGATAGTTGAGAAACCGTTCATCACCTGAACATTTGTAACAACTGTAATGCTACGTCAAGATAGGGGATACAGTTTATTATTCAATTATATGCAATGGAATAATTGGATTGCAATAAACATATCAAATTTCTCACCAAAAAAAGAAGCGTTCGAATGGAAATACATTTTGACGATAGAACTGGGCCATAAAACAGATAACTATCCCATGGAAGCACGACCCATTGAATGAATGCGGGGCCATCGTCGCAGACGGTGGGCCAGCATTAACACAGCATTGGTTCAACGTCTCGTTTTTGCTGTGTAGCTATCAATTTCATGGCCCAGCAAACACAAGGTGTTGACCCAATGTTGGCATAATGTCGAGCCGTCGTCGCAGACAGGGGACCAATATTAAAGTATCATTGATTCAGCGTCTAGAGTTTGTAAGCATTCTCTCATGCACAACGTCGGCTCACTGCATAACCATAATCTGGGACGTTGGCCAAACGTCTGGCAAGTTTGTGTCAGTATGTCCTACACTGCGTACATGAGACGTTGAGCCTATGTTGTTTCATTGCTGGGTCACCGTCTAAGACATAGGCCTAACATTCTACCAACAAAGGGCATTTCCCTGTTGTCAATTGAGCTGGGTTCCCAGCAAGAGAAAGACACAATATTGTTTTAATGCTGGACCATCGTCCACGACGTTAGGCCAACGTTATAACAACCTAGTGTGGTGCCGTGTTGTCAGTTCATTGCTGGCTCAATGTTGGCCAACCGTCACCGACGCTGGACCAACAATGGGTCATGGTGTTTGCTGGGTAACCACGTGCAGCTCTAATCTATTATGGAGGAGAACTGTCTTCACATTGTCATGTTGGTGTAAACACCATGATCCATTTACATTGAGAGGAGGCCGATACTGTCAGAGTACTCCCAGGGGCTGAGCTACCCACCCTCTGATCTCTATAGGCGCTACTCCATAATACAGTATGGATATTCTGGTATTAAGAATCATAGTATTTGCTTAAAGCTGAGAATGTACTCTGAGTGTTACATTTAAAATAAGGAAACTAAATATTGATGAATTTGCCAAGTCTCGTATCAACTTGATAATAAATGATCACGTCTGGTTACTCTGGTATCAAATGGTTTTAGCTATCACCTGATAAAGATGGAGATACGATTTTTTATACTAACTGATTTATTTGATCAAACTTGATGCTTCCGTGCATCGATAAAACTACTTACTTATCACAATAGTGTATTCTAGGTTTTAAAATTTTAGCAAGTGTTTAGGTATACACAAAGTTTGTTTGGGTTTAAGCGGATTCATAGAAATGTTGATAAAAAAATATTTTTTTTAATTTTAAAAAATACAATCATGATCTGGGGGATATACTACTCCATTACAAAAACAAAAACGAAAATTGACATTATCCCAAGGAGCCGCTTTAATACTAACTATTCTTTTTTATCAAACTTGATGCTTTCGGGAATCGATTAAAAAACTTGCTTGTCACAAAAGTGTATTCTAGCTTTTTAAACTTTGCAAAGTTGCAAATACGACCGTTTTATATAAGTGTGACCATTCTCTTTTTAATCGATGTTAATTTTTTAATATGCATACAACATCGATGTTTTCGATACAATTTTATTATTGTGTGTTTTATTTCTGGGGTTGTGTGTGTACCACTATGAAGGTGTAGCCCAGCAAATGGGAGACATTGACCCAATGCTGGTTTGATGTTGGGCCAGCGTCGAAGACGCTGGTTCAATAACAAACCAGCATTGTGTAAATGCCTCATGTTTGCTGGGAGGTATCTTGTGTTGTGCTGTTGCGTACTGAACTTTGTGGACCAACATAATAGCTGTCACGAGGCCTCTGTCTATGTAATATGAACTGGATATTACTGTGAAGACACACGCACTTGTCAATAATGGGGCGAATAACGTTGGTATATGGCATATTTGACAATCGGTTCTCTTTGACTGGCCTGAATGTACACACATGGTATCCTTAGGGGGCCACCATTCAATATTCAAGGGGGGGCTGGAGTTTTTGTCGCCGGGAAATTATTTATTTCAACCGGGCTCGGCGGCGCGCTGAAAATTTCACATATTATTACATGTTTATATAGAACAGTTTTTGAAGTAAATTATTTTTTTCATGCAGAGTCCGCCCGAAATTATTTATTTAGAAAAAAACTCCAGCCCCCCCCTTGGAAATCGAATGGTGGCCCCCTAATAGTTATCTCACCATGCGAATCGTGAAGCGTGTTTATTTCACTTATTTAATTTCAACACCATTACTTGAATCCTCTCAGAACTCGCTTTCTGGTTTTAAACATGTACCTCTACATTATTTGGTCAAATTTCAGTGAATCCAGCATTTTGAATTCGTTGCCAGCATTGATAAACAATTTTTTTTTCAGTGTGGTTTACAATAGTTGAAGACAACATTAAATCAAGTTTCGCCTCATTGTTACATTTCTGTCACATTGCCAAATAAAAGTTTCGACCCTTTAATACTAAGGCGACGATTTCTAAGTATTGGGATAAGAGATTTTGAACTGCAGATATACTGTGATCTCGTAAATATTAGTACCAGCGTAGCTAAATAATTCACCGTATATAAATAAATGTAGTGGTGTTGTGTTAGATAAAGAAAAACACTTTTAATTTAACCAGTACGTGTGAACATCAAATTAAAGGGACCCCTTGGGATGAGACATTTTCAATGTTGTCAATTATGAAAATTTAATTTATATGAAACTATATAGCCTACTGATCTTAACTGAAAATAAAAAAAAGTCAAGAAACAATTTAAAAGTACCGAAAAAGAGGGAAATAGTTGTATTTCCAGGTCGTATATTGCCATGTAAACAAAACAAGTCAGCAATATTCAGCACATTAGATCACATATTCCCACGTATCAGACGGTAAGATCAGAGCAGTCGCCGCTAATTGGTGTCTCATAGTCAGGACACGGGAGGACACACCTGCAGCACTGAGTGTCTACCCAACGCTGGGCCGATGCCATCAGCATGTGGCCCAATGCTGTGAAAGCATTCGATCGTCCTTCAGGTATACAAATAGTTTGTTTGGGTTACTTCTGGTTTCATGGAAATGTTGATTAAAAATATTTGTAAAAATATGAAAATTATGAAAAAAATAAAAACATGATTCGTGGGATACACTACTTCAGTACGGGATTAAAAACGAAAATTGATGTCATCCCAAGGAGCTGCTTTAATCAAGATACTGTTCGAGTAAAATCTCTCTTAATGAACAGTTATTATATAATACCATCTCTAGCAAATAGAAAGTCGTGATAACCTCACAGTACCAAGGGGCACCTGGTGGAGTGTGTGACAATCACTGACTGTTTGACGTGTTAACCCCAAGAACACTGACGCAGACTACAGTAGACATTCTGTGTTTTTCTTAACATAACACCTGCATAGCCCTTGATATTCAGTGATTGAAAGTAAAATATGCCTTCAATCTTGAAACACTGATATATATGGAGATTTAAATTTAAAAAAATAACACAAATCTTTGGTCACTTGAAGTTGTGGATCGTGGTAGCGAGACACAACTTTAAGTGGCTAAAAATTTAATTTTCCTAGCTCAGTGCTCCAAGAGTTAACATGCATTCTCCAGGTGTCCAGTGTAATTTGCATGTTCCTTTCTGCACAACGGATTTGTTCCCGATTGAAGCGAGTTGTAAATGAAATGAAATGAAATGAATCAGGTTTAGGCCACCTTTGTGCTTATATAGGCTAAACTGGGCCAGGAGAACCTCCTGAGGATGGTGAGATGATTGAGATGAAACTGTCCTCCAGACACAGGATTCGAAATTTCAGCCCTGACGGTCTGAGGCCGAGCACGCTACCTCTCGGTCACGGAGGCTCCCCACAATACTGACTTTCACACGTGGATGGAGAAGAAACATTTTAGTTTCTTTCAAACCGCCGAGACTGGGAACCGAACCCCGAACTCTGGCGTGAAAGGCAGCGGTGCTAACCACTACCCTAGGGACCCCGCCCTGCATGTTGCTCAACAGGACCAATTCAACAGGACTGTCTTTGTTCCATTTTTCATACGTTCCTGTTTTTATTAATGACGACGCGACACGAGTTTGTGTGATCACGTGGCCATTCGTTACCAGCACAGCACGAGGCGTTGGCCGTGACTCAGTCGTGGGTCTTACCCTAAACCCTTACAGCGCAGTATTATTTTTACATAAACCATGGGGACCAAAGTGTTCTTATCAATTTGCAATAATCATAAATGTTTTAGTTAGCTTTTTCCGGATCGTTTGAATACCTATTTTATAGTGTTTTAATTCTTACAGTGCGGGGATCGACTTTAGACGGCAGAATTTGACGTCTGTAGACGTCTGACATCTTTGAGCCACTACTCCGAACGGTGGCTCAACATTAAATCAGCATTGGCGAATAGTTTCTCAAAGTTCAGCATGCCACGTAAAACATAATCACTCACTCGCGTAATTCCAGCAAAGAACGAACCATAACAAAAGGTGGTGTTCTGGCATTTTTGCCTTAACAATCCATCACGCCAATCATGCAGGTGGTTTAACAAGAGGCACGCCATCCCAGCATATTCATGGATGGAGAGATAAATACTATAAATAAAATTAACATGAATCATCGGTGTTATTTTGGTACTGGTAATTTATCACTATTTTATGTATAACCAGACCCTACACTGTAAAAACAGTGCTTGTGTTTTAAATGGCTCGAAAACGTGTTTTCAAGAAAACATGATTATTATTATGTTTAAATCATAAACACCACGATGCATAAACATGTTGAAATCACACATGATCAGGAATTAAATACCAAGATCTCTGCTGCCGTTTAAATTGCAAACGTGTTGTAATTAGACGCTTTAATAAACAGATTCAAGATAAGTCTATTTGTGTTCTACAGTGTTTTTCTCCAACAACTTGTATATGCCGTTCTATTACTGCAAGGCAATTTTTGAATTTTAGACATGTCTGCTCAACAAACATTTTTCATACATTATTATTCAAAACATGTATAAATTCAGGTAGAAACATGTTTAAATTTTGTGAATGTCAAAACATGGAAAATATAACTTGAACATGTTTGGATGGGACGCGTCTAGGCTAAGCATATTCAACCAGAGAACATATTCAAGTTTAGTACATGTCAACATCTAAACATGTCCAATATAGCCTAAACATGTTAGAATGAAACAAATCTAAGTTAAACGTGTTAAGCCAAATAACATGTTTTATTCCTATACATGTTTCACTCGAACTTGTTTAAATTGTTGTTACGCGTCTTGGCTAAACATGTTTAGTCTAAGAACATGTTTTAATACCACACATGTTTCAAACTAAATATGTATAAACGTTCTGGGGCTTACCTGTTCCAAATGCTAGACATGTTTAGCATAGCCGCGTACTTTACATGGGGGCAAATAAAGTGTCCTAAAACTTCACAAATATGAAACAAACCGTGGACCGTTTAAGCTTCATCGTCGCTTGTATGCACCATTAGCGTTTTTTGAATACAATTGTTAGCCCTGATAAGTTATTTGAATTTTTAACCCCTTGAAGTTGTGTCTCGCTACCGCGATCCACAACCTCAAGTGGTTGACAACAAGTCATATTTGTTTAATTTAAGCACAAATAATTGCAAATCTTGGTATTTAGACACATTCCTAATAACAGTGATTTTATCTCCTAATAAAACAAATTAAAAACGATAATAATCGTGATCAGCAGGATAAGGGTTAATGAAAAATTGCAAAAACCATCAGAGTATGGAAGTTATTCGTTGTCATTCGATATACTGTAGATCTGGTATTTTTCACGAGTTTAAATTTTCGCGCATTTTTTATTTTGGGACTTTTCACGAGGTTTAGGATTTGCGAATTTCTATTTTTCTTAGTAGCGCTATTATATTAAGAATATTCTATATTTGCGAGATTCTTCATTTCGCGAATTTGTCCTCCTCACGAGACTCGCGCAAATTAAAACCTCTCGATATTACCAGAACTGCAGTATTACACTTGTGTATTTACAAACTCAATCCGTTTTTATTAACTTTCAGCTGAGAATGCGTCAGCAATTCACATCTCAAAGTGAATACAAATAGTGGTAAATAGCTTACTACTGGGTGGGTTCAATTTCTAATGGTGCAGCCACACCTGGCGTTAAGTTGAATCAACGCTCTTAGTGTATAATTATATATTTAATCTAGAAGCAAAATCCCGACATAAACCATAATAATACCAATTATGTGTCATTTTACATCGGGCATGCAGGTGATATATCTACTTCAGGTATCATCAGTTCAATATCGTGGCTGGGGTAATGAATACAACGATATCACGGTTAATTGGATCTACGTGAAATGTAAGGTAGATGTAGTCAGTTGTCAGTTCTAGTTTGAATTAACCATTGTACTGCTAGGGCCGTATAAATCTCTACGAGTAAGTTTTAAACCATAATAAACGATTTTTTTCTAAACAGAAATACATGAGAAATATTAAATGACAACTCAGCAAGACATATGGGTTAAACATGGCCATCTGATTGATCTAGATGGTCGCCTTGACCAATCAGCTGCCTAATCTATAGGTAGATAAAATAGAGAATATCTATTGAGCTCATGGCGTTCTTCTTTGTTACATTAAAGCCCATATAGATGGCGTCACATTAATCTCTGCCCTGACTAATAATTACGGTTACGAACAGTTAATTAGCAGATTAATGCGCCGTATGTTATCAGCTGTTGTTAGTCTTTCACCGGAGCATGAACATAAGACATAGTTTATCATCAGATCAACGCTATTCTGCCAGTGATCAGGTCATGGCGTGGACAAACACTATTAGGCCTATGTTCCCTGGATGAACTCGATCACGGTTTCCTCAACTATCCATTAAAACGCGGCATTGATTCTGTGGTGGTTCAATGTTGGCACAGCGTCGGAGATGGTGGTCAACATTAAGCCACCATAGGACAAAATTGTGACGGGTGTTTCTAGGATATCTTGTGACAGTGGGGGCTTATATACACAGAGCACTGTGCAGCCTGTTCCAACCAGAGTGTAGGGCTTATAGTGAGCCCCCGTCTTCGAGCTACGTGTTTTCTGGATAGTTGAGAAACCGTTCATCACCTGTACATTTGTAACAACTGTAATGCTACGTCAAGATAGGGGATACAATTTATTATTCAATTATATGCAATGGAATAATTGGATTGCAATAAACATATCAAGTTTCTCACCTAAGAAGAAGCGTTCGAATGGAAATACATTTTAACGATAGAACTGGGCCATAAAACAGATAACTATCCCATGGAAGCACGACCCATTGAATCAATGCTGGGCCATCGTCGCAGACGGTGGGCCAGCATTAACACAGCATTGGTTCAACGTCTCGTTTTTGCTGTGTAGCTATCAATTTCATGGCCCAGCAAACACAAGGTGTTGACCTAATGTTGGCATAATGTCGAGCCGGCGTCGCAGACAGGGGACCAATATTTAAGTATCATTGATTCATCGTCTAGAGTTTGTAAGCATTCTCTCATGCACAACGTCGGCTCACTGCATAACCAGAATCTGGGACGTTGGCCAAACGTCTGGCAAGTTTGTGTCAGTATGTTCTACACTGCGTACATGAGACGTTGAGCCTATGTTGTTTCATTGCTGGGTCACCGTCTGAGACATAGGCCTAACATTCTACCAACAAAGGGCATTTCCCTGTTGTCAATTGAGATGGGTTCCCAGCAAGCGAAAGACACAATATTGTTTTAATGCTGGACCATCGTCCACGACGTTAGGCCAACGTTATAACAACCTTGTGTGGTGCCGTGTTGTCAGTTCATTGTTGACTCAATGTTGGCCAACCGTCACCGACGCTGGACCAGCATTGAGCCAACGATGGGTCATGGTGTTTGCTGGGTTACCATGTGCAGCCCTAATCTATTATGGAGGAGAACTGTCTTCACATTGTCTTGTTGGAGTAAACACCATGATCCATTTACATTGAGAGAAGGCCGATACTGTCAGAGTACTCCCAGGGGCTGAGCTACCCACCCTCTGATCTCTATAGGTGCTACTCCATAATACAGTATCGCTATTCTGGTATTAAGAATCATAGTATTTGCTCAAAGCTGAGAATGTACTCTGAGTGTTACATATAAAATAAGGAGTATAAGGTTGTATCTATCACCTGATAAAGATGGGGATACGATTTTTTATACTAACTGATTTATTTGATCAAACTTGATGCTTCCGTGCATCGATAAAACTACTTACTTATCACAATAGTGTATTCTAGGTTTTAACATTTTAGCAAGTGTTTAGGTATACAAAAAGTTTGTTTGGGTTTTAAGCGGATTCATAGAAATGTTGATAAAAAATATTTTTTTTAATTTTAAAAAATACAATCATGATCTGGGGGATACACTACTCCATTACAAAAACAAAAACGAGAATTGATATTATCCCAAGGAGCCGCTGTAATATTAACTATTTTTTCTTATCAAACTTGATGCTTTCGGGAATCGATTAAAAAACTTGCTTGTCACAAAAGTGTATTCTAGCTTTTAAAACTTTGCAAAGTTGCAAATACGACCGTTTTATATAAGTGTGACCATTCCCTTTTTAATCGATGTTAAATTTTAAATATGCATACAAAATCGATGTTTTCGATACAATTTTATTATTGTGTGTTTTATTTCTGGGGTTGTGTGTGTACCACTATGAAGGTGTAGCCCAGCAAATTGGAGACATCGACCCAATGCTGGTTTGATGTTGGGCCAGCGTCGAAGACGCTGGTTCAATATCAAACCAGCATTGTGTAAATGCCTCATGTTTGCTGGGAGGTATCTTGTGTTGTGCTGTTGCGTACTGAACTTTGTGGACCAAAATAATAGCTGTCACGAGGCCTCTATCTATGTAATATGAACTGGATATTACTGTGAAGACACACGCACTTGTCAATAATGCGGGCGAATAACGTTGGTATATGGCATATTTGACAATCGGTTCTCTATGACTGGCCTGAATGTACACACATGGTATCCTTAGGGGGCCACCATTCAATATTCAGGGGGGGGGCTGGAGTTTTTGTCGCGGGAAAATTATTTATTTCAACCGGGCTCGGCGGCGCGCTGAAAATTTCACATATTATTACATGTTTATATGGAACAGTTTTTAAAGTAAATTATTTATTTCAAAAAAAAACTCCAGCTCCCCCCCCCTGGAAATCGAATAGTTGCCCCCTAATAGTTATCTCACCATGCGAATCGTGAAACGTGTGTATTTCACTTATTTATTTTCAACACCATTACTTGAATCCTCTCAGAACTCGCTTCCTGGTTTCAAAATAATATTCCAAACAAAATGTATACTTCATCGATACAGTACTTGAAAAATGTACCTCGACAATATTTGGTCAAATTTCAGTGAATCGAGCATTTTGAATTCGTTGCCAACATTGATAAACAATTTTTTTTTCAGTGTGGTTTACAATAGTTGAAGACAACATTAAATCAAGTTTCGCCTCATTGTTACATTTCTGTCACATTGCCAAATAAAAGTTTCGACCCTTTAATATTAAGGCGACGATTTCTAAGTATTGGGATAAGAGATTTTGAACTGCAGATATACTGTGATCTCGTAAATATTAGCTCCACCGTAGCTAAATAATCCACTGTATATAATTAAATGTAGTGGTGTTGTGTTAGATAAAGAAAAACACTTTTAATTTAACCAGTACGTGTGAACATCAAATTAAAGGGACCCCTTGGGATGAGACATTTTCAATTTTGTCAATTTTGAAAATTTAATTTATATGAAGCTATATAGCCTACTGATCTTAACTGAAAATACAAAAAAGTCAAAAAACAATTTTAAAGTACCGAAAAAGAGTGAAATAGTTGTATTTCCAGGTCGTATATTGCCATGTAAACAAAACAAGTCAGCAATATTCAGCACTTTAGATCTCATATTCCCACGTATCAGACGGTAAGATCAGAGCAGTCGCCGCTAATTGGTGTCTCATAGTCAGGACACGGGAGGACACACCTGCAGCACTGAGTGTCTACCCAACACTGGGCCGGTGCCCAGCATGTGGCCTAATGCTGTGAAAGCATTCAATCGTCCTTCAGGTATACAAATAGTTTGTTTGGGTTACTTCTGGTTTCATGTAAATGTTGATTAAAAATATTAGTAAAAATATGAAAATTCTGAAAAAAAACATGATTCGTGGGATACACTACTTCAGTACGGGATTAAAAACGAAAATTGATGTCATCCCAAGGAGCTGCTTTAATCAAGATACTGTTCGAGTAAAATCTCTCGTAATAAACAGTTAATATATAATACCATCTCTAGCAAATAAAATGTCGTGATAACCTCACTGTACCAAGGGACACCTGGTGGTGTGTGTGACAATCACTGACTGTTTGACGTGTTAACCCCAAGAACACTGACGCAGACTACAGTAGACATTCTGTGTTTTTCTTAACATAACACCTGTTTAACCCCTGATATTCAGTGATTAAAAGTAAAATATGCCTTCAATCTTGAAACACTGATATATATTGTGATTTAAATTTCAAAAAAACACACAATTTTTTAGTCACTTGAAGTTGCGGGTCGCGGTAACGAGACACAACTTGAAGTTGCTAAAAATTTAAATTTCTTAGCTCAGTGCTCTGAAGGTTAACATGCATTCTCCTGGTGTCCAGTGTAATTTGCATGTTGTTTTCTGCACAACGGATTTTTTCACGATTGAAGCGAGTTGTAAGTGAAATGAAATGAAATGAATGTGCACATATAGGCTAAACTGGGCCAGGAGAAATTCCTGAGGATGGTGAGATGATTGAGATGACACTGTCCTCCAGACACAGGATTCGAAATTTGAGCCCTGGCGGTCTGAGGCCGAGCACGCTACCTCTCGGTCACAGAGGCTCCCCACAATACTGACTTTCACACGTGGATGGAGAAGAAACATTTTAGTTTCTTTCAAACCGCCGAGACCGGGAACCGAACCCCGAACTCTGGCGTGAAAGGCAGCGGTGCTAACCACTACCCTAGGGCCCCCGCCCTGCCTGTTGCTCAACAGGACAAATTCAACAGGACTGTCTTTGTTCCATTTTTCATACGTTCCTGTTTTTATTAATGACGACGCGACACGAGTTTGTGTGATCACGTGGCCATTCGTTACCAGCACAACACGAGGCGTTGGCCGTGACTCAGTCGTGGGTCTTACCCTAAACCCTTACAGCGCAGTATTATTTTTATATAAACCATGGGGACCAAAGTGTTCTTATCAATTTGCAATAATCATAAATGTTTTAGTTAGCTCCTTCCGGATCGTTTGAATACCTATTTTATAGTGTTTTAATTCTTGCAGTGCGGGGATCGACTTTAGACGGCAGAATTTGAGGTCTGTAGACGTCTGACTTCTTTGAGCCACTACTCTGGACGGTGGCTCAACATTAAATCAGCATTGGCGAATAGTTTCTCAAAGTTCAGCATGCCACGTAAAACATAATCACTCACTCGCGTAATTCCAGCAAAGAACGAACCATAACAAAAGGTGGTGTTCTGGCATTTTTGCCTTAACAATCCATCAAGCCAATCATGCAGGTGGCTTAACAAGAGGCACGCCATCCCAGCATATTCATGGATGGAGGGATAAATACTATAAAAAAAATGAACATGAATCATTGGTGTTATTTTGGTACAGCTAATTTATCACTATTTTATGTATAACCAGACCTTACACTGTAAAAACAATGCTTGTGTTTTAAATGGCTTGAAAACGTGTTTTCAAGAAAACATGATTATTATCATGTTTAAATTATAAACACCACGATGCATAAACATGTTGAAATCACACATGATCAGGAATTAAATACCAAGATCTCTGCTGCCGTTTAAATTGCAAACGTGTTGTAATTAGATGCTTTAATAAACAAATTCAAGATTAGTCTACTTGTGTTCTACAGTGTTTTTTCTCCAACAACTTGTATATGCCGTTCTATTACTGCAAGGCAATTTTTGAATTTTAGACTTGTCTGCTCAACACACATTTTTTATACATTATTATTCAAAACATGTATAAATTCAGGTAGAAACACGTTTAAATTTTGTGAATGTCAATATCTAACCATGGAAAATATAACCTGAACATGTTTGGATTGGACGCGTCTAGGCTAAGCATATTCAACCAGAGAACATATTCAAGTTTACTACATGTCAACATCTAAACATGTCCAATATAGCCTAAACATGTTAGAATGAAACACATCTAAGCTAAACGTGTTAAGCCAAATAGCATGTTTTATTCCTATACATGTTTCACTCGAACATGTTTAAATTGTTGTTATGCGTCTTGGCTAAACATGTTTAGTCTAAGAACATGTTTTAATACCACACATGTTTCAAACTAAATATGTATAAACGTTCTGGGGCTTACCTGTTCCAAATGCTAGACATGTTTAGCATAGCCGCGTACTTTACATGGGGGCAAATAAAGTGTCTTAAAACTTCACAAATATGAAACAAACCGTGGACCGTTTAAGCTTCATCGTCGCTTGTATGCACCATTAGCGTTTTTTGAATACAATTGTTAGCCCTGATAAGTTATTTAAATTTTTAACCCCTTGAAGTTGAGTCTCGCTACCGCGATCCACAACCTCAAGTGGTTGACAACAAGTCATATTTGATTAATTTAAGCACAAATAAATGCAAATCTTGGTATTTAGAAACATTCCTAATAACAGTTATTTTATTTCCTAATAAAACAAATTAAAAACGACAATAATCGTGATCAGCAGGATAAGGGTTAATGAAAAATTGCATAAACCATCAGAATATAGAAGTTATTCGTTGTCATTCGATATACTGTAGATCTGGTATTTTTCACGAGTTTAAGAATTTGGGAATTTATATTTTTCTTAGTAGCGCCATTATAATAAGAATATTCTATATTAGCGAGATTCTTCATTTCGCAAATTTGTCCTCCTCACGAGATTCGCGCAAATCAAAATCTCCCGAATATTACCAGAACTACAGTATTACACTTGTGTATTTACAAACTCAGTCCGTTTTTATTACAGGTGATCTATCACCCCTTATATAGTATGAATACATTTGTGACAAATAAATCAAAGTTGCCACAAGATGGGGCACAACTGTTTCCTTATATGGGGTGATTGGCTATCATGTCACCCTCTGAGAGGGTCACATGATAGCCAATCACCTCCATATATGGGGTGATTGGCTATCATGTCACCCTCTGAGAGGGTCACATGATAGCCAATCACCCCATATAAGGACATAATCATTCATACCATGTAAGGGGTGATAGATCACCTTTAACTTTCAGATGAGAATGCGTCAGCAATTCACATCTCAAAGTGAATACAAATAGTGGTAAATAGCTTACTACTGGGTGGGTTCAATTCCTAATGGTGCAGCCACACCTGGCGTGAAGTTGAATCAACGCTTTCAGTGTATAATTATATATTTATTCTGGAAGCAATTATGTGTCATTTTACATCGGGCATGCAGGTGATATAGCTACTTCAGGTATCATCAGTTCAATATCGTGGCGGGGGTAATGAATACAACGATATCACGTTGAATTGGATCTACGTGAAAACTCAATGTAAGGTAGGTGTAGTCAGTGGTCAGTTCTTGTTTGAATTAACCTTTGTACTGCTAGGGCCGTATACATCTCTACGAGTATGTTTTAAACCATAATAAACGATTTTTTTCTAAACAGAAATACATGAGAAATATTTAATGACAACTCAGCAAGACATATGGGTTAAACATGACCATCTGATTGATCTAGATGGTCGCCTTATCCAATCAGCTGCCTAATCTATAGGTAGATAAAGTAGAGAATATCTATTGAGCTCATGGCGTTCTTCTTTGTTACATTAAAGCCCATATAATTGGCGTCACATTAATCTCTGCCCTGACTAATAATTACGGTTACGAACAGTTAATTAGCAGATTAATGCGCCGTATGTTATCTGCTGTTGTTAGTATTTTACCAGAGCATGAACATAAGACATAGTTTATCATCAGATCAACGCTATTCTGCCAGTGATCAGGTGTTGTCTTGGGCAAACACTATTAGGCCTATGTTCCCTGGATGAGTTCGATCACGGTTTCCTCAACCATTAAAACGCGGCATTGATTCTGTGGTGGTTCAATGTTGGCACAGCGTCGGAGATGGTGGTCAACATCAAGCCACCATAGGACTAAATTGTGACGGGTGTTTAAAGGATATCTTGTGACAGTGTGGGCTTATATACACAGAGCACTGTGCAGCCTGTTCCAACCAGAGTGTAGGGCTTATTGTGAGCCCCCGGCTACGTGTTTTCTGGATAGTTGAGAAACTGTTCATCACCTGTACATTTGTAACAACTGTAATGCTACGTCAAGAAAGGGGATACAATTTATTATTCAATTATATGCAATGGAATAATCGGATTGCAATAAACATATCAAGTTTCTCACCCGAGAAGAAGCGTTCCAATGGAAATACATTTTAACGATAGAACTGGGCCATAAGACAGATAACTATCCCATGGAAGCACGACCCATTGAATCAATGCTGGGCCATCGTCGCAGACGGTGGGCCAGCATTAACACAGCATTGGTTCAACGTCTCGTTTTTGCTGTGTAGCTATCAATTTCATGGCCCAGCAAACACAAGGTGTTGACCCAATGTTAGCATAATGTCGAGCCGGCGTCGCAGACAGGGGACCAATATTTAAGTATCATTGATTCAGCGTCTAGTGTTTGTAAGCATTCTCTCATGCACAACGTCGGCTCACTGCATAACCAGAATCTGGGACGTTGGCCAAACGTCTGGCAAGTTTGTGTCAGTATGTTCTACACTGCGTACATGAGACGTTGAGCCTATGTTGTTTCATTGCTGGGTCACCGTCTGAGACATAGGCCTAACATTCTACCAACAAAGGGCATTTCAATGTTGACCAACCGTCACCGACGCTGGACCAACATTGAGCCAACGATGGGTCATGGTGTTTGCTGGGTTACCATGTGCAGCCCTAATCTATTATGGAGGAGAACTGTCTTCACATTGTCTTGTTGGAGTAAACACCATGATCCATTTACATTGAGAGAAGGCCGATACTGTCAGAGTACTCCCAGGGGCTGAGCTACCCACCCTCTGATCTCTATAGGTGCTACTCCATAATACAGTATCGCTATTCTGGTATTAAGAATCATAGTATTTGCTCAAAGCTGAGAATGTACTCTGAGTGTTACATATAAAATAAGGAGTATAAGGTTGTATCTATCACCTGATAAAGATGGGGATACGATTTTTTATACTAACTGATTTATTTGATCAAACTTGATGCTTCCGTGCATCGATAAAACTACTTACTTATCACAATAGTGTATTCTAGGTTTTAACATTTTAGCAAGTGTTTAGGTATACAAAAAGTTTGTTTGGGTTTTAAGCGGATTCATAGAAATGTTGATAAAAAATATTTTTTTTAATTTTAAAAAATACAATCATGATCTGGGGGATACACTACTCCATTACAAAAACATAAACGAGAATTGATATTATCCCAAGGAGCCGCTGTAATATTAACTATTTTTTCTTATCAAACTTGATGCTTTCGGGAATCGATTAAAAAACTTGCTTGTCACAAAAGTGTATTCTAGCTTTTAAAACTTTGCAAAGTTGCAAATACGACCGTTTTATATAAGTGTGACCATTCCCTTTTTAATCGATGTTAAATTTTAAATATGCATACAAAATCGATGTTTTCGATACAATTTTATTATTGTGTGTTTTATTTCTGGGGTTGTGTGTGTACCACTATGAAGGTGTAGCCCAGCAAATTGGAGACATTGACCCAATGCTGGTTTGATGTTGGGCCAGCGTCGAAGACGCTGGTTCAATATCAAACCAGCATTGTGTAAATGCCTCATGTTTGCTGGGAGGTATCTTGTGTTGTGCTGTTGGGTACTGAACTTTGTGGACCAACATAATAGCTGTCACGAGGCCTCTATCTATGTAATATGAGCTGGATATTACTGTGAAGACACACGCACTTGTCAATAATGCGGGCGAATAACGTTGGTATATGGCATATTTGACAATCGGTTCTCTATGACTGGCCTGAATGTACACACATGGTATCCTTAGGGGGCCATCATTCAATATTCAGGGGGGGGGGGCTGGAGTTTTTGTCGCGGGAAAATTATTTATTTCAACCGGGCTCGGCGGCGCGCTGAAAATTTCACATATTATTACATGTTTATATGGAACAGTTTTTAAAGTAAATTATTTATTTCATGCAGAGTCCGCCCGAAATTATTTATTTAAAAAAAAAACTCCAGCTCCCCCCCCCTGGAAATCGAATAGTTGCCCCCTAATAGTTATCTCACCATGCGAATCGTGAAACGTGTGTATTTCACTTATTTATTTTCAACACCATTACTTGAATCCTCTCAGAACTCGCTTCCTGGTTTCAAAATAATATTCCAAACAAAATGTATACTTCATCGATACAGTACTTGAAAAATGTACCTCGACAATATTTGGTCAAATTTCAGTGAATCGAGCATTTTGAATTCGTTGCCAACATTGATAAACAATTTTTTTTTCAGTGTGGTTTACAATAGTTGAAGACAACATTAAATCAAGTTTCGCCTCATTGTTACATTTCTGTCACATTGCCAAATAAAAGTTTCGACCCTTTAATATTAAGGCGACGATTTCTAAGTATTGGGATAAGAGATTTTGAACTGCAGATATACTGTGATCTCGTAAATATTAGCTCCACCGTAGCTAAATAATCCACTGTATATAATTAAATGTAGTGGTGTTGTGTTAGATAAAGAAAAACACTTTTAATTTAGCCAGTAGTGCGGACCGTAATGTTGGATACAGATCTCCGCTTGGATTGGAATGTTAATTCTTGGCACCAATGCTAATATCAATCTACTAGGTCTAATGATTCAGAAAAGTTTTGGTGCCATTTTTTCTGTTAAGGTTAAAGGTCATTTCGGGGTCATTCAAAGTCGTCCAACTTAAATATAGGAAAATGAAACCCGGTTTCCATATAAATGACACAAAGTGTATCATATGACCCCTCAAAATTTGCAGAATGAGATGTAGAGCATGAATATAAATACACCATGGACGTTAGTTCACTGTGGAATGAAATCGGTAGCATTATCAGCATGGAACATACAAAATTCGTGACTATTCGATAAGTGACGGTTGCATAAGGATGACACATTATGCAACACTTACTTAGCCTCAAAGTAACTAACTACTAACAAACTGCACCAACAATGACTGCGAATAATATATAAACTACACTGCTTGACAAATTAACCGAGACTAACTATAACTTATTTAAATGTCAGGTTGCTGGTGGTGATTTGGTGAAGAATCCCTCTTCTCATGAAACGTTTCTAATATTTGTTAAGAGTCATTCATTGTATGGATCTGACGGTTACCTAAACATCAACAAACGCCTTGGGAACAGCACAGCTGATGAACTAAGAGCAAAGGGTGCATCATGACACAGAAATTGCTTTCCAGAGACTGTTCATACCGATAAACTCAAAAGGGAAAAGGTAAGGTATGAGAAAGCGATCGTCAAGGGGGATTGATCTGAACTTGCTCAAACGCAGAGAGGGCGTTCTTCTATCAAATGTCCGCCTACGGCTTCTTCTTATAATGGTCAGCAAGATGCAGCTCCTTACAAAAGTTTTACACGTTCTCTGGCGAGTATGTGTTTTAAAACGAAAGAAGTCTGTAATTTCTGCAATGGTGATAATTCAGAAGAAACTCTGCATGAAGTCACTTGCACAGAAGTATCAATGATGATTGGAAGATCAGACTTCAATGACTGCATGCTAAAGGCCAGAGCTATAGACATTAAATATAACTTCCCATTTTATGTAACATATGTACCAAGAAATGAAACAGTCATCGCCCCTGATGATTCGGATAACAACAGGACTCGCACAATAGCAGCAGAGTTTTACAGTCTTGTTAAAAAGGCACTTGAAGAAGGAAAAGTATTTCCAATAACTGATGTGTCTACAACATATAAGGCCATATTAGAATCCAGTGTGCTCCAAAACTACTAAAGATAAGGCTGTTGGATTTTAAGAGAGACATGCAGTCGATATTTAATGCTGCCAATGTAATTCGTGATGACATAATTAAAATGTGGACTGATCCGTGGAAGTTTGAAGGACATCTGGACACCACTGATCGAGATTAACACATTCCACACACTTTGTATAGTTTGCTCAGATGGATTACTCATGAAACAGCAGAGTTCGGTTCACAATATTGCACTTTCGCAAATAACAAAACCTGTTGGAATCTTGCTGAGAGGATAATGTATCAAGTGAAAAGCCAGAGGCAAGTTTCTTACATTCCACAAAATTTTGAAGCAGGATTCCGCTACTCGACACATTGACCTACCTGTATTACTTGGAACTGGTATGAAAGTCCATGCATACAAACGTAGCAAACGCATGGTTGACTTTCTTCATGCTAGTACTTTATGTGTTGATTACTCTCGTATTCTGTCAATCGAAACACTTCTTGCACAGGAGTTAAATCAGAATATAAAGACAACTGGTGGTGTTCTTGTGTCTCCTGATGACGAAAACAAAGCTTTAAATGTGCAGATCTGCAGGAAAAAAGGTTGAAGTAAAGAAGCTAACCAAGACAGCGGAGCTTCGCGAAGATCGGAGTCTGATGATTAGACCTGATATAAACATAGAAGATGTGATTAGTGTACATGTGTTCATTTGTATACCTCGATCTCTTTTCGCGTTTGATAGATCGATGTTACCTTATATGAACAAAAGCAAAGTATGCGAGTATGACCAAATTCATATCTAGATATATTACAGTTCACTTAGTATTTGATCAATACAACAGAGCAACATCATTAAAACAAACAACAAGAGAGCGTCATAAGAGTAATACAGGCCGGACATCATATACATGTAAATACAGTACACCAATCAGAATGTATCTAAAGGTGTTCTTTGGTGAATCCAAAACAAAAGATAATAGAATTTGGCATTTATACCTTCCTCAAAAAGACACACAAAACAGTTGTAGTAGGCTTATCTACTCGAGATGTTATAACAACCAACAAAACATAAGAAGGTCAGTCACCAGCCAGGAGGAGGCAGACACGATTCTAATGCTTCATGCAATTGATGTGACCAGTCAAAATGAAAATGCAGCAATCCACATTCTGTCAACGGACACTGATGTTTTAATCATTGCTCTAAGTTATTTTCCAAGACTTGGAGCGAAGACATGTATGCTAATTGGTCACGAGAAGAGCAGGGAATTGATTGTACTGAAACCAATCTATGATGTCTTAGGTTGTCCCCTTGTCAGCGCTTTGATTGGCTTTTACAGCTTCACTGGATGTGATACTGTTGGTCGATTTTCTGGTAAAGGCAAGATAACCTGCTGGAAATCATTCAAGAACTTTAAAGGCTGACAAGACCACTGTTCAGGGATTCATTGATCTTGGATAGGCAGACATGCCATCTAAAGTAGCAATCTCAGTACGTTGGAACGTTATATTTGTCAATTGTATTCACCTGAGACAAGCAACGAAAATCCCGATGGTGTCAGGTGGTTGCTGTTCAAAAAAATCAAGCGAGTGTGAAAAGTTTCCCCCAACTCTGTGCCAATTACCAGGTCAGAATATGGCATCTGGCTCACATCGCGAATCCAATACTTGCCCCATGGATGGACAAACGAGGAGGGTTGTCTTTGTCCCTTGAGAATATTATCAAACCAGCTCCAGATGCTGTGATTGGGCTCATACATTGCAAATGAGCGAAATCTAAATGCCAAACTAATGTTTTCATACAGAAAGGCTGTGTACAGAGCTATGCCAGTGTGGATTAGATGCTGGCGACTGTGATAATATCAAGTGTATAGCAGTTCTTGACGACGAGGAAAAGGAGGACATTTGAGTTATTATGACCTTTCGATGACATTAGTCTTTATCCAAGAAAAAATTAAAGAGACATCATGTATATATGTCTTCTTACAATAAATAATTGGCTTAGTGTATGACTAGGCTGGACTTGTGTACACAGAACGCCACCAGAGTAGATTTGACGTTGGAGAATGTGATACCGCTAATCACATCGCATCTCTGCTTGATGACGAAGAGAACATTTGTATTACCTGTGTTGTCACTAGATGTGTCTAAAATACTTAATATATATTAATAAGGTCTTGTTTGTTTTTATTTGTGTTAAAATCACTGATATTATCTATAAAGATATTGAATTATTTTGATACCGTTACATTGTATATAAAATGACGACGAACTTTACCGAACAAATCGCATCTTAAAAAACACTTTTTGGTTATATTTTTCTCCAGTGCATATTTATGTCAATCGTACAAACATATTAGTGTTCTCCTCTCAATTCTGCAAATTTTAAGGGGTCACATGACGTACTTTGTGACATGAAGACGAAAAAGAGATGAGAATGTTTGTGAAATATAAGGTACCTACATTAAATGACCCCAAAATGACCTTTAACCCCAACAGAAAAAATGGCACCAAAACTTTTCTTAATCATTAAGCCTAGTAGATTGATATTAGCATTGGTACCAAAAATTAACATTCTGATCCAAGTGAAAAACACAACCCCCTGCACTACAGTACGTGTGAACATCAAATTAAAGGGACCCCTTGGGATGAGACATTTTCAATTTTGTCAATTTTGAAAATTTAATTTATATGAAGCTATATAGCCTACTGATCTTAACTGAAAATACAAAAAAGTCAAAAAACAATTTTAAAGTACCGAAAAAGAGTGAAATAGTTGTATTTCCAGGTCGTATATTGCCATGTAAACAAAACAAGTCAGCAATATTCAGCACTTTAGATCTCATATTCCCACGTATCAGACGGTAAGATCAGAGCAGTCGCCGCTAATTGGTGTCTCATAGTCAGGACACGGGAGGACACACCTGCAGCACTGAGTGTCTACCCAACACTGGGCCGATGCCCAGCATGTGGCCTAATGCTGTGAAAGCATTCAATCGTCCTTCAGGTATACAAATAGTTTGTTTGGGTTACTTCTGGTTTCATGGAAATGTTGATTAAAAATATTTGTAAAAATATGAAAATTCTGAAAAAAAACATGATTCGTGGGATACACTACTTCAGTACGGGATTAAAAACGAAAATTGATGTCATCCCAAGGAGCTGCTTTAATCAAGATACTGTTCGAGTAAAATCTCTCGTAATAAACAGTTAATATATAATACCATCTCTAGCAAATAAAATGTCGTGATAACCTCACTGTACCGAGGGACACCTGGTGGTGTGTGTGACAATCACTGACTGTTTGACGTGTTAACCCCAAGAACACTGACGCAGACTACAGTAGACATTCTGTGTTTTTCTTAACATAACACCTGTTTAACCCCTGATATTCAGTGATTAAAAGTAAAATATGCCTTCAATCTTGAAACACTGATATATATTGTGATTTAAATTTCAAAAAAACACACAATTTTTTAGTCACTTGAAGTTGCGGGTCGCGGTAACGAGACACAACTTGAAGGTGCTAAAAATTTAAATTTCTTAGCTCAGTGCTCTGAAGGTTAACATGCATTCTCCTGGTGTCCAGTGTAATTTGCATGTTGTTTTCTGCACAACGGATTTTTTCACGATTGAAGCGAGTTGTAAGTGAAATGAAATGAAATGAATGTGCACATATAGGCTAAACTGGGCCAGGAGAACTTCCTGAGGATGGTGAGATGATTGAGATGACACTGTCCTCCAGACACAGGATTCGAAATTTGAGCCTTTGTGGTCTGAGGCCGAGCACGCTACCTCTCGGTCACAGAGGCTCCCCACAATACTGACTTTCACACGTGGATGGAGAAGAAACATTTTAGTTTCTTTCAAACCGCCGAGACCGGGAACCGAACCCCGAACTCTGGCGTGAAAGGCAGCGGTGCTAACCACTACCCTAGGGCCCCCGCCCTGCCTGTTGCTCAACAGGACAAATTCAACAGGACTGTCTCTGTTCCATTTTTCATACGTTTCTGTTTTTATTAATGACGACGCGACACGAGTTTGTGTGATCACGTGGCCATTCGTTACCAGCACAACACGAGGCGTTGGCCGTGACTCAGTCGTGGGTCTTACCCTAAACCCTTACAGCGCAGTATTATTTTTATATAAACCATGGGGACCAAAGTGTTCGACTTTAGACGGCAGAATTTGACGTCTGTAGACGTCTGACTTCTTTGAGCCACTACTCTGGACGGTGGCTCAACATTAAATCAGCATTGGCGAATAGTTTCTCAAAGTTCAGCATGCCACGTAAAACATAATCACTCACTCGCGTAATTCCAGCAAAGAACGAACCATAACAAAAGGTGGTGTTCTGGCATTTTTGCCTTAACAATCCATCAAGCCAATCATGCAGGTGGTTTAACAAGAGGCACGCCATCCCAGCATATTCATGGATGGAGGGATAAATACTATAAATAAAATGAACATGAATCATTGGTGTTATTTTGGTACAGCTAATTTATCACTATTTTATGTATAACCAGACCCTACACTGTAAAAACAATGCTTGTGTTTTAAATGGCTTGAAAACGTGTTTTCAAGAAAACATGATTATTATCATGTTTAAATTATAAACACCACGATGCATAAACATGTTGAAATCACACATGATCAGGAATTAAATACCAAGATCTCTGCTGCCGTTTAAATTGCAAACGTGTTGTAATTAGATGCTTTAATAAACAAATTCAAGATTAGTCTATTTGTGTTCTACAGTGTTTTTTCTCCAACAACTTGTATATGCCGTTCTATTACTGCAAGGCAATTTTTGAATTTTAGACTTGTCTGCTCAACACACATTTTTTATACATTATTATTCAAAACATGTATATATTCAGGTAGAAACACGTTTAAATTTTGTGAATGTCAATATCTAACCATGCAATATATAACCTGAACATGTTTGGATTGGACGCGTCTAGGCTAAGCATATTCAACCAGAGAACATATTCAAGTTTAGTACATGTCAACATCTAAACATGTCCAATATAGCCTAAACATGTTAGAATGAAACACATCTAAGCTGAACGTGTTAAGCCAAATAGCATGTTTTATTCCTATACACGTTTCACTCGAACATGTTTAAATTGTTGTTATGCGTCTTGGCTAAACATGTTTAGTCTAAGAACATGTTTTAATACCACACATGTTTCAAACTAAATATGTATAAACGTTCTGGGGCTTACCTGTTCCAAATGCTAGACATGCTATGCTATGTTTAGCATAGCCGCGTACTTTACATGGGGGCAAATAAAGTGTCTTAAAACTTCACAAATATGAAACAAACCGTGGACCGTTTAAGCTTCATCGTCGCTTGTATGCATCATTAGCGTTTTTTGAATACAATTGTTAGCCCTGATAAGTTATTTAAATTTTTAACCCCTTGAAGTTGTGTCTCGCTACCGCGATCCACAACCTCAAGTGGTTGACAACAAGTCATATTTGTTTAATTTAAGCACAAATAAATGCAAATCTTGGTATTTAGAAACATTCCTAATAACAGTTATTTTATTTCCTAATAAAACAAATTAAAAACGACAATAATCGTGATCAGCAGGATAAGGGTTAATGAAAAATTGCATAAACCATCAGAATATAGAAGTTATTCGTTGTCATTCGATATACTGTAGATCTGGTATTTTTCACGAGTTTAAATTTTCGCGATTTTTTTTATTTTGGGACTTTTCACGAGGTTAAGAATTTGGGAATTTATATTTTTCTTAGTAGCGCCATTATAATAAGAATATTCTATATTAGGGAGATTCTTCATTTCGCAAATTTGTCCTCCTCACGAGATTCGCGCAAATCAAAATCTCCCGAATATTACCAGAACTACAGTATTACACTTGTGTATTTACAAACTCAGTCCGTTTTTATTACAGGTGATCTATCACCCCTTATATAGTATGAATACATTTGTGACAAATAAATCAAAGTTGCCACAAGATGGGGCACAACTGTTCCCTTATATGGGGTGATTGGCTATCATGTCACCCTCTGAGAGGGTCACATGATAGCCAATCACCTCCATATTATGGGGTGATTGGCTATCATGTCACCCTCTGAGAGGGTCACATGATAGCCAATCACCCCATATAAGGACATAATCATTCATACCATGTAAGGGGTGATAGATCACCTTTAACTTTCAGATGAGAATGCGTCAGCAATTCACATCTCAAAGTGAATACAAATAGTGGTAAATAGCTTACTACTGGGTGGGTTCAATTCCTAATGGTGCAGCCACACCTGGCGTGAAGTTGAATCAACGCTTTCAGTGTATAATTATATATTTATTCTGGAAGCAATTATGTGTCATTTTACATCGGGCATGCAGGTGATATATCTACTTCAGGTATCATCAGTTCAATATCGTGGCGGGGGTAATGAATACAACGATATCACGGTTAATTGGATCTACGTGAAAACTCAATGTAAGGTAGGTGTAGTCAGTGGTCAGTTCTTGTTTGAATTAACCTTTGTACTGCTAGGGCCGTATGAATCTCTACGAGTATGTTTTAAACCATAATAAACGATTTTTTTCTAAACAGAAATACATGAGAAATATTTAATGACAACTCAGCAAGATATATGGGTTAAACATGACCATCTGATTGATCTAGATGGTCGCCTTGACCAATCAGCTGCCTAATCTATAAGTAGATAAAGTAGAGAATATCTATTGAGCTCATGGCGTTCTTCTTTGTTAAATTAAAGCCCATATAATTGGCGTCACATTAATCTCTGCCCTGACTAATAATTACGGTTAGGAACAGTTAATTAGCAGATTAATGCGCCGTATGTTATCAGCTGTTGTTAGTCTTTTACCAGAGCATGAACATAAGACATAGTTTATCATCAGATCAACGCTATTCTGCCAGTGATCAGGTGATGGCGCGGGCAAACACTATTAGGCCTATGTTCCCTGGATGAGCTCATCACGGTTTCCTCAACTATCCATTAAAACGCGGTATTAATTCTGTGGTGGTTCAATGTTGGCACAGCGTCGGAGATGGTGGTCAACATTAAGCCACCATAGGACAAAATTGTGACGGGTGTTTATAGGATATCTTGTGACAGTGTGGGCTTATATACACAGAGCACTGTGCAGCCTGTTCCAACCAGAGTGTAGGGCTTATAGTGAGCCCCTGTCTTCGAGCTAGGTGTTTCCTGGATAGTTGAGAAACCGTTCATCACCTGTACATTTGTAACAACTGTAATGCTACGTCAAGAAAGGGGATACAATTTATTATTCAATTATATGCAATGGAATAATTGGATTGCAATAAACATATCAAGTTTCTCACCCAAGAAGAAGCGTTGAAATGGAAATAAGTTTTAACGATAGAACTGGGCCATAAAACAGATAACTATCCCATGGAAGCACGACCCATTGAATCAATGCTGGGCCATCGTCGCAGCTGGTGGGCCAGCATTAACACAGCATTGGTTCAACGTCTCGTTTTTGCTGTGTAGCTATCAATTTCATGGCCCAGCAAACACAAGGCGTTGACTCAATGTTGGCATAATGTCGAGCCGGCGTCGCAGACAGGGGACCAATATTAAAGTATCATTGATTCAGCGTCTAGTGTTTGTAAGCATTCTCTCATGCACAACGTCGGCTCACTGCATAACCAGAATCTGGGACGTTGGCCAAACGTCTGGCAAGTTTGTGTCAGTATGTCCTACACTGCGTACATGAGACGTTGAACCTATGTTGTTTCATTGCTGGGTCACCGTCAGAGACATAGGCCTAACATTCTACCAACAAAGGGCATTTCCCTGTTGTCAATTGAGTTGGGTTCCCAGCAAGCGAAAGACACAATATTGTTTTAATGCTGGACCATCGTCCACGACGTTAGGCCAACGTTATAACAACTTTGTGTGGTGCCGTGTTGTCAGTTCATTGTTGGCTCAATGTTGGCCAACCGTCACCGACGCTGGTCCAACATTGAGCCAACAATGGGTCATGGTGTTTGCTGGGTTACCACGTGCAGCCCTAATCTATTATGGAGGAGAACTGTTCTCACGTTGTCTTGTTGGAGTAAACACCATGATCCATTTACATTGAGAGAAGGCCGATACTGTCAGAGTACTCCCAGGGGCTGAGCTACCCACCCTCTGATCTCTATAGGCGCTACTCCATAATACAGTATCGATATTCTGGTATTAAGAATCATAGTATTTGCTTGAAGCTGAGAATGTACTCTGAGTGTTACATATAAAATAAGGATACTAAATATTGCTGAATTTGTCAAGTCTTGTATCAACTTGATAATAAATGATCACGTCTGGTTACTCTGGTATCAAATGGTTGTATCTATCACCTGATAAAAATGGAGATACGATTTTTTATACTAACTGATTTATTTGATCAAACTTGATGTTTCCGTGCATCGATAAAACTACTTACTTATCACAATAGTGTATTCTAGGTTTTAAAATTTTAGCAAGTGTTTAGGTATACAAAAAAGTTTGTTTGGGTTTTAAGCGGATTCATAGAAATGTTAATAAAAAATAAAAAATAAAAATTTTAAAAAATACAATCATGATCTGGGGGATACACTACTCCACTACAAAATCAAAAACGAAAATTGATATTATCCCAAGTAGCCGCTTTAATACTAACTATTTTTTTTTATCAAACTTGATGCTTTCGGGAATCGATTAAAAAACTTGCTTGTCACAAAAGTGTATTCTAGTTTTTAAAACTTTGCAAAGTTGCAAATACGACCGTTTTATATAAGCGTGACCATTCCCTTTTTAATCGATGTTAAATTTTTAATATGCATACAACATCGATGTTTTCGATACAATTTTATTATTGTGTGTTTTATTTCTGGGGTCGTGTGTGTACCACTATGAAGGTGTAGCCAAGCAAATGGGAGACATTGACCCAATGCTGGTTTGAAGTTGGGCCAGCGTCGGAGACGCTGGTTCAATATCAAACCAGCTTTGTGTTTGCTGGGAGGTATCTTGTTTTGTGCTGCTGCGTACTGAACTTTGTGGACCAACATAATAGCTGTCACGAGGCCTCTGTCTATGTAATATGAACTGGATATTACTGTGAAGACACACGCACTTGTCAATAACGGGGGCGAATAACGTTGGTATATGGCATATTTGACAATCGGTTCTCTTTGACTGGCCTGAATGTACACACATGGTATCCTTAGGGGGCCACCATTTAATATTCAAGGGGGGGGGGCGGGAGTTTTTGTCGCGGGGAAATTATTTATTTCAACTGGGCTCGGCGGCGCGCTGAAAATTTCACATATTATTACATGTTTATATAGAACAGTTTTTGAAGTAAATTATTTATTTAATGCAGAGTCCGCCCGAAATTATTTATTTAAAAAAAAACTCCAGCCCACCCCCCCCCTGGAAATCGAATGGTGGCCCCCTAATAGTTATCTCACCATGCGAATCGTGAAACGTGTGTTTTTCACTTATTTAATTTCAACACCATTACTTGAATCCTCTCAGAACTCGCTTCCTGGTTTCAAAATAATATTCCAAACAAAATATATACTTCATCGATACAGTACTTGAAAAATGTACCTCGACATTATTTTGTCAAATTTCAGTGAATCGAGCATTTTGAATTCGTTGCCAACATTGATAAACAATTTTTTTTTCAGTGTGGTTTACAATAGTTGAAGACAACATTAAATCAAGTTTCGCCTCATTGTTACATTTCTGTCACATTGCCAAATAAAAGTTTCGACCCTTTAATATTAAGGCGACGATTTCTAAGTATTGGGATAAGAGATTTTGAACTGCAGATATACTGCGATCTCGTAAATATTAGCTCCACCGTAGCTAAATAATCCACAGTATATAAATAAATGTAGTGGTGTTGTGTTAGATAAAGAAAAACACTTTTAATTTAACCAGTACGTGTGAACATCAAATTAAAGGGACCCCTTGGAATTAGACATTTTCAATGTTGTCAATTTTGAAAGTTTAATTTATATGAAGCTATATAGCCTACTGATCATAACTGAAAATACAAAAAGTCAAAAAACATTTTTAAAGTACCGAAAAAGAGTGAACTAGTTGTATTTCCAGGTCGTATATTGCCATGTAAACAAAACAAGTCAGCAATATTCAGCACTTTACATCACATATTCCCACGTATCAGACGGTAAGATCAGAGCAGTCGCCGCTAATTGGTGTCTCATAGTCAGGACACGGGAGGACACACCTGCAGCACTGAGTGTCTACCCAACGCTGGGCCGATGCCATCAGCATGTGGCCCAATGCTGTGAAAGCATTTAATCGTCCTGCAGGTATACAAATAGTTTGTTTGGGTTACTTCTGGTTTTATGGAAATGTTGATTAAAAATATTTGTAAAAATATGAAAATTCTGAAAAAAATAAAAACATGATTAGTGGGATACACTACTTCAGTACGGGATTAAAAACTAAAATTGATGTCATCCCAAGAAGCTGCTTTAATCAAGATACTGTTCGAGTAAAATCTCTCGTAATGAACCGTTATTATATAATACCATATCTAGCAAATAGAAAGTCGTGATAACCTCACTGTACCAAGGGACACCTGGTGGTGTGTGTGACAATCACTGAATGTTTGACGTGTTAACCCCAAGAACATTGACACAGACTACAGTAGACATTCTGTGTTTTTCTTAACATAACACCTGCATACTCCTGATATTCAGTGATTAAAAGTAAAATATGCCTTCAATCTTGAAACACTGATATATATTGGGATTTAAATTTAAAAAAATAAAACAAATTTTTAGTCACTTGAAGTTGTGGATCGGGGTAGCGAGACACAACTTTAAGTGGCCAAAAATTTAAATTTCCTAGCTCAGTGCTCCAAGAGTTAACATGCATTCTCCAGGTGTCCAGTGTAATTTGCATGTTGCTTTCTGCACAACGGATTTGTTCACGATTGAAGCGAGTTGTAAATGAAATGAAATGAAATGAATGGGGTTTAGGCCACCTTTGTGCTTATATAGGCTAAACTGGGCCAGGAGAACCTCCTGAGGATGGTGAGATGATTGAGATGACACTGTCCTCCAGACACAGGATTCGAAATTTGAGCCCTGGCGGTCTGAGGCCGAGCACGTTACCTCTCGGTCACGGAGGCTCCCCACACTACTGACTTTCACACGTGGATGGAGAAGAAACATTTTAGTTTCTTTCAAACCGCCGAGACCGGGAACCGAACCCCGAAATCTGGCGTGAAAGGCAGCGGTGCTAGCCACTACCCTAGGGCCCCCGCCCTGCATGTTGCTCAACAGGTCAAATTCAACAGGACTGTCTTTGTTCCATTTTTCATACGTTCCTGTTTTTATTAATGACGACGCGACACGAGCTTGTGTGATCACGTGGCCATTCGTTACCAGAACAACACGAGGCGTTGGCCGTGACTCGGTCGTGGGTCTTACCCTAAACCCTTACAGCGCAGAATTATTTTTACATAAACCATGGGGACGAAAGTGCTCTTATCAATTTGCAATAATCATAAATGTTTTAGTTAGCTCTTTCCTGGATTGTTTGAATACCTATTTTATAGTGTTTTAATTCTTGCAGTGCGGGGATCGACTTTAGATGGCAGAATTTGACGTCTGTAGACGTCTGACTTTTTTGAGCCTCTACTCCGGACGGTGGCTCAACATTAAATCAGCATTGGCGAATAGTTTCTCAAAGTTCAGCATGCCGCGTAAAACATAATCACTCACTCGTGTAATTCCAGCAAAGAACGAACCATAACAAAAGGTGGTGTTCTGGCATTTTTGCCTTGACAATCCATCACGCCAATCATGCAGGTGGTTTAACAAGAGGCACGCCATCCCAGCATATTCATGGATGGAGGGATAAATACTATAAATAAAATGAACATGAATCATTGGTGTTATTTTGGTACTGCTAATTTATCACTATTTTATGAATAACCAGACCTTACACTGTAAAAACAGTGCTTGTGTTTTAAATGGCTCGAAAACGTGTTTTCAAGAAAACATGATTATTATTATGTTTAAATTATAAACACCACGATGCATAAACATGTTGAAATCACACATGATCAGGAATTAAATACCTCTCTGCTGCCGTTTAAATTGCAAACGTGTTGTAATTAGATGCTTTAATAAACAGATTCAAGATTAGTCTATTTGTATTCTACAGTGTTTTTTCTTCAACAACTTGTATATGCCGTTCTATTACTGCAAGGCAATTTTTGAATTTTAGACTTGTCTGCTCAACACACATTTTTTATACATTATTATTCAAAACATGTATAAATTCAGGTAGAAACATATTTAAATTTTGTGAATGTCAATATCTAAACATGGAAAATATAACCTGAACATGTTTGAGTGGGACGCGTCTAGGCTAAGCATATTCAACCGGAGAACATATTCAAGTTTAGTACATGTCAACATCTAAACATGTCCAATATAGCCTAAACATGTTAGAATGAAAGTTAAACGTGTTAAGCCAAATAACATGTTTTATTCCTATACATGTTTCACTCGAACATGTTTAAATTGTTGTTACGCGTCTTGGCTAAACATGTTTAGTGTAAGAACATGTTTTAATACCACACATGTTTCAAACTAAATATGTATAAACGTTCTGGGGCTTACCTGTTCCAAATGCTAGACATGTTTAGCATAGCGGCGTACTTTACATGGGGGCAAATAAAGTGTCTTAAAACTTCACAAATATGAAACAAACCGTGGACCGTTTAAGCTTCATCGTCGCTTGTATGCACCATTAGCGTTTTTTTGAATACAATTGTTAGCCCTGATTAGTTATTTAAATTTTTAACCCCTTGAAGTTGTGTCTCGCTACCGCGATCCACAACCTCAAGTGGTTGACAACTAGTCATATTTGTTTAATTTAAACACAAATAATTGCAAATCTTGGTATTTAGACACATTCCTAATAACAGTGATTTTATTTCCTAATAAAACAAATTAAAAACAACAATAATCGTGATCAGCGGGGTAAGGGTTAATGAAAAATTGCATAAACCATCAGAATATGGAAGTTATTCGTTGTCATTCGATATACTGTAGATCTGGTATTTTTCACGAGTTAAAATTTTCGCGATTTGTTTTATTTTGGGACTTTTCACGAGGTTTAGAATTTGGGAATACAATCTTGATCTGGGGGATACACTACTCCATTACAAAAGCAAAAACGAAAATTGATATTATCCCAAGGAGCCGCTTTAATACTAACTATTTTTTTTTATCAAACTTGATGCTTTCGGGAATCGATTAAAAAACTTGCTTGTCACAAAAGTGTATTCTAGCTTTTTAAACTTTGCAAAGTTGCAAATACGACCGTTTTATATAAGTGTGACCATTCCCTTTTTAATCGATGTTAAATTTTTAATATGCATACAACATCGATGTTTTCGATACAATTTTATTATTGTGTGTTTTATTTCTGGGGTTGTGTGTGTACCACTATGAAGGTGTAGCCCAGCAAATGGGAGACATTGACCCAATGCTGGTTTGATGTTGGGCCAGCGTCGAAGACGCTGGTTCAATATCAAACCAGCATTGTGTAAATGCCTCATGTTTGCTGTGAGGTATCTTGTGTTGTGCTGTTGCGTGCTGAACTTTGTGGACCAACATAATAGCTGTCACGAGGCCTCTGTCTATGTAATATGAACTGGATATTACTGTGAAGACACACGCACTTGTCAATAATGGGGCGAATAACGTTGGTATATGGCATATTTGACAATCGGTTCTCTTTGACTGGCCTGAATGTACACACATGGTATCCTTAGGGGACCACTATTCAATATTCCAGGGGGGGTGCTGGAGTTTTTGTCGCCGGGAAATTATTTATTTCAACCGGGCTCGGCGGCGCTCTGAAAATTTCACATATTATTACATGTTTATATAGAACAGTTTTTGAAGTAAATTATTTATTTCATGCAGAGTCCGCCCGAAATTATTTATTTCTAAAAAAAACCTCCAGCCCCCCCCCCCCTGGAAATCGAATGGTGGCCCCCTAAAAGTTATCTCACCATGCGAATCGTGAAACGTGTGTATTTCACTTATTTAATTTCAACACCATTACTCGAATCCTCTCAGAACTCGCTTCCTGGTTTCAAAATAATATTCCAAACAAAATATATACTTCATCGATACAGTACTTGAAAAATGTACCTCGACATTATTTGGACAAATTTCAGTGAATCGAGCATTTTGAATTCGTTGCCAACATTGATAAACAACAATAGTTGAAGACAACATTAAATCAAGTTTCGCCTCATTGTTACATTTCTGTCACATTGCCAAATAAAAGTTTCGACCTTTTAATATTAAGGTGACGATTTCTACGTATTGGGATAAGAGATTTTGAACTGCAGATATACTGTGATCTCGTAAATATTAGCTCCACCGTAGCTAAATAATCCACCGTATATAAATAAATGTAGTGGTGTTGTGTTAGATAAAGAAAAACACTTTTAATTTAACCAGTACGTGTGAACATCAAATTAAAGGGACCCCTTGGGATGAGACATTTTCAATTTTGTCAATTTTAAAAATTCAATTTATATGAAGCTATATAGCCTACTGAACTTAACTGAAAATACAAAAAAGTCAAAAAACAATTTTAAAGTACCGAAAAAGAGTGAAATAGTTATATTTCCAGGCCGTATATTGCCATGTAAACAAAACAAGTCAGCAATATTCAGCACTTTAGATCACATATTCCCACGTATCAGACGGTAATATCAGAGCAGTCGCCGCTAATTGGTGTCTCATAGTCAGGACACGGGAGGACACACCTGCAGCACTGAGTGTCTACCCAACCCTGGGCCGATGCCATCAGCATGTGGCCCAATGCTGTGAAAGCATTCAATCGTCCTTCAGGTGTACAAATAGTTTGTTTGGGTTACTTCTGGTTTCATGGAAATGTTGATTAAAAATATTTGTAAAAATATGAAAATTCTGAAAAAAACATGATTCGTGGGATACACTACTTCAGTACAGGATTAAAAACGAAAATTGATATCATCCCAAGGAGCTGCTTTAATCAAGATACTGTTCGAGTGAAATCTCTCGTAATGAACAGTTATTATATAATACCATCTCTAGCAAATAGAAAGTCGTGATAACCTCACTGTACCAAGGGACACCTGGTGGTGTGTGTGACAATCACTGACTGTTTGACGTGTTAACCCCAAGAACACTGACACAGACTACAGTAGACATTCTGTGTTTTTCTTAACATAACACCTGCATAGCCCTTGATATTCAGTGATTAAAAGTAAAATATGCCTTCAATCTTGAAACACTGATATATATTGGGATTTAAATTTAAAAAAATAACACAAATTTTTAGTCACTTGTGGATCGCGGTAGCGAGACACAACTTTAAGTGGCCAAAAATTTAAATTTCCTAGCTCAGTGCTCCAAGAGTTAACATGCATTCTCCAGGTGTCCAGTGTAATTTGCATGTTGCTTTCTGTACAACGAATTTGTTCAAGATCGAAGCGAGTTGTAAATGAAATGAAATGAAATGAATGGGTTTTAGGCCACCGTTGTGCTTATATAGGCTAAACTGGGCCAGGAGAACCTCCTGAGGATGGTGAGATGATTGAGATGACATTGTCCTCCAGACACAGGATTCGAAATTTGAGCCCTGGCGGTCTGAGGCCGAGCACGCTACCTCTCGGTCACGGAGGCTCCCCACAATACTGACTTTCACACGTGGCTGGAGAAGAAACATTTTAGTTTCTTTCAAACCGCCGAGACCGGGAACCGAACCCAGAACTCTGGCGTGTAAGGCAGCGGTGCTAACCACTACCCTAGGGCCCCCGCCCTGCGTGTTGCTCAACAGGACAAATTCAAAAGGACTGTCTTTGTTCCATTTTTAATACGTTCCTGTTTTTATTAATGACGACGCGACACGAGTTTGTATGATCACGTGGCCATTCGTTACCAGCACAACACGAGGCGTTCGCCGTGACTCAGTCGTGGGTCTTACCCTAAACCCTTACAGCGCAGTATTATTTTTACATAAACCATGGGGACCAAAGTGTTCTTATCAATTTGCAATAATCATAAATGTTTTAGTTAGCTCTTTCCGGATTGTTTGAATACCTATTTTATAGTGTTTTAATTCTTGCAGTGCGGGGATCGACTTTAGACGGCAGAATTTGACGTCTGTAGACGTCTGACTTTTTTGAGCCTCTACTCCGGACGGTGGCTCAACATTAAATCAGCATTGGCGAATAGTTTCTCAAAGTTCAGCATGCCGCGTAAAACATAATCACTCACTCGTGTAATTCCAGCAAAGAACGAACCATAACAAAAGGTGGTGTTCTGGCATTTTTGCCTTGACAATCCATCACGCCAATCATGCAGGTGGTTTAACAAGAGGCACGCCATCCCAGCATATTCATGGATGGAGGGATAAATACTATAAATAAAATGAACATGAATCATTGGTGTTATTTTGGTACTGCTAATTTATCACTATTTTATGTATAACCAGACCTTACACTGTAAAAACAGTGCTTGTGTTTTAAATGGCTCGAAAACGTGTTTTCAAGAAAACATGATTATTATTATGTTTAAATTATAAACACCACGATGCATTAACATGTTGAAATCACACATGATCAGGAATTAAATATCAAAATCTCTGCTGCCGTTTAAATTGCAAACGTGTTGTAATTAGATGCTTTAATAAACAGATTCAAGATTAGTCTATTTGTGTTCTACAGTGTTTTTCTCCAACAACTTGTATATGCCGCTCTATTACTGCAAGGCAATTTTTGAATTTTAGACTTGTCTGCTCAACACACATTTTTTATACATTATTATTTTAAACATGTATAAATTCAGGTAGAAACATGTTTAAATTTTTTGAATGTCAATATCTAAACATGGAAAATATAACTTGAACATTTTTGGATGGGACGCGTCTAGGCTAAGCATATTCAACCAGAGAACATATTCATGTTTAGTACATGTCAACATCTAAACATGTCCAATATATCCTAAACATGTTAGAATGAAACACATCTAAGTTAAACGTGTTAAGCCAAATAACATGTTTTATTCCTATACATGTTTTACTCGAACATGTTTAAATTGTTGTTACGCGTCTTGGCTAAACATGTTTAGTCTAAAAACATGTTTTAATACCACACATGTTTCAAACTAAATATGTATAAACGTTCTGGGGCTTACCTGTTCGAAATGCTAGACATGTTTAGCATAGCCGCGTACTTTACATGGGGGCAAATAAAGTGTCTTAAAACTTCACAAAATGAAACAAACCGTGGACCGTTTAAGCTTCATCGTCGCTTGTATGCACCATTAGCGTTTTTTGAATACAATTGTTAGCCCTGATAAGTTATTTGAATTTTTAACCCCTTGAAGTTGTGTCTCGCTACTGCGATCCACAACTTCAAGTGCTTGACAACAAGTCATATTTGTTTAATTTAAGCACAAATAATTGCAAATCTTGGTATTTAGACACATTCCTAATAACAGTGATTTTATTTCCTAATAAAACAAATTAAAAACGACAATAATCGTGATCAGCAGGATAAGGGTTAATGAAAAATTGCATAAACCATCAGAATATGGAAGTTATTCGTTGTCATTCGATATACTGTAGATCTGGTATTTTTCACGAGTTAAAATTTTCGCGCATTTTTTATTTTGGGACTTTTCACGAGGTTAAGGATTTGCGAATTTCTATTTTTCTTAGTAGCGCTATTATAATAAGAATATTCTATATTTGCGAGATTCTTCATTTCGCGAATTTGTCCTCCTCACGAGATTCGCGCAAATTAAAACCTCCCGAATATTACCAGAGCTGCAGTATTACATTTGTGTATTACAAACTCAGTCCGTTTTTATTAAAGGTGATCTATCACCCCTTATATAGTATAAATACATTTGTGACAAATAAATCAAAGTTGCCAAAAGATGGGGCACAATTGTTTCCTTATATGGGGTGATTGGCTATCAACGCTCTCAGTGTATAATTATATATTTAATCTGGAAGCAAAATCCCGACGTACACCATAATAATACCAGTTATGTGTCATTTTACATCGGGCATGCAGGTGATATATCTACTTCAGGTATCATCAGTTCAATATCGTGACTGGGGTAATGAATACAACGATATCACGTTGAATTGGATCTACGTGAAAACTCAATGTAAGGTAGGTGTAGTCAGTGGTCAGTTCTTGTTTGAATTAACCTTTGTACTGCTAGGGCCGTATAAATCTCTACGAGTAAGTTAAGTAATAAACGATTTTTTTCTAAACAGAAATACATGAACAATATTAAATGACAACTCAGCAAGATATATGGGTTAAACATGGCCATCTGATTGATCTTGATGGTCGCCTTGACCAATCAGCTGCCTAATCTATAGGTAGATAAAGTAGAGAATATCTATTGAGCTCATGGCGTTCTTCTTTGTTAAATTAAAGCCCATATAATTGGCGTCACATTAATTTCTACCCTGACTAATAATTACGGTTACGAACAGTTAATTAGCAGATTAATGCGCCGTATGTTATCTGCTGTTGTTAGTCTTTTACCAGAGCATGAACATAAGACATAGTTTATCATCAGATCAACGCTATTCTGCCAGTGATCAGGTGTTGTCTCGGGCAAACACTATTAGGCCTATGTTCCCTGGATGAGCTCGATCACGGTTTCCTCAACTATCCATTAAAACGCGGCATTGATTCTGTGGTGGTTCAATGTTGGCACAGCGTCGGAGATGGTGGTCAACATTAAGCCACCATAGGACAAAATTGTGACGGGTGTTTATAGGATATCTTGTGACAGTGTGGGCTTATATACACAGAGCACTGTGCAGCCTGTTCCAACCAGAGTGTAGGGCTTATAGTGAGCCCCCGTCTTCGAGCTACGTGTTTCCTGGATAGTTGAGAAACCGTTCATCACCTGTACATTTGTAACAACTGTAATACTACGTCAAGATAAGGGATACAATTTGTTATTCAATTATATACAATGGAATAATTGGATTGCAATAAACATATCAAGTTTCTCACCAAAGAAGAAGCGTTCAAATGAGAACACATTTTGAACGATAGAACTGGGCCATAAAACAGATAACTATCCCATGGAAGCACGACCCATTGAATCAATGTTGGGCCATTGTCGCAGACGGTGGGCCAGCATTAACACAGCATTGGTTCAACGTCTCGTTCTTGCTGTGTAGCTATCAATTTCATGGCCCAGCAAACACAAGGTGTTGACCCAATGTTGGCATAATGTCGAGCCGGCGTCGCAGACAGGGGACCAATATTAAAGTATCATTGATACAGGGTCTAGTGTTTTTAAGCATCCTCTCATGCAGAACGTCGGCTCACTGCATAACCAGAATCTGGGACGTTGGCCAAACGCTTGGCAAATTTCGTGCCAGTATGTCCTACACTGCGTACAAGAGACGTTGAACCTATGTTGTTTCATTGCTGGGTCACCGTCTGAGACATAGGCCTAACATTCTACCAACAAAGGGCATTTCCCTGTTGTCAATTGAGTTGGGTTCCCAGCAAGCGAAAGACACAATATTGTTTTAATGCTGGACCACGGTCCACGACGTTTGGCCAACGTTATAACAACCTTGTGTGGTGCCGTATTGTCAGTTCATTGTTGGCTCAATCTTGACCAACCGTCACCGACGCTGGACCAACATTGAGCCAACAATGGGTAATGGTGTTTGATGGGTTACCACGTGCAGCCCTAATCTATTATGGAGGAGAACTGTCTTCACATTGTCTTGTTGGAGTAAGCACCGTGATCCATTTACATTGAGAGAAGGCCGATACTGTCAGAGTTCTCCCAGGGGCTGAGCTACCCACCCTCTGATCTCTATAGGCGCTACTCCATAATACAGTATCGATTTTCTGGTATTAAGAATCATAGTATTTGCTTAAAGCTGAGAATGTACTCTGAGTGTAACATATAAAATAAGGAGACTAAATATATTGATGAATTTGCCAAGTCTCGTATCAACTTGATGATAAATGATCACGTCTGGTTACTCTGGTATCAAATGGTTGTATCTATCACCTGAAAAAGATGGAGATACGATTTTTTATACTAACTGATTTATTTGATCAAACTTGATGCTTCCGTGCATCGATAAAACTATTTACCTATCACAATAGTGTATTCTAGGTTTTAACATTTTAGCAAGTGTTTAGGTATACAAAAAGTTTGTTTGGGTTTTAAGCGGATTCATAGAAATGTTGATAAAAAAATTTTTTTAATTTTAAAAAATACAATCATAATCTGGGGGATACACTACTCCATTACAAAAACAAAAACGAAAATTGATATTATCCCAAGGAGCCGCTGTAATATTAACTATTTTTTTTTATCAAACTTGATGCTTTCGGGAATCGATTAAAAAACTTGCTTGTCACAAAAGTGTATTCTAGCTTTTAAAACTTTGCAAAGTTGCAAATACGACCGTTTTATATAAGTGTGACCATTCCCTTTTTAATCGATGTTAAATTTTTAATATGCATACAAAATTGATGTTTTCGATACAATTTTATTATTGTGTGTTTTATTTCTGGGGTTGTGTGTGTACCACTATGAAGGTGTAGCCCAGCAAATGGGAGACATTGACCCAATGCTGGTTTGATGTTGGGCCAGCGTCGAAGACGCTGGTTCAATATCAAACCAGCATTGTGTAAATGCCTCATGTTTGCTGGGAGGTATCTTGTGTTGTGCTGTTGCGTACTGAACTTTGTGGACCAACATAATAGCTGTCACGAGGCCTCTATCTATGTAATATGAGCTGGATATTACTGTGAAGACACACGCACTTGTCAATAATGCGGGCGAATAACGTTGGAATGTTGCATATTTGACAATCGGTTCTCTATGAATGGCCTGAATGTACACACATGGTATCCTTAGGGGGCCACCATTCAATATTCAGGGGGGGGGGCTGGAGTTTTTGTTGCGGGGAAATTCTTTATTTCAACCGGGCTCGGCAGCGCGCTGAAAATTTCACATATTATTACATGTTTATATAGAACAGTTTTTGAAGTAAATTATTTATTTCATGCCCGAGTCCGCCCGAAATGATTTATTTCAAAAAAACTCCAGCCCCCTCCCCTGGAAATCGAATGGTGGCCCCCTAATAGTCATCTCACCATGCGAATCGTGAAACGTGTGTATTTCACTTATTTAATTTCAACACCATTACTTGAATCCTCTCAGAACTCGCTTCCTGGTTTCAAAATAATATTCCAAACAAAATATATACTTCATCGATACAGTACTTGAAAAATGTGCCTCGACATTATTTGGTCAATTTTCAGTGAATCGAGCATTATGAATTCGTTGCCAACATTGATAAACAATTTTTTGTTCAGTGTGGTTGACAATAGTTGAAGACAACATTAAATCAAGTTTCGCCTCATTGTTACATTTCTGCCACATTGCCAAATAAAAGTTTCGACCCTTTAATATTAAGGCGACGAAGTATTGGGATAAGAGATTTTGAACTGCAGATATACTGTGATCTCGTAAATATTAGCTCCACCGTAGCTAAATAATCCACCGTATATAAATAAATGCAGTGGTGTTGTGTTAGATAAAGAAAAACACTTTTAATTTAACCAGAACGTGTGAACATCAAATTAAAGGGACCCCTTGGGATG
Source organism: Flabesymbios commensalis (assembly GCA_964017125.1). NCBI lineage: Eukaryota > Metazoa > Annelida > Polychaeta > Terebellida > Flabelligeridae > Flabesymbios > Flabesymbios commensalis. The sequence goes on from OZ024912.1 coordinate 17,435,583, forward strand.
AGACATTTTCAATTTTGTCAATTTTGAAAATTTAATTTATATGAAGCTATATAGCCTACTGATCTTAACTGAAAATACAAAAAAGTCAAAAAACAATTTTAAAGTACCGAAAAAGAGTAAAATAGTTGTATTTTCAGGTCGTATATTGCCATGTAAACAAAACAAGTCAGCAATATTCAGCACTTTAGATCTCATATTCCCACGTATCAGACGGTAAGATCAGAGCAGTCGCCGCTAATTGGTGTCTCATAGTCAGGACACGGGAGGACACACCTGCAGCACTGAGTGTCTACCCAACACTGGGCCGATGCCCAGCATGTGGCCTAATGCTGTGAAAGCATTCAATCGTCCTTCAGGTATACAAATAGTTTGTTTGGGTTACTTCTGGTTTCATGGAAATGTTGATTAAAAATATTTGTAAAAATATGAAAATTCTGAAAAAAATCATGATTCGTGGGATACACTACTTCAGTACGGGATTAAAAACGAAAATTGATGTCATCCCAAGGAGCTGCTTTGATCAAGATACTGTTCGAGTAAAATCTCTCGTAATGAACAGTTATTATATAATACCATCTCTAGCAAATAGAACGTCGTGATAACCTTACTGTACCAAGGGACACCTGGTGGTGTGTGTGACAATCACTGACTGTTTGACGTGTTAACCCCAAGAACATTGACGCAGACTTCAGTTGACATTCTGTGTTTTTCTTAACATAACACCTGCATAACCCCTGATATTCAGTGATTGAAAGTAGAATATGCCTTCAATCTTGAAACACTGATATATATTGGGATTTAAAAAAATAACAAAAATGTTTAGTCACTTGAAGTTGTGGATCGCGGTAGCGAGACACAACTTTAAGTGGCCAAAAATTTAAATTTCCTAGCTCAGTGCTCCAAGAGTTAACATGCATTCTCCAGGTGTCCAGTGTAATTTGCATGTTGCTTTCTGCACAACGGATTTGTTCACGATTGAAGCTAGTTGTAAATGAAATGAAATGAAATGAATGGGGTTTAGGCTACCTTTGTGCTTATATAGGCTAAACTGGGCCAGGAGAACCTCCTGAGGATGGTGAGATGATTGAGATGACACTGTCCTCCAGACACAGGATTCGAAATTTGAGCCCTGGCGGTCTGAGGCCGAGCACGCTACCTCTCGGTCACGGAGGCTCCCCACAATACTGACTTTCACACGTGGATGGGCCCCCGCCTTGCATGTTGCTCAACAGGACAAATTCAACAGGACTGTCTTTGTTCCATTTTTCATACGTTCCTGTTTTTATTAATGACGACGCGACACGAGTTTGTGTGATCACGTGGCCATCCGTTACCAGCACAACACGAAGCGTTGGCCGTGACTCAGTCGTGGGTCTTACCCTAAACCCTTACAGCGCAGTATTATTTTTACATAAACCATGGGGACCAAAGTGTTCTTATCAATTTGCAATAATCATAAATGTTTTAGTTAGCTCTTTCCGGATCGTTTGAATACCTATTTTATAGTGTTTTAATTCTTGCAGTGTGGGGATCGACTTTAGACGGCAGAATTTCACGTCTGTAGACGTCTGACTTCTTTGAGCCACTACTCCGGACGGTGGCTCAACATTAAATCAGCATTGGCGAATAGTTTCTCAAAGTTCAGCATGCCACGTAAAATATAATCACTCACTCGCGTAATTCCAGCAAAGAACGAACCATAACAAAAGGTGGTGTTTTGGCATTTTTGCCTTAACAATCCATCACGCCAATCATGCAGGTGGTTTAACAAGAGGCACGCCATCCCAGCATATTCATGGATGGAGGGATAAATACTATAAATAAAATGAACATGAATCATTGGTGTTATTTTGGTACTGCTAATTTATCACTATTTTATGTATAACCAGACCCTACACTGTAAAAACAGTGCTTGTGTTTTAAATGGCTCGAAAACGTGTTTTCAAGAAAACATGATTATTATTATGTTTAAATTATAAACACCACGATGCATAAACATGTTGAAATCACACATGATCAGGAATTAAATACTAAGATCTCTGTTGCCGTTTAAATTGCAAACGTGTTGTAATTAGACGCTTTAATAAACAGATTCAAGATTAGTCTATTTGTGTTTTACAGTGTTTTTTCTCCAACAACTTGTATATGCCGTTTTATTACTGCAAGGCAATTTTTGAATTTTAGACTTGTCTGCTCAACACACATTTTTTATACATTTTTATTCAAAACATGTATAAATTCAGGTAGAAACATGTTTAAATTTTTTGAATGTCAATATCTAAACATGGAAAATATAACCTGAACATGCTTGGATGGGACGCGTCTAGGCTAAGCATATTCAACCAGAGAACATATTCAAGTTTAGTACATGTCGACATCTAAACATGTCCAATATAGCCTAAACATGTTAGAATGAAACACATCTAAGTTAAACGTGTTAAGCCAAATAACATGTTTTATTCCTATACATGTTTCACTCGAACATGTTTAAATTGTTGTTACGCGTCTTGGCTAAACATGTTTAGTCTAAGAACATGTTTTAATACCACACATGTTTCAAACTAAATATGTATAAACGTTCTGGGGCTTACCTGTTCCAAATGCTAGACATGTTTAGCATAGCCGCGTACTTTACATGGGGGAAAATAAAGTGTCTTAAAACTTCACAAATATGAAACAAACCGTGGACCGTTTAAGCTTCATCGTCGCTTGTATGCACCATTAGCGTTTTTTTAATACAATTGTTAGCCCTGATTACTTATTAAAATTTTTAACCCCTTGAAGTTGTGTCTCGCTACCGCGATCCACAACCTCAAGTGGTTGATAACAAGTCATATTTGTTTAATTTAAGCACAAATAATTGCAAATCTTGGTATTTAGACACATTCCTAATAACAGTGATTTTATTTCCTAATAAAACAAATTAAAAACGACAATAATCGTGATCAACAGGATAAGGGTTAATGAAAAATTGCATAAACCATCAGAATATGGAAGTTATTCGTTGTCATTCGATATACTGTAGATCTGGTATTTTTCACGAGTTTAAATTTTCGCGATTTTTTTATTATGGGACTTTTCACGATGGTTTTGAATTTGGGAATTTCTATTTTTCTTAGTAGCGCTATTATAATAAGAATATTCTATATTCGCGAGATTCTTCATTCCGCGAATTTGTCCTCCTCAATAGATTCGCGCAAATCAAAACCTCCCGAATATTACCAGAACTACAGTATTACACTTGTGTATTTACAAATTTACAAACTCAGTCCGTTTTTATTAAATGTGATCTATCACCCCTTATATAGTATGAAGACATTTGTGACAAATAAATCAAAGTTGCCACAAGATGGGGCACAATTGTTTCCTTACATGGGGTGATTGGCTCTCATGTGACCCTCTGAGAGGGTCACATGATAGCCAATCACTCCATATAAGGACATAATTATTCATACCATATAAGGAGTTATAGATCACCTTTAACTTTCAGATGAGAATGCGTCAGCAATTCACATCTCAAAGTGAATACAAATAGTGGTAAATAGCTTACTACTGGGTGGGTTCAATTCCTAATGGTGCAGCCACACCTGACGTGAAGTTGAATCAACGCTCTCAGTGTATAATTATATATTTAATCTGGAATCAAAATACAGACGTACACCATAATAATACCAATTATGTGTCATTTTACATCGGGCATGCAGGTGATATATCTACTTCAGGTATCATCAGTTCAATATCGTGGCTGGGGTAATGAATACAACGATATCACGGTTAATTGGATCTACGTGAAAACTCAATGTAAGGTAGGTGTAGTCAGTGGTCAGTTTTTGTTTGAATTAACCTTTGTACTGCTAGGGCCGTATAAATCTCTACGAGTAAGTTTTAAACCAAAATAAACGATTTTCTTCTAAACAGAAATACATGAGAAATATTAAATGACAACTCAGCAAGACATATGGGTTAAACATGGCCATCTGATTGATCTAGATGGTCGCCTTGACCAATCAGCTGCCTAATCTATAGGTAGATAAAGTAGAGAACATCTATTGAGCTCATGGCGTTCTTCTTTGTTAAATTAAAGCCCATATAAATGGCGTCACATTGATCTCTGCCCTGACTAAAAATTACGATTACGAACAGTTAATTAGCAGATTAATGCGCCGTATGTTATCTGCTGTTGTTAGTCTTTTACCAGAGCATGAACATAAGACATAGTTTATCATCAGATCAACGCTATTCTGCCAGTGATCAGGTGATGGCGCGGGCAAACACTATTAGGCCTATGTTCCCTGGATGAGCTCGATCACGGTTTCCTCAACTATCCATTAAAACGCGGCATTGATTCTGTGGTGGTTCAATGTTGGCACAGCGTCAGAGATGGTGGTCAACATTAAGCCACCATAGGACAAAATTGTGACGGGTGTTTATATGATATCTTGTGACAGTGTGAGCTTATATACACAGAGCACTGTGCAGCCTGTTCCAACCAGAGTGTAGGGCTTATAGTGAGCCCCCGTCTTCGAGCTAGGTGTTTTCTGGATAGTTGAGAAACCGTTCATCACCTGTACATTTGTAACAACTGTAATGCTACGTCAAGAAAGGGGATACAATTATATCCCCTCAATTATATGCAATGGATAATTGGATTGCAATAAACATATCAAGTTTCTCACCCAAGAAGAAGCGTTCGAATGGAAATACATTTTAACGATAGATCTGGGCCATAAAACAGATAACTATCCCATGGAAGCACGACCCATTGAATCAATGTTGGGCCATCGTCGCAGACGGTGGGCCAGCATTAACACAGCATTGGTTCAAAGTCTCGTTTTTGCTGTGTAGCTATCTGTTTCATGGCCCAGCAAACACAAATGTTGGTATAATGTGGAGCCGGCGTCGCAGACAGGGCACCAATTTCAAAGTATCATTGTTTAAAGTATCAACTAGTGTTTTTAAGCATTCTCTCATGCACAACGTCGGCTCACTGCATAACCAGAATCTGGGACGTTGGCCGAACGTTTGGCAAATTTCGTGCCAGTATGTCCTACACTGCGTACAAGAGACGTTGAGCCCATGTTGTTTCATTGCTGGGTCACCGTCTGAGACATAGGCCTAACATTCTACCAACAAAGGACGTTTCCCTGTTGTCAATTGAGTTGGGTTCCCAGCAAGCGAAAGACACAATATTGTTTTAATGCTGGACCATCGTCCACGACGTTAGGCCAGTGTTATAACAACCTTGTGTGGTGCCGTGTTGTCAGTTCATTATTGGCTCAATGTTGGCCCACCGTCTCCGACGCTGGACCAACATTGAGCCAACGATGGGTCATGGTGTTTGCTGGGTTACCATGTGCAGCCCTAATCTATTATGGAAGAGAACTGTCCTCACATTGTCTTGTTGGAGTAAACACCATGATCCATTTACATTGAGAGAAGGCCGATAAGGTCAGAGTACTCCCAGGGGCTGAGCTACCCACCCTCTGATCTCTATAGGCGCTACTCCATAATACAGTATCGATATTCTGGTATTAAGAATCATAGTATTTGCTTAAAGCTGAGAATGTACTCTGAGTGTAACATATAAAATAAGGCAACTAAATATTGATGAATTTGCCAATTCCCGTAACAACTTGATAATAAATGATCACGTCTGGTTACTCTGGTATCGAATGGTTGTATCTATCACCTGATAAAGATGGAGATACGATTTTTTATACTAACTGATTTATTTGATCAAACTTGATGCTTCCGTGCATCGATAAAACTACTTACTTATCACAATAGTGTATTCTAGGTTTTAAAACTTTAGCAAGTTTTTAGGTATACAAAAACTTTGTTTGGGTTTTAAGCGGATTCATAGAAATGTTAATAAAAAATATTTTTTTAAATCTGAAAACTCTGAAAAAATTTAATCATGATCTGGGGGATACACTACTCCATTACAAAAACAAAAACAAAAATTGATATCATCCCAAGGAGCCGCTTTATTACTGACTGATTTTTTTATCAAACTTGATGCTTTTCGGAATCGATGATAAAACTTGCTTGTCACAAAAAGTGTATTGTAGGTTTTTAAATTATGCAAAGTGGCAAATATATACGACCGTTTTATTTAAGTGTGACCATTCCCTTTTTAATCGATGTTAAATTTTGAATATGCATACACCATAGATGTTTTCTATTATCTTTTAAACGGGTTAAACTTTGGGATACAATTTTATTATTGTGTGTTTTATTTCTGGGGTTGTGTGTGTACCACTATGAAGGCGTAGCCCAGCAAATAAAAGACATGACGCAATGCTGGTTTGATGTCGGGCCAGCGTCGAAGACGCTGGTTCAACATCAAACCAGCATTGTGTAAATGCCCCATGTTTGCTGGTAGGTCTCTTGTGTTGTGTTGTTGCGTACTGTACTTTGTGGACCAATACATAATAGCTGTCACGATGCCTGTATCTATGTAATATGAACTGGATATTACTGTGAAGACACACGCACTTGTCAATAATGCGGGCGAATAACGTTGGTATATGGCATATTTGGCGGTCAGTTCTCTTTGACTGACCTGAATGTAAACACATGTTATCCTTAGTTATCTCACCATGCGAATCGTGAAACGTGTGTATATCATTTATGCAATTTCAACACCATTACTTAAATCCACTCAGAACTCCCTTCCTGGTTTCAAAATAATATTCCTAACAAAATCTATACTTCATCGATACAGTACTTGAAAAATGTACCTCGCCTAATTTGGTCAAATTTCAGTGAATCGAGCATTTTGAATTCGCTTCTAAGCGTTGCCAACATTGATAAACAGAAAGAAGATTTTTTCAGTGTGGTTTTCAATAGTTAAACACAGCATTAAATCAAGTTTCGCCTCATTGTTACTAAAGGATCATTTCTGTCACATTGCCAAATAAGAGTAGCGACCCTTTAATATTAAGGCGACGATTTGTAAGTATTGGGATAAAAGATTTTAAACTGCAGATATACAGTGATCTCGTAAAAATTAGCTCCACCGTAGCTAAATAATCCACTGTATATAAATAAATGTAGTGTTGTGTTGTGAGAAAAACACTTTAAATTTAACCCGTACGTGTGAACATCAAATTAATCAAGATACTGTTCGAGTAAAATCTCTCGTAATGAACACTTATTATATAATACCATCCCTAGCAATTAGAAAGTCGTGATAACCTCACTGTACCAAGGGACACCTGGTGGTGTGTGTGACAATCACTGACTGTTTGACGTGTTAACCCCAAGAACATTGACGCAGACTACAGTAGACATTCTGTGTTTTTCTTAACATAACACCTGCATAACCCCTGATATTCAGTGATTAAAAGTAAAATATGCCTTCAATCTTGAAACACTGATATATATTGTGATTTAAATGAAAAAAAACACACAAATTTTTAGTCACTTGAAGTTGTGGATCGCGGTAGCGAGACACAACTTGGAAGTGGCTAAAAATTTAAATTTCTTAGCTCAGTGCTCTGAAGGTTAACATGCATTCTCCTGGTGTCCAGTGTAATTTGCATGTTGCTTTCTGCACAACAGATTTTTCCACGATTGAAGCGAGTTGTAAGTGAAATGAAATGAAATGAATGTGCACATATAGGCTAAACTGGGCCAGGAGAACTTCCTGAGGATGGTGAGATGATTGAGATGACACTATCCTCCAGACACAGGACTCGAAATTCGAGCCCTGGCGGTATGAGGCCGAGCACGCTACCTCTCGGTCACGGAGGCTCCCCACAATACTGACTTTCACACGTGAATGGGGAAGAAACATTTTAGTTTCTTTCAAACCGCCGAGACTGGGAAGCGAACCCCGAACTCTGGCGTGAAAGGCAGCGGTGCTAACCACTACCGTAGGGCCCTTCGCCCTGAAGCGAGTTGTGGGGTGCACCTATCTGCTTTGTGTTAGGGGTTTTCTCAAGTTAAAAAAAGCCAAAAATCCGAGAAAAACTCGGAAGTCTGGCCAATCCGAGTTTTTCTCGGATTTTTGGATTTTTTTTTGCTTGACAAGACCCCTTACTGGTCCAGGCGGTGGTGAGACACAACTTAAAGTACATGAAAAAAGTAAATGCTATAACACAGCGCTTTAACCCTTTCAGCGCTAGAACCGTCCTTATATACTGAGTATATTGAGTATATAGCCTTTATATTGCACCTTATCTCAATTCTAAGTCGCATAGAGCGCTGAACATCAAGAAAAACTTAGCAAGGCCTGTTAGCATTTAAATTCAAACTCAGTCTCCTGGTAGATATACAGCTGAGCTGCCACTTTGAGGCGCATCAAAGTATTTTTATTCCAAGCAAATTTGTCTTATGTGCCAAGTAGTACTCACACATTGTGGATTTCCTGTGGTCTTGTCGGATGGAAACTGCGCCTACGTCCATTGAGCTTATTTTACGTCCAACTCTGGGTCAGTCAGACGAGCCATCCGATTTACGTAGTTCTCTGAGCCCCACGACACGACATCGCTGCACGCATGTCCTAGTGTATACAGCACCTGGTGGTTCCAGGCGGTCACTCATCCAATTATAGACCGGACCCGGCGTTTCTTACCTTCAGTGATCGAGTCGACACCGATGAACTACCGCCGTATTCTGTACAATAACCTAGAAAGACACACTTCTTCTGGCGTCTAATGACATATACGTCAGAATCTGACGTCTAAAGACGTCAGATTCTGACGTATAAAGACAGCACCCACACTGAAAGAATTACAATTTTATATTGGTGGTAGACCCATTATATAGGGTTCAAATGAAGCAGAAACAGCCCACTAAGATATTTATGCTGATTTCAAAATGACAAAAACCCTTTGGTCTCCATGGTTCATGCAAAAATAATTCAGCGTTGTAAGGGTTGAGAGTTAATTCAACTGGTGAAATTAATTATGATTGGAAACAATAATGTAGGAGAACGATAAGTAACTGCTAAAACTAACAATAGTGTGTCGTCAATTAAGTAAATATTGTAAAAAAAAAGATCTTTCAATTCTTATTTGGTATTTTGTTTTGTGCCAATTTTGGTACCAAGTTTATAATAATTATAGTTGTAAGCATTAATTCTATCCCCAGACGTTAAGAAGTGTGTCTTTCTAGGTTAATGTATTCTGGTGTCCAATGACAGAGTACAACACGTCGTCTGTCACTGGGGTAGTACTACTGTTGCAGACAACTGTAAAACTATAGCTCGACCTCTGTAAATCAAACTGGAGAAAAACTATTAGTTCTACGCTTGTCTGGTCTGGTCGTGTCAGCCACCCACGTACGCCGGCGGGTGACACGAGTAGACGAGCGGTATATATAATGCTAGCAGATTGCAGGCTTGGGGCGAGTACTGGACAAAAGTACTCGAGTACAAGTACAAGTACTTGAAAAAATGACGAGTACAAGTACAAGTACAAGTACTGGATTTTCAAAAGTACTTGAGTACAAGTACAATTACTTTAAAAAGTACTTGAGTACTTTGATTGTAAACTCTGATTAATTACATAATTTTTTTCAATATGCAATTGATTATAATATATGTTACTTTATGTTGCTATATGTGACCCGATCTGGCAAAATGAGTTTTATTAAGTCGCATTTTGGCAAACGATGCTAGAGCACAAGCCAAATTGACCTTGATTTGACCTATTTTCTATTTTTACATACGTTTTTACATTTATTTTCATATGACTACTTTCGAATCCTAAAATTGTGTGGCATAGAAATGGATGTACATGTCAAATTTGTTTTAATAAATATACCTGTAATTGAAATATTAGTCTCATTTACACTACAATTAGTGATATTTATTTCTATGTGCATGTTGCCATAGCAACATTCGCTAATAAGTAGGAACTATTCATGCGGTGAAAAAATCATGAGTTGACTATGAAAATATGTGGCATATTCTTTTAAAATTTACAAAATGTGAAAACTATACGTTTATTATTAAGAAAATGGGGTGGGAATGAATATTTATTCTATTTATTTTATTTTAATACAATTGTGTCATATTTTCCAAAAGTTTAAAAATTTTCTTTTTGAATTTCAAATGCCATTTTCTCAAAATGACGCAATTGCAGACTTCATATTTCTCTGAGTTTGTGGAGTCATTTTTTCAGAGTTGAACACGCTACAGAGTTGTGTGATATACCATTTTCAAGGTAATTTTGTGTAGGTTCAGGATATCTTAATAACTTCAGTATCTAAACATGCAACTTACGACTCATTTTGCCAGATCGGGTCACATAAATAGATATGTATGAGTGGTTAAAATAATATTTTATGGGACAGGCCTATATCATAGATATATTGCATATCTGATGCCATGTCCTGGTAGGCCTAAAGGTGGTAAATGTTTTGCCCATTGCCGCCAACATTTGGCCGCCACTAAAATGAACGTTTGAATGAGCCTGAAGTTCCTGAACACACATTGTGTCATGGAAAAGAAAAAGCCCACCCTTAAAAGTGTAGGCTTTTAAGGGTAGGCCTACACGGATTAAAATTCTACCCTGAGAATCCGAAAGGCAGTATCTGCTCACCTGTAAACTAGGCTTTGCATGGGCTTTGCACGGCAGAATTGTTTTGCGATAACAGACACACTTTAGTTGCTGATGACCGTGATAAAATTATAATCAAATGTATTACCATAATACAGGTGAATCCGTACAAGATTCAGCCCGGGCATACGCTGATATATTAGCATATTATTCGTTTAAAAATATATTTTTATGCGATTTATAGGAGGAGCACGTCCTATTGTCTATTTTTATACTCGGTCCGTCATCACATTTTGGGGACGGAAGGGGTTATATAACGCTGCCGTATGCCTACAATTGACTCGTTATGTAACCTCACACCTTTAACGCGACACTAACGTGTTCAATTATATTTTTCTCTCAATTGCAGCTATAATTGCGGACTCAATTTCGAGCTTCATCCATGACAACTATATATATAATGACAATATTGGAAAAAAAAAAGAGAGGGGTGTTGTAAGTGTGATTATAAAATGGCGCGACATCATTGTTGAAATCACGCCTCCCCCCTTCAATGACCTGATGACTACTAGTCTTACCATATAGTATAGTCACCTGTAGTTATACTAGTATAATTATCAACATGTATTCATGTTTTCCAGAGACACGTCTCATGTCTTTGTTTAAGAATAGCTATTCAATAATCTTGTAAACTACACGCGGATGCTAGTAATATACAAGGCAGAACAAGCAATTATCAACATAAAAAAGTTGCACTTTTGTTATAAGTTGATGTTGGTAATTGGACTAGTTTTGAAATAATTTCAAAGTATTAATTAAATCATTTTTCAATATAATAGCTGAAAGGATGGATGGTAAACGAATCATTAACTGAATGTTCCATATCCCACTATAATGAGTTATGATTTGTCTGTGAGCTATTTTTAATCAATTTAGGATGACTAGTACTCGTAAAGTACTCGTAAGTACTCGTTAAAAGTACTTTCATTTTTAAAAGTACTTGAGTACAAGTACGAGTACAAGTACTTTTCAAAAGTAGGAGTACTGAGTACCGACGAGTACTGAAAAATCGGTACTCGAGTACCAAAGTACCGAAGTACCAAGTACTTTGGCCCCGAGCCTGGCACATTGACCAGATATTGTATCACCCATTCTGGGCCCATATTCTCGTGCAAGTTTCGATATATCGTAAGCTTCAGATTGATCGAGATGGTCATCTCGACCAAACTGAAGCCTACGATATATCGTAATTGTACGAAAAAACAGGCTCTGTGGGACATGTCAGTTGATTTTTTTCATGGAGTAAATAAGAGTCGATCTCACTAAGAAATTTAAAATTAAAATTAACTTGACTTTCTCTTATTTCCATTTGTAAAGATAAGAGAATCTTAACTTTTCTAATGCAAATGAGGGGAAGTTGAGATGATATAAATTGTAGGATTTTTAGTGGGATATAAGCCCCAGATTCCGAAATGGCAGTAAATGTACTTTTCTATAACACGAGACGACACACAAAATATATATCAGCGGATATGAGACAGCTCTTGATTTCTGAATAAAGATGCTCCACTGAAATTCCCATCTTCACTCTTCCAATTTTGGCATACAATTGTGTGCATAGTTCTGAGGCAACTCCTACTACAAAAGACATGGTGGAAGAACACGAGAACAAATAACTGGGGATGAGAGGGTTAATAATATACAGTGGAGAATAAATGCTAATCAGCTCACTCGCCCATTTCACACAAATACAAACTCAATTACTTGGTGGCATTATCAGGTTATAATGTTATATGGCTTGATATTTCTTAGAAGTCAAATCAAAACGGGTGAAATATACAAGTGAAACACTAACATTGAAAACACATTGTTTGCATATATAATTTTACACAGACCACTGTGTAGGTTGTTCCCAATAAGATAATATCATTCTGTGTGAATATGAAATGTTGAAATGTAGAATAGCTCGGTATCGCCATAATCGAAAAAATGGTTACAGGGGGTCACACGGTCAGACAGCGTTTGGCGATTAAAGGGTGCATAAAGGTTAGGTTCGGTAGCAACAATGACAACAGTTGATGGGTATAGTTAGAAGTGTAGCACACAAGCACAGGTATAATGAATCAACCCTTTAAACCTTACAGCGCGAAGATCGACTTTAGACGTCAGAACCTGACGTCTAAAGTCAATCTCCACGTTGTAAGAGTAAAAATATTTAAAATGGCCGTAGACACATAACATAGGTATTCAAATGAATCGGAAAGAGCTAACTAAGACATTTGTGGTGATTTTAAATTGAAAAAAAATTATTCGGTCTCCATAGTTTACACAGAAATATTTCAGCGCTTTGAGGGTTAAACACTAAGAAAATTACAACACGTTCTGTGTGAAGAATAAAACGAATCTGTATATTACACATAAATCCTGAGAGAAGACGTGCTTGTACCATTCTAGCTGTACCATTCCGAACTGAAGTCGAGCCCGGTGTTTAACAAACAACATATTATTATTATAGCTCCAAATACAACGAGCAAACGACAGAAAAAAACGAGCAAACGACAGAAATATGTAACCATCCTGTCTTGCAAAGGTAGATTTCATTTTTTTGTGATTGTGAAATCCACCCCTGCAAGACAGGAAGCAATGGTATAACTATAACTCAGCTGTAAATTTTACAGTATTTTCTAGTACTTGGTTTGTGCCTTAGGAGTCAACATAACCCCCCCCCCCCATCCACAGCGATACACACATGTACGTGCACTGGACCCCTTTAGCCTTAGTATGTGACACTCTGACCTCCTGGGTTACATTGACATCTGCACGTTCCAACCATTTCATTCCCAGTGCAATATACACAAACACACATAGTCACATACGCAGGTAGATATATATTTTTTTGGTGTCTACAACAAGCCATCTAATTGCAATCAACATGATAGTAAAATAAATTTGTAATAGTTTTTCAAAACTAAATAATAATAAAAATAGGTAACGCTGAAAAGCATATATAACTAGAATCCTGTGAAACGCAGTGACGTCACTCGGTGAAAACAAGGTTATATAGCAACCCTCCCCCATACTTCATTGTATTATCCAGCTCGGTGAAAACAAAGGAGGTCGAGGTCATTGAATTTCACAGAATAATGACATATCAAAACTGTTTTGCATGACGATCATTGCTACAAGTCATTTATAACATTACTATGTTATTATGTATGTACTGGTTGGTTTTAGTAGTATAATTTATTTTTAAATTCTAATTTGCAATGTTTGCATACACATAGAAATAGATGTTGCACACTTATTCAAGTAAGTATATATAAAACCTATAGTTTGACATACAATCAATGTGTGGTTGATGTCCCATAGTTTGGAGGCAGATGACACTGCTGTCCAGGCATAGGATTCTAAGATCGAGCCTTGCTGAAGTCCAGCTAACGTTTTAGCTTTCCATTTGCACCGCATTATGTTTGTGGGGAGCCTCCGTGACCGAGAGGGCTTGAATTTCGAATCCTATGTCTGGAGGACAGTGTCATCTCATTCATCTCACCATCCTCAGGAGGTTCTCCTGGCCCAGTTTAGCCTATATGTTCACAAAAGTGGCCTAAAGCCCGATTCATTTCATTTTATTTTTGTTTATGGGGGATTTGAAAAACAACGCCTCGCGTCAATTCTCTGGGATATTTATCATGAAAATTAGAGCACTCTTTCTCGTGTCCCTCTGCGAGTATATGTGCTCTCACTACCTATGTTAAAGGTGATCTATCACCCCTTATATGATATGAATAAGTATGTCCTTATATGGGGTAATTGGCTATCATGTGACCCTCTCAGAGGGTCACATGATAGCCAATCACCCCATATAAGGAAACACTTGTGCCCCATCTTGTGGCAACTTTGATTTATTTGTCACAAATTTATTCACACTATATAAGGGGTTAATGGTTGGTTAACCCTTTCAATGCGGGGACTGTCTTTATGCGTCAGAATTTGAAATATTTCTAATGGTCGTAGAGCCATAACATAGGTATTCAAATGAATCGGAAAGAGCTGACTAAGACATTTATGCTGATTTGAAAGTGTAAAAAAACCTTCAGTCTCATTGGTTTATGCAAAAATATTTCAGCGCTGTAAAGGTTAATGAACAATGCTGTGCGACCAAGCATTTGATTTACAGACGACAAGTAGGTCAGCCGACCCGAAAACAACTAGGAACCAACGTCGGCCCAATACGGAACCAACGCTCAGATAATTAGGTGATTTATTTACAGGGGCGCTTAATGGCAGTTCGGGAGAATGCTTTGCAATTATATCAGTCGCACTTACATTGTGTGTTCTCTTGACTTGTTTGATTTGTTAAAATATGCGAAACTTTATTGATCCCAAATTTGATGCTATATTTGCCACGCGTTTAGATCGTGGCAGATAAAATAATCTAGCTTCAAGGGCATGCGATAATTCTCACCTTTAGTGCTGAAAGGGTTTAGCTGACACTACCAAGTGGCAGTTACACCCTTTCAGAACTAAGGGTACAAAGAGTGAACATCACAGGAATATAAAATACCCACTGATATATATCCCGTAATACAGTCTACAATATAACAACACATAATTACACCCCTTTGATTTGTAACTGAACCCCTGACCTTTTAGATAGCGGTGAGGCCTCTAACCCCTATGATCTTATCTGACCTTTTCTCATGCAATATCAATAATTATTGTACACTCGCTTTTGTTCACAGAGTGTATTTTATACAAAACATTATGTTATATGTTAGCCTTTAATTAATAGTTTGGAATATCTCTGACACACAGCATGTATGTCATAGAATATAACCATGTAAGATATAAACACTTTCTGAGCGGTGAATCCTTATAAAGTTAATATTAGGTATCAATCACAATATTTTTCATCTAATAATGGTTTACATTTACATTCAGTCAGATAATTTTATACTAACATTTTAGTTAGCTCTTTTTCAAAGTGAGCGGCTATTTCGTTTGAAACTATAAATTGCGTCTGATTATTTTGTTTAGATTCTTTGTAATTTCGAAATCCGAATGCATATGATACCAATTTTAGACATTAAACAAGGAAGAAATACTGAAGACTCGGCACTCGAGCAGAAAGTATAACGGCACTCGAGCAGGAAGTATAAATATTCCTCTGAAGAAGGAAGGTTTGAAAACCTCATTATGCTCATCCTTGTCTGGTCGGTATAACCGCAGAAGTGCAGAACTTCCTTGATGGCAGACACCCTGTCATATTATATACGGTACTCCCTTCTGTTATGACATGGGTGTACTTGTGGAGTTGAGTACTAGATACTGCTAGTGTTACATATGGAGTACTGGTGTATACGTTCAGGAAGTGACTGGAATAAAATATTGTCACAACTGAGTGGTTGGAGCTATGAAGCATCGAAGCTATCGAGCAGATGCTGGATCTATTTTTAGATTCGTGCCATTCTTTCTTCAGCCAACGTCAACGCTCAAAAAATACGTCATAGATTTCAAAACAACAATGGTATGAATGTTAAAAAATACCCGATTCCGAGAAAATAATAGTATGCAATTAAAGAAAATTGCGCAATGAATTCTACAAAATTATCGCATGAATTCCGGATAAATATGCCACGAATTCCATCAAATCATGCCTGGAATTTCAAATTCCATAACATAAATTAAAAAAAATAAAGCATTAATTCCTAAAGATCATTGAATAATTACACGAAATAATGAATGAATCTCAAGAATCGTTCTATGATGACGATTGATCACATAATTATATGCTGGAGACTCAAAATCTCAGGTACCTGTAAATAATTCATTTATAAACATATTCGGACCATACGATGGACAATCAATCAATTCACGATTTAAGTAATCTTACAATCGACAGATGTAAATATTGCAGAAAAATAAACAAGACGATTTCGCTACTAGCAATTAGTTGTTTAGGTTAAAATGCACGGTAGCCTAATTTAATGGAAAACTAAAAATAGCGTTGTTGCCACAGCTTCATGTGAGCTAAAAGAGGACGAATCTGCTGTTAAGTGGCGAAGAGCAGATTCTGGTCTTCAATGATGATGTTTTATCTGGTTGGTAATTTAACCCTTTAAGCACGGGGACTGTCTTGTGGACGTCAGATTCTGACGTCTAAAGTCGGTCTTCGCACTGTAATAATTGAACAAAAATATATATATTAAGGCCGTAGATCCATATCATAGGTATTTAGATGAAGCAGAAAGAGCTAACTAAGACATTTATGATGACTTCAAATTGAAAAAAAACATTGATCTAAATGCTTTATACAACAATATGTCAGCGTTGTAAATACATTTTACACGTATTACATGAAGTCACTTTGTGAACATCCTACGATATTGTTTATACGCGATTTCGCACCACTGAGAACATATGCTAGTAAGTTAATAACCAGAAAACATAAGAAAATAATCCAATGTTCACTTCATATTAAATGTGATGCTGGCCCGTTATTAACTCTCTCAAGCCCGAATTTACCATTGTCATCTTCATCTACTACAAGCCGCGAATTGCTGTCGCAATGCTCGACTTGTAGTAGGTGAAAATTATTTGATGTGGTTTGAAAATTACAGAATTGGTAATATTGTATTGGTAAAACAGTTTCATGGAAATTTTCGTTCTAAAATCCTTAGTCACAGGGAAATTAATTATGTTTTCAGGCATGTGAAATGATGCTTTAATGCATCGTGAGGGCTTAAAGAGTTAACTCACCATTGGGTTAATTTCTATGCTGCTGGAATTCTGGCGTCCAGAATGAAGATAATTGGCTATATAGACTGACCATCAGCTTCGCCAAACGTACAACAATGACATATTTCAACATTTGCATAGCAAAAATAGCAAAAATATTTTAAAAACCAGTATAAATGATACCCATACAAATAATTCGTGCTCTTCCATGTTCAAGTATTTAGTACAGGCCAAGTCTATTGCCCAAACTAGCAGAATAACAAAAAATAGGCCTTTAGGTTTTTTAATTGAGTTAAATCATTTTAGCCACAAATCTCATTTTGTGAGCAATGACGCAGGTCCCTAATTTCTTATATAACTAGGCATAACTTTAGTAAACTTTGCCATTACGATAACTGTCAATAATTTATTGTGTGTTCAATAGGAAATCTATTTACCGCTGATTCACTTCCGAGAAGGATGAACTTTTCAGCTTTCTGGGAAATGAATTGGAAGGTGACACCTTCTTGATACTAGTAACAGCACAGCACCATCCTTACACAATGTTACAAGTATAGTGCAATGTATAGCCAAGTGGCAGTAGGTTTTACCTTTAACAGTGAGCAGTTACTGTATTTTTAACAGATACTCACAGTGCAAGACTGCCGCTCATTAAGGAAATTGCCTCTCATGATCTCATCCCAGACTCTGAATGGCACTATGTCTGAGGCCTGTTAGCTGATGAGTTATGATGCTTGCATGCCCCTCACGTTCTACTGGCAATACTTTTGCCAGACCTGAAAAAAACTATACCACCCTTTGCTGTCAACCCTATAAACACGAGAAGTCCACCAAGTCATGTTTTAATGATATAATAGGCCAGCGTTTTAGAGGATGACAGTCTCCATCGCTACTCTATCTCGGTTACATATAAACTGTAGATCTGCTCATTTTCACGTGCTTAAATTTTCGCGAATTACTGATTTAGCGATTTTTTGCGAAGTTTAGAATGCGCAAATTTTTATTTTTCTCAAGTAGAGCTATTATAATAATAATTTTCGCGACTTTGTTGACTTCGCGAATTTATCCTCCTCGCGAAATTCGTAAAAATTAAAACCTCGCGAATATTACCAGATCTACAGTATTTGTACCCACTTAAATTTGCGTCTCGCCACCGCCGCTCACACCTTCAGGTGGTTACATATTACGCAGGCCTATTCCTGTACAATGTGAATCAAAATATCTGCCAGTAATGCAAATGTGATGATCATTTCTCGCATACAATCTATTGTTTGAATGACAATGGAGAAGGCTAAAAACGAAAGTGGACACAATTAACGCTTTAACCCTTAAACAGCCGGTACCGGTCATATTCGTTTTATTACATTTTTTTATTAGCACATCGCATATCAGCTTTTAAACGTTCTAAAAATAAAACGTGAGATAAACCAGCAAGATTTTAAAATAGTTGACCTATATTTTGTCAAATCTGACCAATTTTCACTCACCTGAAGTTGTGGATCGCGTCAGCGAGACACAACTTCAAGTGGGTGAAAATTCCAATGTAATAATGTGGCGGTTAAAGGGCTAATGATCATTTCTCGTATACAATTTATTGTTGATTTTTTTGCTGAAAGCGGCAGTAGACACGATTAGCGCTTCTTGCCTGTCTTGCCTCTCTGGAGGTCATCAGAAATAAATACTTGTTACCTGTTGTTACTTGTTGTTACTTGCTTCAGGGGGTAACATCTTAAGCTCCATCGTCGCACTAATATAATGACATGGCACATTTAAAAAAAACAA
Organism: Flabesymbios commensalis; assembly: GCA_964017125.1. Classification (NCBI taxonomy): domain Eukaryota; kingdom Metazoa; phylum Annelida; class Polychaeta; order Terebellida; family Flabelligeridae; genus Flabesymbios; species Flabesymbios commensalis. The sequence continues at coordinate 17,454,614 of OZ024912.1, forward strand.
TTGAATAAAAATTGTATGTTCCGTCACAATAAGGAGGTCATAAACTTTTTAGATTAGACTAAATATTCAACAAAATCGGTATTTTTTTATTAATATTGAGATGGGAATTGCTACCGCAATTCACATCTCAATATGAATAAAAAAATGAGTAAATAAATAGAGAATGGGAGAGTTCAAACTACAAATATAATTTGAATAACGAACTAGATTATATTGTGTCATTGCATAATATTGTCTTCTATTATAGTAGAGGATTTGTCGGGCTGAGGGTCGCAAGGGTCTGACACTCCCGGCTTGTTACAATGGTTCAATGAATAGGATAGGATTATATTATATATATATATTGATCAGATTTTAGCCGTTCTAGCAGGCCAAATTGTAGTCATGTGTTAAGTATAACATGACACACGAATCCCTCCAGCCAAAAATTAGATACATTATCCAACGTCGAACAAATGTTACATGTACATCAAGGACGTTTGCCAAACCACTTCTGAATATTAGATCAAGGGTTTCTGATACATGGCTGGCTGTTTTTCATGCATAAGGAATGAATGACTGTACACTTGGACCACCACTTATACACATAGCAGTGTAAATGGGTCCGTATGAATTTCCCACATGAAGCGCCATAATAATAACAACGAGTGAGTTACAAAGCTACGTAATTGTTTCACACAACGCTGATGTGTATCTATATTTCGATAATGTATGCTTTTATTTTGCAGCGATAAGTGCATAATTCTATGTGATCTGCCGCTGGACATAAAGTGTCTTCGTCCAGGGTACTCAAATCTGTATAAACAGAGTCAGTACATGAAGAGCGGGAGGGGGATTACGTGGTACTTAAAAGCTACATGTATCTATTTGGCGGGAGGTAACTTTACGCGCGTGCCCCTCGCCCAGTGTCAGTCTATGTGCCGTAAACTCAGAAACTCAAGTGACATCACTTATCCAGATAGCAGGATATATCAAACCATCGCTGGTTCAATTATGGGCCTGCATCACAGACTCTGATCCACAATTGACCCAGTGCTGGTCCAACATCTACGATGAAATCCAGGGTCGTCTAAAATTTGACACCGCTGGATGTATTAGTTCTATGTAACAAACCTTTACCAAAATTATAAAATATTAATTCAGAATTGCAGCTACAATAAACATAATATATTTTTGAGGCCCACGTTTTGACGAGTATTTCAAACTACCAGCGAATGCACCTACACACGAGCTTATAGTTTTTAATATTACACATGTTCCAGTGGCCCCGCTCTAGAGGACAAAGAGTGTGTCTGTGCAGCTCTAATGAATCTTTTTGGGTGAATTCGCTGCTGTCATCTTGAGCCCTGGCGGCTGTCTGTCTTATTTGAGTGAGGGGGGAGGGGGGAGGGGAGCTCACAGGGACAAATCCTATTAACCCTTTCACGACTACAGCTACCTCATGTTGTAAAGTGAAGGATTTTAAATCATCTTATTGGCGCTCATTTAAATTCGCACCCAACACATGATATGGTCAGATCAATGCGAAAAGTGCTCGCTGTGATAAATTAATATGCAGCTTTTGACGGTCGAAAATACTTATTATTATGAAATTCAATGCTGTCATGTGTAGAAAGACAAACTACTGTCTAATGTAAGTTAAATTATAGTTAACCACTTTCTTTTTGGACGTTATTTTCACGCTCGTGGCGACAAAACAGATGATGGTTGACACGTTATAATGCGAAAAATATTATATTTCGAAAAATTACAAATTATAAAGAATTTTTGACACATTGTTGATAAGAATTCTGATTGAATTCAGGTTTTTTTCCCGAGTAGCTGGGATAAGAAGCTGGACCAATATCAGAGATGATGGCACACATTCACACAGCCTCGGCCTACCCGGCAATCACAAAACATTTGTACAACGTCGGCCCTACCTCTTTAATGTCGGTCCAACATTGTACAAATGTTTTGTGTTTTATGTGTACTCATTTTGAGTAGCTTCACTGGCGCGCTTCTATGAGTAGTTTGATCAATCACTAGGCCTATATGAGGCAATTCAAGAAATCTGTTGGCCCAATGTTGGCACAACATTGAGCCATAATTGTGCCTCTTGTATGCGTCTCTGAAAAAACAGTGCCAGTTTTTTTTCCCCAGACACTTGTTTTTAATTTCCCCACGCGTCTGTTTGCATAACCTCTTGTGACGTTCAATTATTCCATTTTCGAAGATGAAAGACGTCCCGTTCTTTAATGTTTGCCGATGTCATGGTGGTGTCATATACACAGGGTTTGATTGATGCGACATACAATGTTATACTATAGTATTAATATCAACCGTTTATCCAGGTCTTTTTTGAAAAATAAAAAATAAATATTTTGCATGCGAATATATAGGAATATAACACATTATGTTATGACGATTTTTAAATTACAAAGAAATTGCAACTTCGTTATTATGAATATATTACATGAAATAAAAATGAATAATTAAATATAGATCACAATATATATGTACACTAACGGTTATTGTAAGTGCGTGAAATCATTAGGGTGAAACTTACTCTAATGAGCTTCCGTACGAATACATGCTGGCGCTTCGTACTACAGCTCCAGCACAGGCTGATCGAAAATCTTTGCAACGGGTGAGAAATCGCCCGAAACGTTCAAAAACTGATACTGAAAGCAATATTTTTTATCGAATCGGCTTTATAGAACATTAACCTGTTTAAACGGGAGGTTTTTGTTATGATCAAAGAAACTAGTAGACTGTAAAAGAAGTTTTATTCCGTGTGGGTTGAAGAAAATTTATTGAACAATGACCACAGCAGTGGTCGACACTTACACTGTGAAGTAATCTCAAGCATGCGCACTGACGGGTACTGGCGATTTCGGACCACCTGTGAAAATGCAGCAGGCAAAAAGAGGCCCTGGTGCGTGCCCTCAGGGCACTTATGACAGTCAGCGCACAATGTGTAGTAATATAGCGAATATAGACATACAGACGCTTTCAATAACCCACCATGCCCTATCACCCCCACCCCACATAAACATATGTTCATCCTTCAGCGCATAATTTGACTACAACGTTTTAATCGTATTACAATGTCACTTAAATGACCATTTGTGCCGAAAAAGTGACGTGAAACAATAATTTACAACTACCGGTACTATGTAGGCCTAAACATACACAACCATGTTTTCTCCTCAGCTGCAATGGTTTATAGCCCCATCTACTGCATAAATCCACAACGAAACTAGACCTACACAGTGACAATTACATGGAATCCAGTGGTTGCCATGTCAACACGTGTGCGTACATAGTTAAAACAAAGATGGCTAAGCAGAAGGAAGACGTTAAAAATGATAGAAGGGCCTGTGCAAGCCTATTTTAGATAAAATTACCACTAGTTACGATAATTTTTTGTCTGGGATGATCTCAACTATCATTGAGTTCCATGCTTTAATTTTCACCAATCCATAATGCGCTGTCATGTCCCACGCACAAAAAAAAATCATTAAAACACTATTTCTGGAAAGTGTTGCAGATAGTAATCTGAGGTCTTGTCTTACTCTAGAAGACCCAGAGCATGGATGGAAATTGTTTACTAACAATTTTAAATCAACCATTGACCAGCATGCTGCTATTAAAAAACGCAAGGTTCGATCAAACGAGCCGCCCTACATAAGCACGCACATGCGTAAAACCATCTGGATACGAAAACGCCGGTGACTGCTCTATGTTCAGAAGGTCCTATGTTCAGAAGGTTCTATATTCAGAAAGTCCTATGTTCAGAAGGTTCAATGTTCAGAAGGTCCTATATTCAGAAAGTCCTATGTTCAGAAGGTCCTGTGTTCAGAAAAAAATTGTTCAAAAGTTCCTATATTCAGAAGGTTCTATGTTCAGAAGGTCCTATATTCAGATATATTCAGAAGATCCTATATTCAGAAAATTCTTTGTTTTACGTAGAAAAAACTTACATCTTTTACTTTCAGGTAAATTGCCACCAAGATAACAAATCACAGCCTCTCATTTCAGCTCATTCGGTCAAAGGTCAGATGAGCTTTTGTCATGGCGTGTTGTCCGTCGTCTGTCCGTCCACAATTTGCCAAAATCGCTATTGGCACTTCAATCAACATAGTGAACAGCCACAGATCAGGAGTGATCACAGAAGGAGTGTCCCCCTAATTCAGGAATATGACACTCCTGTAGATCTGTATTGTGGGGAGCCTCCGTGACCGAGAGGTAGCGTGCTCGGCCTCAGACCGCCAGGGCTCGAATTTCGAATCCTGTGTCTGGAGGACAGTGTCATCTCATTCATCTCATCATCTTCAGGAGGTTCTCCTGGCCCAGTTTAGCCTATATGTGCACAAAGGTGGCCTAAAGCCCGATTCATTTCATTTCATTTTTCATTTTGTAGATCTGGTAATTTCCGCGTGTTCAAATTTTGGGACTTTTCATTTTAGTAGTGCTATTATAATAATAATTTTCGCGAGATTCTGGAGTTCGCGAATTTATTCTCCTTGAGAAATTAGTGAAAATTAAAACATCGCGAATATTACCAAATCTACATTATATCTGAATTCAAATCCACCGAATCTGGGGCTAGTGTGAGCTTGTCCTATAGTCTAGACATGTAGAAAGTGCAAACCAAAAACACCTGCAGTTACAAAGATGAGCTATATACGGCGCCATTGACACTTTTCTTTCTTTTTTTTTTCTTTCTTTTTTAATTTTATACTATTCCTGGGGGGGTGTCTATAACCGCCTGCATATCCCCAAAATGTGTTGTATGCCCCTATTGTTGAGTTGAGCAATTAGAGACTTGTTTTATCTATATGCCTGCCATGGGCCACAATTATATTGGTAAATCTGTAGAGCATGTTTAATTACGTCGATTCCTCAACGATTCTGAATCGATTTCTTTGAAATTTTGCACAGGCCATCTTTAACTCAAATCCTAACACCTGTAAAAATTTACTTAGACCCTTCGACATGTAATAGAATTCCATAATTAGCGTAATGGGTTGATAGAGAGACGTCATAATTTCAATTTACTACATGTCAAATCGTCCAACTTTTGAATTAATGCATATAATTTTACGTTTACAAAATTTCATGAAAATCGGTTGATAATAATGATGGAGAAATTAACAAATTAAGGAAACAATGCGCTACTGGTTAGTTCTGTCCTAATGTATAGTGTGGGATGGATGGAGTTAGCCCTGGATTGATTTGTTTTACCCGAGAGTGATCTCGACCCCAAGGTCTGAAAAATGTTCACAGCTTGACTGTGAGGGTAATGAGCTGAGCATGCGACATCTTAGCTAAAATGTTACTGATTCAAAAAAAAATATTTTCTTCAGATATCACCTTTTTGTATGGAGTCAATCTGTGGCTGACACCTATTCCAGTCACCGCGGCTAGGCTCCTCTGTTGGGCTCCTATGGTTACTCTGGGGACTATCCGACCCGAGGATATCGCAGCTGCATTACATTGCATAGCAAAACCCAAGTGTACGACCGTCTGAGGGTAATTTCTCTATAGTCAGATTCACATTAAATTCATCAACCAGGGTGAATGAATTTCGCGGATTCCTCAGTCAATTCTGAACCAATTTTCATGACATTTTCAACAGACCATTATCTAGCCATGGGCTGACTACTCTGAAAATTTACAAGAAGATTTACAAAGTAGTTAGAAGAAGTTAGACCCTTTGACATGTAATGAAATTATGAGACGAAGCTAATGGGTTTATAGAGGGCGATGTATACAATATTTTTCAATGAAAATACTCTCAATAACCCACCATGCCGTATCACTCTACGCTCACATCATCATCTGTATATCATTCATCTGAAATAAATGGAATAAATAATATTTTTCTCATTACTAGCGTGCATCATTACCACCCGGTATATTTACTTGTAAAGGTTGTGATATATGTATATTTACCTACCACCACATACCACTTAGACTTTACATTCAACAGAGAATAATCCCATAGACCACATAACAAAATGAAATGAATCGGGCTTTAGGCCACCTTTGTGCACATAGGCTAAACTGGGCCAGGAGAACCTCCTGAGGATGGTGAGATGATTGAGATGACACTGTCCTCCAGACACAGGATTCGAAATTCGAGCCCTGGCGGTCTAAGGCCGAGCACGCTACCTCTCGGTCACGGAGGCTCCCCACAATACTGACTTTCACCTGTGGATAGGGAATACATATTTTTGTTTCTTTCAAACCGCCGAGACCGGGAACCGAACCCCGAACTCTGGCGTGAAAGGCAGCGGTGCTACCCACTACCCTAGGGCCCCCGCCCAGACCACATAACATAAGATAATTGATATTTCTACATCTATATCACTCGTTTTTATATAGTATTTCGAACAGCGTACCTCATTTGAAATATAAGCTGTAATATCTACAATTTAATGAGTCCATCAAATTTGATCAAACGTCACTAATTTTAAGCTGGGTATACAACGTTTTTGCGATATTAAGTGAACGTCATTGACGTTGATTCAACGTCCTGTACGCAATTGGAACTGACAAATAGTCACCCGTGCTTTCTAAACATAGGACCTTCTGAACAAATATTTCTGAACATATGACCTTCTGAACACAGAACCTTCTGAATATGGGACCTTCTGAACAAAGAACCTTCTGAACATAGGACCTTTTGAACAAAGGACCTTCTGAACATAGAACCTTCTAAACATAGGACCTTCTGAACATAGGACCTTCTGAACATAGAGCTGTAACCGAAAACGCCCGTACAAAAAGTACATTACAAACAGAAATGAAGACACCTGGGGAAAGTACAGAACACAAACAAATGTGTGTACATATGAGGTGTAAGGCTATGAGGGCTACTTGTTTGATAGAACCACGCAAAATAAATGGAATTTTTGGAACTCTGTTAAACCTTTCTTCACTCTTAAAAGTAGTACTGGATCAGGAGGAATTTATTATCGGAAAGTAAAAATATATTTGAACAAAGTGAAATAGCGGAAATTATGAACGATTTCTTTGTAAACGTAGCTGCCGACATAGGAAAAGATCACACTCTTTCTGACCTTTAAAATCATCCCAGTATTCTTGAAATTAGCAAACATAATCAACGAATCACCTTTGATTTTTCCCACCACGAGTGATGATGTCTCTAAAATTTTAAAAACTCTAGCTATAAAAAAGCTGGGTTAATTTCCCCGAAATTTTTTAAAAACACTGGCTCTGAAATAGCACCTATTATTTCTGGACTAATAAATAAATCTATTGATCAGGGGTGTTTACCCAGCGTCAGACTATATGCCTCACGATCTGCTGGTGGCAAAGCTGGAAGCCTATAGTGTTCAGCCCAAATAGTCTAAAATTATTTGATCATATCTTTCCAACAAACAACAGCGTGTCCGTGTTGGCGAAAAGTAGAGTTCGTGGCAAACCACCAACAAAGGAGTTCCACAAGGATCTGTTCTCGGTCCTAGATGTTTTTCAATGTTTTTATTAATGATCTCTTTTATTTTGTCAAAACTGCTTACAAATTATGCAGATGATAACACTCTTTCTTATGCAAATAAAAATTAATTTACAAATTGTTAAATAATACATGGAAATGGAAGCAGAACAATGTATCTGGTTGTTCGCCATAAACTGCATGAAAGCCAATCTGGACAAATTTCTGGCTATTTTATTAAATTGCGAGAGTGAGGGCAGTCATTGCCTAAACGTAAATGGTTGCTCCATTGAGCCAAGCGAAGAAGTAACACTGCTGGGAGTGAGACTGGACAATCGGCTAGTTTCTAATCACCATACCAATGAATTATGTAACAAAACAGGGAGACAAGTGAATGATCTGAAGCGACTATGCCATCACATCAGTCCAGATGTGAAGATGGCCATTTCAGAGCTTTTATCTTCATCAATTTACAGTACTGCCCAGCAATATGGCACCATTGCTCAGTATCAAACACTCAAAAATTAGAAAAAAAAATCAAGAACCGGCTCTGCGGTATGTCACAAATGAGTATAAATCCGACTACAGATCTTTTTTGTTGTGTCAGACCAGCTTGCATCCCCTGGAAGAGGGACGACAACAACAAATAACTATTCAGACCTTCAAAATGATAAATAACTTTTCGCCACCATACCTTCGGGGTCTAATCACTCCTCAGAAATTTACTCGAATTCATAGAAATTATGTGAAAACCCTAGAAATACCTTTTTACAATAGAGTTAGACACGGAACAAAATCACTTTCTTTTTTTGGCACCTGGAACAATCTACAAGAGGGGAATTCGTACACTATCTGATCTTCTTTATTTCAGGAAAGTCATAGCTACTGGTCTGTACACAACAGTAGACTAGAACTTTTTTGTCACCACTGAGATAATAACTGAAACCGACACTATCCTTTTACATTAATTTACATCAATCCAAGATGGCCGCCAAAAGCTTTTATGGTCTCACCACACAAAACTACGCGCATACCATTATAAAATTTAAGAACTGCAACATTACACACAAAAAGCGTATACATGGGATATAGTACTTCTATAAGAGAGGTATTATGTGTGGGACATTATTTTTGCACATCAGAAGGATTGTTAAGTATCGTAGTCATTATTTCATTCCGAGTGATCAGCTGATCATACAATATATAACAGGACACAAAGGAACTAGGTTTGAGAAGCTTGATATACTCCAGATTTATTTTTTAATGGGTCTGATTTCCTACCATTTATTTCTACAAACTGTTCTCTATTACTAAGGTAATATTTAAACCATTTGTAACGAGGAAAGTTTACACTTGTAAATTTTAAGTTTTTAAATTAGAATATCGTGATCCACTAGATCAAATGCTATGCATAAGTCTATAAGCAGCACCCCCATTGCATTGTCTTCATTTAGTGCTGAGAGCCAGGTATATACCATAAGGGTAAGTGCAGTCTCACATGAATGATTGACCTCAAAACCAGAATATTTTTTGATAAAGTAAATTGTATGAGGTCATATATTCATAGAAAGGAATCAAGACGTGTTTTTTTTAATATTTTAGAAGCTATTGGTTAAATTGATATGGGTCGATCATTTCATATGTCTTCATTTGAATCTTTTTTTATTGATTGGGGTAACTCTTGCCACTTTTCAAACGTATGGGAAACACCCGGTTTTAATACTAGAATTTCAAAATCTTTACTATATAATCAGTAATATAAGGAGCTATTAATTGTATGAATCTTGCACTTATATCATCATGACCTGTCGATTTGTTCCCTTGTCTCTCATTAATGTACTTTAGTATAAACTGGTGAATAATTGAGGAAATTTTAAAACTATTATTTGGAGGAACTTTTTTTGTTCTCTGAATTGCTCGGGGTCCTGATGGCAATTAGTCGACAATCAAAGTCGACATTGACGCAGACTCAGAGCAGGTGTGGGCGAGAGTTAAGCTTCCAGGTGATAAGTCACTCCATATATGTAGTTTTCACCGCACACCTAGTAGTGGTATGAACCCATTATGCGACCTCAAAAATTCTATTGAAAAAATCACTCAACCAGGACAAAATTTAGTAATTTCTGGGGATTTTAACTGTGGTGATGTTGATTGGGACTCTAGCACAGTTAAACCAGATGCTTACGACTGTGCTCCTAATAAAAAACTTCTAGATCTTGTGAATAATTGTTCACTAACAAATGTCCAACAACAAGCTACACGTCGGGGTAGAGCCCTAGTAGAGCCAAACAATTTCAATCTGTATTTGTCAAAGAAGACCACAAAATTCCTGTACCAAAATTGGGTGATACCACTGCCCCTACTATTGGTGACCTGAAAATTACAACCAAGGGTGTTGAAAAACAACTATCCACGCTCAATATCAACAGAGCTAGTGGGCCCGACCAGATCCCCAATATATTTCTAAAACAGACAGCGAAAGAGTCTGCTTCTGTTCTTGCAGCTCTCTACACTCAATCATTGCAAATTGAAAATTTACCGGGTGATTGGCTCTCTGCCGACGTTAGCCCAATTTTTAGAAAGGGTGATAGGGGCCTGGCTTCAAACTATCGACCGGTCTCCTTGACATGTGTTTGTTGTAAGCTCATGGAGCATATATTGGTAAGACACATGTTAAAGCATTTTGATGACGAAAACATAATTTCAGACTAGCGACATGGTTTTAGAAAGGGTCACTCTTGCGAAACCCAGTTGATTACTACCGTAAATAATCTGTTGGCATCAGCCGATGTGGGGAACCGTGTGGATATAGTCATCCTTGATTTATCGAAGGCATTCGACATGGTTTCTCCTCGCAGACTGATGTCCAAACTAGATCATTATGGTATAAAAGGAAACATCCATAAATGGATTTCATCTTTCCTTAACAATAGAACCCAAAAGGTCGTGATTGATGGCTATTTTTCGGATACAATTTATGTCGACTGGGGTATGAAATTTAATGCCAAAAAGTGTTATATCATTTCCAACAAAAAGGGCGGCACGCTTTGTCACCAATAATTACAAGAGGGAATGTGGACTCACCTCGAACCAATTGATTGACAGCCTAGGTTGGACTAGCTTTCAAGAACGCCGCAAAACAGCTAGGCTTCGCATGCTCTACAAAGCAATTAATAGAGAGGTAGCCCTCTCGATTGATATGCTGTGTAGACCTGACAGTAGAACAAGGGGCAGCACACAAAATTTCAGAACAATTAAAACCAAAAATATACCGTTCTCAAATTCTTTCTTCATTAGAACTATACCGGATTGGAACAAACCACCATCTGATGTAAAATTGGCGCAGACCTTCACAGTCTTTAAGACTAGATTGAAGAAGTCAGACTAAAAAATTGTGTTTAACTACCCATGCGAACCTCTCCCCGTGGCGCGATAGCACACAAAGTGCCCCTGCCACGTAACTTTCAGATTCAGATTCAGAATCCAATTGGGTTGTTTTTGTCTTTTAATCAGCTTCGTTATCCTAGGACAATGTTTTATTTGATTGAACGATTTAGTCTAGAGATTTACAACACCATTTACATCATTTCTAGTTCACTAAATTGGTTTAGAAAGTAGACCAACGATGCTCATTACACTTTTTTGTTGGTATGGCTTAGTTTCAGTCATATTAGTTTGATGGTACAGGCGGGCGTGTGTGTTTATGTCTTTCCGGTCGATGTGAAGACTGTTAGGGTCGCTGCTGTACTATGAAATGACAGGGTACGTCGTAGGCTGATGTCGTTGTCTGTTTACAAGCTTGTTGATTCAGCGACGCCGTCACTTGCCGAGTCGTAGTTGGCCTTGTAACTACAGGCCTACCTGGTGAGGCCATTATGTTTTTTCTCTGTTTTTCGAGCTATGTTTTTTATGCTTGTTTTTCACGTCGCCCCATTTTTTTTTTAAATAGGTCAATTTTTTTTATATTTTGTCGCCCTCAATAACTTTTCTAGCAATTTGTCCATTGTTTTTTTTTATTTGGTCGCCCTCATTATCTTTTCCATAAATAGGCTCAATGTTCTTTTTCTTAAATGTTTTTCTCCGCCACTGACCTAAAACAGAGAAAATTAAACATAGTGGTCTAAGATTAGGTTAGCAAGCCTTTTACACAACTGCTTGCGCCTACGTATATTCCATCACAATTGTTCAGCCGATATGTGTCAGGTGCTTGGTGGGTAGACTTAGCATTACTATTAACAAAATGAATTTACATATGAGAAACGTATGTAAATATTGAAAATACTTCAAATAAAGGTTATTTTAGCTTTTAATGACCCCCAACATCGTTTGTCAAAGTGCGCTTTAAGACTCATTTTGCCAGATCGAGTCACATATGCAATCAAACAAAGTAAAGCAGGGGTCATCTTTGATTTATAGCAAGGAGCAAGGATCAAAATACTTAGTTTCATTGTTTGTTCTCATGTTGAAACTTTTGTGTAATCATTAGTAGTCTAGCTAACTACAAAGCATAATATTATAGCCAAACATGTGAAAATAAGGTCAATATATGCCGAAAAATGATACCAAATAAAGTAAAACAGCGTCCATTTTGGATTTATGCAAATGAGTTTAAACATGTGTGGCCTACATTCAACATTTATTTACGTTCTGCATGATCATCCCAAACTACAGAGTCTAATTTGGGGGCAAATATGCTAAACAGATCTCACTGCATACCAACAAATGATGAAATATGTTGCAAATAAGGTTAAATTGTGGCTATATTGGATTATTGCAAAACACATTTTTAAATTCACAACACTTTAACTTTTCATCTACAAAATTGCCAGTGGATCTCAGGGGTACCACAGACAGACAGACAGATATTTTATTGACAGAAATAAAAGTCATTACAGACTTATTTGTCATAGTAATAAGAGAGATATATGTACATGTATATACAAGAATGTTAGTTTGTTAAAATCATATAAGACAGTATACATGGTATGATAAACAACTAAAATCATGTTAGGTGGCATTGCCATAATAAAAACTGGGTATTTCGGTAATACAAATGACTACTTCTTAAAATAAAATTAAAAGGCATAGCCAAGATAACATGGGGGTCTATCATTTTGTTTCCCGCACGTACCCGTACCTGATAGGTCTGTGGCCTCTAGCGTGTGGGCGATAATACATGCAAGTCTATGGGATTCCGGAATTGGATTGTAATTACTTGTGCGAGACCAGCACACACGTGTTTATGTTTTCATAATGGATACTGATCATCATGCTATATGTGACACGCTGGTATCGGAGCTGTTTTTCAGCGCAGATTTAGCATACAGCCAGTGATGCCGTCCACTTCCACTGTTGTTCCCGAAGCGAACAAACCGGGGCCTCATTAAAACTAGTTGATCTGGTCTACCCAGAATTCAACGGGTCACGAATGGGAGACGCTGGCCACAACATCTTACAGAAACACGGGTTTTTCGAATTTTAAAGTGTTTTCACGGTTAATAATGCCATTTTTATACCATCAAGTTGTACGAAGGTAAAGTAAAATATGTATTATGTGTGATTAGGTTTATGATATTACTTTAAATACGCTGTCATTGTATTTCCAATGGTTTGAAAATAAAATGACTGAAATGATGGATCAGATGTGCCTGGTCTGAGAGTGACGAAGCCACCAGTTGGCAACCATTCGTCCGGCCAGACCCCTGGTTAAGGTGAAACCTGAAAAGAATTACTTAATATAGGCCTAATGAGCTGTAAGTCATCATAAACTAATATTTAGATAATCGAAAGTTAAGTAAATATGCGTGCTCTACTGTGGGCATCTATTTGCATAGACATGTAACAAAGCATGAAGTGAGAAATAAGACTCTTTGAGTATGAGGTACAAATATATTTGTTAAAAAAATATATTATTAAACACCCCTCTAAATCAAATACGTAACTTGAGGTAAGATAGGTGGACATGAAATAAGACAATAGCATTTATTGACAAATTGTTTTCTCGGGATATGAAAATTTAAACGGATGACAATACCACGTATCAACTGATTTAAATTAATTTCAGGAGATGTTCAAAATTATCGCCCCAAAGAGCACAAGATATCGACTTAATGTTGGTTTAATGCTATATATCGTCTACGACAATGACACAACATAAAACCAATATTTGGTGAACATCTACCGTGAATTGGACATTATCGTGATTGTGTTTGACTGAAGAATGAAATGAAGTATATAACGAAGTAACATTTAATGAATAAACAATTCCAGATAAGAAAGAAATGTGAGCGCCCTTTCAGAGTTGAATTCCACTATGCTGACTTACCAAGAAATTAATAGAAGAAGGACAATGGGTGGACGGTGGAGTAAGAAGGAACAACAATAATACGATGTGAATGAGAAAAACGTGGTTCATGATTTATACGTGTACGACTGGTGCTTCGCAATGTTGGATTCTAAAAAAAAAATATTTATGGATATTTGTAGTATTGTATAATCTTACATTCATTCGTGTATTCATTTATTTATTCACTCATTCTTTCATTTACTCATTCATTCATTCATTTATTCATTCATTCATTCATTCATTCATTCAATTATTCATTCATTCATTCATCCATTCAGCCAATCATTTATTCATTCTTTCATTCATTCATTCATTCTTTCATTCATTTATTCATTCATTCATTCATTCATTCATTCACTCATTCATTCATTCATTTATTTATTCATTCATTCATTCTTTCATTCAATAATTCATTCATTCATTCATTCATTCATTCATTCATTTATCCATTCATTCATTCATTCATTCATTCATTCATTCTTTCATTCATTAATTCATTCATTCATTTATTCATTCATTCATTCATTCATTCATTCATTTATTCATTCATTCGTTCTTTAGCTCATTCATTCATTCATTCATTCATTCATTCATTCATTCAATCATTCATTCATTCATTCATTCATTCGGGCGGGGGCCCTAGGGTAGTGGTTAGCACCGCTGCCTTTCACGCCAGAGTCCGGGGTTCGGTTCCCGGTCTCGGCGGTTTGAAAGAAACAAAATTGTTTCTTCCCCATCCACGTGTGAAAGTTAGTATTGTGGGGAGCCTCCGTGACCGAGAGGTAGCGTGCTCGGCCTCAGACCGCCAGGGCTCGAATTTCGAATCCTGTGTCTGGAGGACAGTGTCATCTCAATCATCTCACCATCCTCAGGAGGTTCTCCTGGCCCAGTTTAGCCTATATGTGCACAAAGGTGGCCTAAAGCCCGATTCATTTCATTTTTTCATTCATTCATTCATGAAGTATTTATGCATTCATTTATTTAATAATCATTCACTCTATATTTTGTGCATTCGGCAAGACACCACGTTATAAACCAATTAGTATGCACTATGCATGCCCAGAACTGCCTCAAACTCAAATTGTTTACAATATATTACGTCACAAAAGGTAAAAGCTTTGCATCTAAGATGCGTTTTCTTCCAACGCAGACGTGGCGTTTAAATATAGCAAAGAAACACATGCACTTACACCTCTCACTGTTATTGGGAAATAAATGTGTGTTTAAACTTAAAGATTCGCAAATATTTGGTCTCAAATTAAACAAATATGAGTGATTTTCACCCACTGGAAGTTGTGAATCGCGGTAGCGGGATACAACTTCAAGTGACTGAAAATTGTTATTTCAAATTGAGCGTTTTAATGGTAATAGTACAATGAGCTCACCATGGGAAAAGTCAACGCTCATCCAGTGGTGGCCCAACGTCGAAGACGATGGCCCACGACTGTACGTGCGTTGGGCCATCACCCCTCATTTTATGGGCCGTGCAGACTTCTAATGTCAGAGGTCAGAGGTCAGGGGAGCGTGCGGTGTTGAACATAAAGGCTTCTGTCAGAGATGCACCTCACCACAGCACCCACGCGTGAACACCCGTTCATCGTGTTCATCCGCTCATTGTAAACAGCCTGGTAAGAGCTCGCAATCAAACCTACTATACCTGTGACACCGGGTAATAGTATAGGGGGTGATTTAATGGCTACACTATGTGGCAGTATCCCGGCATTGGCCCGGCCTTGATGCTAGGCCAATGTTCAGATATTGCGTCAGTTCGCCTTATATGGAAAGAGCGTGGTTACTAGTGTTGAAACTTGTTGATTTCAGCTGATTTCCCAGTCAATTATCAGTTAATGTTCATAAGGTATTGTAAGCACTTTTTTTAAGGCTGGCGACAACAACCCTGAAAATGTCTCAGCATGTTTAGTGATTATTTCAAGAATTAGAAGATTAGACAAGTACTGTAATTCTAAAATTGAAACCGAGATATGTTACTTTGTGTATAGATGGGCATCATAATTAGCAAGTTAATATTAGTACATGTTAATAACAATACAATATGTTGTAATGTAATTATTGGAATGGTATATTGCGCCTTGGGTTTAGGGGGTCACATCTACTACTTTGTATACTATCACCTCATTTGACCCCTTTCAAGCCTGAATTTACCATTGCCATCTTCATCCAGTACAAGCCAATTCTCAACTTGTACTGGATGAAGATGACTTAAAATGGGTGAAAAATTCGGACACTGATATACAATCATAGCCTCTGTAACAAACGATGTTTTATGTATCATCGATACATACAACATTTAATCATGGCCCATCATTCATCCTATCTATCCATCTATCGTTTCATATTTCATGTAATGTTTGCATAGATCATTGATACATACACGCCAGCTAATAACTTCATTTATTGGATCGCGTGCACCAATCTGGAGAAGTCCTACACACAATGTGACCTTGAGACGTTCTTTTATAAGGATTGTTTTGTTATAAAGGGTACGCTATGCACGCATAGCCCGTGCAGGTGTTTATCAGCCACGAGATAATCAGTTTCTCAGAGTTACTTAACCATTACAACGCTGGAATATTTTTATATAAACCATGTTAATCAAAGGTTTTTTTCAATTTGAAACCAGAAATGTCTTAGTTAGCTCTTTCCGCTTCATTTGAATACCTATGCCATCATGGTTATGGGTCTACAGCCATTAAAATATTTAAATTCTTTCAGTGCTGGGACTGTTTTTAGAGGTCAGAATCTGACATCCTTAGTAAACCTTACACCACTAAGCACGACGTTTTTTATTAGCCAATCAAATCATTGTTATTGGGATTGAAATGATTGTTTAAACATCAATATTTTCGAATGTTGGTGTGGAATTAACAAATGATTATGAGTAATTCCCACCCACTGCAAGGTGTGGCTCGTGGTGGCGAGACACAACTTCAAGTGGATGAAAAAATTTAAATTAATTAATTTAGCGCTTTAAGGGTTAATATTTGTATTCATATTATTTATTTATTATTTTTATTACAGAGATAGTGGAATTATGTTCAAAATTTTACAATAAAAAACATAAAAACCGAAATTATTTTATCATATCATCATGACAGACTATATAATAAAGAGATAGTATTCGGTAAACCGCGATTTTTTAGTCACCTGTTGAAATATTACACTTAAATTTGATAACATTCACAGTTTTTGAGGGGTGGGGTTTGAGTGAAATGTCCTTGCGTGCTAAAATATCGCGCGACTTGAACACAACATGGAAGTCAAAACCTTCGCATGAATCCCATGAAACTTTAATATACCCAGGAGATAAAATTACCCATAATAAGGTCTAGAGAATTGTATGAATTCATGCCCGTTTCGTGTGTGCATATACCCGGTGGGGGGTGGGCTGGTACTGGCTGTCAAAATGGCGGAACATGACAGCCTGAACCCCACGCAGAGTCACAGAATGTCTATAATTATAATTGGAAGTATGAATTATCATTGGAAAATCATAGGTATTTACCGAGCACGGTTCAGATATATACGTGACAGAATTGCTTAACCCCTGGAGTACGGTAGCCGTACCACAGGCTTGGTAGAAAATGTTCTCCCACTTGCCGAGCTGCTGGATAGAACATTTGAAAAGTGTATTGCGTGCTGAACCAGTTTAGTGCGCACTAAAAAATCTCATTAATAAGGTATTTATAGTGACAAAAAAAATACTAATTTTAATCTGCTGCTAGAAAACATAATATAAAACAACAGTGACTGTTGCTAGTGTCATGCACTTACATGAGTATAAACATAATATATGGTTGATCTACTCTGACGGCTAGGGGGGAGGGGGGGGAGGGGTCAATATAAATTTACGTGACATAATATGTTAATGTGTACAAATATATATACATATACATATTAATCAGATAATAATAGACGAAATGCAACTACGCATAAGTTATTGTTGTTGATAGAGATTTGAACATCAATCAATGGTAATATGTTTTGAATAGTGAGTATGAGATGTACACACAGCTGATATAACATCAACGTATTTATTCCGTTTTAGCAACGGATATTTAAAAATGTATGAAATATGCCTAAAAGTTGCAAATGTTTAAAATGTTTGTAGACTAAGATGTATCATAGCAAACAACTGATTCCTATGTGTGTACACACATATCGATCAAATAATCCTAGAATCTTGCAGCATAACACTATAGTGAAGATGAGACGTGCCTAGCAAACTGTTTTTGTTGTTCACACCGAAAACTTACATAACCTAGTAAACACCAAACACCAGATATTAAGACAATGGTGTTCAAGGTTGGATCAACCTCACAGACAATGGGCCAGCATTGAAACGACATCGGCTGAACGTTTCGTGCTTGCTGAGAAATATCTAGATAAAATGTGCCCGACACCATGACTTCAGGACTGAATAAGACATGTATGATAACATTCATATTGATATTGCTATAGGCTCATATATGCACAGATAAATTTTACCAAGCAAGTAGTTATATTATTGAACAAAATAACTATTACAAATATGCATTAAATATGCATTGCTCTTGTAGAAAACAAAGATTTAAATGCATTGATTAAATTCTTAGAAAAACATTATTTTCCTATCCCTACACATTACTATCCATGCATAACGTGATCGCTTTCAAGACGATTCAATAAATTAGCCAGACTTTCAGTTTACAAAGCCAGGTTCTCAACAAGACGTCTGAATAAAGCCCCCCTGGCCTCGACGTGACAGTCATGAAGGTCAATTAGCGACAGTATCATCTGACCACGTTATCCCAATGTTGGACCAGTGGCGCAGATGATGGGCAAACATTAAAACAACATTGGATCAACGCAACCAATATTGGGCAACGTTTGCCCGACGTTGGCTATACATTAGAACCCGTGACAGACGTGATACTGTATCCAGGGTATATATAATAAATAATAAGAATATGGTTCAACGCCTTATAAATGATGGGCCATCAATGACAACGTCTGTACAACATTCAGCCAGCATTGTTTGATGTTTGTTAGAGAAGATGGGATACTTAACCGCAAAACCAGGCAAGCGAGCAAAAGACGTGAAACCAATGTTGGCTTAATGTTAGACTACCGTCAGTGACGCTGGCCCAACATTTAGCCAACAATGGGTCAATATTTGTTGGGTAGGGCGAACAGCAAGACAGTCGATCCTTACTCTTACTCACCTACAAGCTGACCCACATTCAGATCATCTGATTGGAGGAGATTGCTTGGCCAATGAAGAGGCTTACAAGTAGGTCAGACTGCTGTTGTAGCCGTTATGCATGATGGGACAGGTGGGCGTTCTCTTAACCCAGTGCACGCTGAAGTATTAGCATAATCAGAATAATAATTCTGACAGGTCATGTACGGACTGTATGTGCAGTATCATTCCCATGTTATTGGCTAGGTAAACTACTTGGAGAGTGCGCTCAATGACGTAGTAATAATTCGTCACCTTGGATGTGAAAGGGTGTATCTGCCACTTTACAAAGATACACCCTTTCATATCCAAGGAGGCGTAATATATAGGATAAAAACATCCGTCCAATAAGATAAAATGGACACATTGTACTCTCCATGTCTCAACAAGTGAATATTAAAATATAAATATCAATCTTCCACTTTAGGCCTGTACTTCAGTGCATTAAATGAGACTTATCATACACGTGAATGAAGTATGTATTACAACTCTATGCATGCCAATATACAATCATTTGAAAACTGTCTCTTTCCTTTGAGGAGCAGTTGTGTTTTGCCATGGATATACAGTCATTTAATCAATCCTATAACTTGGACATCGATCGGTTTCTACCACAATAATATTCAAGCATTACGCAGATGATCTGCAGTTGGAATCAAACACGTATACTAATGACAATGTAGCAAAAGAAACGGTGCACGAGACACATGATAGTATAGTCTACTGTGATAAACCTCCGTTATAAAAAAGCGGGCTCGGTCTCAGGTCGCCAGGGCTCGAATGTCGAATCCAGTATCTGTAGTGTATAATATTAACCGATTTATTTCACGAGGTTTGCCTAACAGTTTATCCTGTATAAGCACACAAGTGTAATAAAAACCCACTACATTCAGTCACACATAACTTCATACCCAGCAAACACGATACATTGAAACAATGTTGGTTCAATGTTGGCCGGGCCAACATTGAACCAACATCGGTTTAATGTATCGTGTTTGCTGGGTAGTCTTTTACATAAGCTCATCTGATAATATTAGTAATCTGGTAATGGGTCAACAAGATTTCAAAATATATATTGATTCAAACTTGGGCTCACGATTTTGCCGACGTTCAATAAACAACAATGTTAATGAATAGTTGGGTTTAGTTACTCCATAGTATCACCAAACTTCCATGCTTAAAGCACCCACAAATATACGTTGCCCAGTGTTGTTTTATTGTTGGGCCAACAACGGATACACTTAGCCCTTTAACTGCGGGTCGCGATTAGGCTCGGTTTTTTTTAATTTTATTAGCACATTAGATCTTTTTCAACATGTCAAAGATAAAACGTGACATCAATCCTCAAGACTTTAAAATCGTTGACCACCATTTTGTCAAATCTGAATAATTTTACCTCACTTGAGGTAGTGGATCGCGTCAGCAAAACACTACTTAAAGTGAGTGAAGATTTGTATTGAATATTTTGGCAAAGGTTTCAACCAGCGTGTGTACGATGCCCCGTGGTTGCAGGGAAAATCTACAAGGCCAACATTGACTCAATTCCTGGTAAACGTTACACGACATCGGGCCAGCACTAAGGAGAGACTCTTTACGTCCATAAAGGCTCTCGTTTTGAGTATTTAAACACCCCGTGGTCGGCCTGGATTACACGTAGTACTCCTTTTCATCTGAGTACACTCTCGCCGTCCTCTTGACAAGCCAGATTTGACAACATCACAATACTCTTTTCAGTATCGGGTACTCTCACCTGATGCGTGTTTTGAGTACCACGTCGCTAACACTAACACGTGTGGATGACTTTAATACCCAGCTCCCAGCAAAGACGACACATTGACCCAATTGTGGGCTAATGTTGGCCTACCGTCTACGACGCTGGGACAACATAAGCCCAGCATTGGGTCAACGTGTCGTGTTTAAGGCATTCAACAAATGCTGGTCCAACATTATACACCATTGGATCGATGTCTCGTGTGCTGGATTAGGAGCCGGCAGCATACTCGAGAAGTTCTCCCAATGTTGGGCCAATGCTGGCACACGGTGGGCTAACATTGCCCCAACATTGGGAGAACGTTTGGTGTTCACTAGTTGGTGACAACTGATGGGTGAAGATCGAGGTAGGACTCTGCATGCAGCGCTTTAAACTACATGGCTTTTCCTATGTGGATAGATTTCCATAATGAAATAATAATATAATATGACCTTCTCTTGATGGTTTTCAACGCCAGATGGAAAGAGTTATATCTATCAGAGTGCTTTAATAAGTAAATATATGATACTGACTTTTTATATAACTAGTCTTGTTAATGTCAAGTCTATGTTTGAGCTTGCATACAACGTTCTTGGTCTATTATCCATAACCACCCGAGGGTGTATATACCGTTATAGCTGTATATTCAAAACTATCTATACCTCAGCTCTGTATATCAGTGGAGAGATACCTCGATATGTTTGAAAGGCGTTTAAATACGTTGTCAGACTGTAGCACATTTTGAGTCAAACTCAACGTTCAGGTTCAGACTGATCATCAAATCAAAGTATTCAAGTGGAACATGATCATATGCCACTTTGCATCTCAAAAAGAGGAAAGCTGAAAATTATTATCGACACGATTGTCTGTGTGAGTGATACGTTCCATTATTTCACACCAAGGTGACAACAATAATTTCAGCTTGAATTGACCGACCAGGTACTTTGTAACCTTTTACTTGCTAGTGGTGCGTACTTCATCTGATAAGTAAAGAATAATTAATTCAATGGAAACAGCTATTTACCTTTAAAACTATGATTTATAGAGCTTCAATTTGATGCCATCCATACTAGGATATATTACAGAGAGAAAAAATAATTAAATGTCTACGTGATTAACCCTTTCGGTACGGAGATCGACTTTAGACGGCAGAATCTGCCATCCTTGGACGTCAGAATCTGATGTCAAAAGTCGGTCCCCGTACTGAAAGAGTAAAATATTTATAATAGTCGTATATTCAAAAGGAGCAGAAATAGTGACATTTGTGATGATTTCGAATTGAAATAACTTTTTATTTATATAAAAATATTTCAGCGCTGTAAGGGTTGAGAAGTTAAGCGAACCAACAGTGTTGGTTTGCAGTTTGGATAGCGCAGGCAACATGCAATAACCCGCACAGGCCGAGGTTTCCCCTTCGCTCGCCCTTTACAGTTATAATATAGACTCTTTCAATTGAACTAATTTGCAGATAGTGAACAATCCACCCTTTGTGCACTGGGAGGGCCCATGGGCTTTGATGCGAAACATCTCACAACACAATCGAGTGTAATGACAGCGTGTGGAGCACTATATCATCCAGCCGACCCCTCTCTACACTTTAAACCCTTTAAGCATCAAAGCATCATTTTACATCCCACTTAATTTTCCTCCAACTAAGGAAAACACGAATCTGGTTTATCAATACATGTAATGGCAATTTCGTCAATTTTTCACCCACTTCAAATGATCTTCATCCACTACAAGTCGAGAATTGCGACAGCAATTCGCGGCTTGTAGTGGATGAAGATTACAATGGTAAATTCAGGCTTGAAAGAGCTATATGCATGTACACATAGTGACATACACGCTCAAACTATGAGAATTAAGCAATGTATTTCAGTATAGACATTGACACCACGTTGATGTAATGTTGGACCGGGGTCTTTCTGTGAATAAGGCCGTGAAAGCTACTGTCAGGCATAGTATAGGCCAAGATGCCACATTTGAATATAAATAACGTCGTTTAACCCTTTAACTGCCAAGTTATTTACTTTGAATTTTCACTCACTCAAAGTTGTGCCTCGCTGACGCGATCCACAACTTCAAGTGAGTGAAAATTATTCAGGTTGGACACAAAGGAGGTCAACGATTTTGCTATCGTGTTGATTGGTGTCACTTGTTAAGTTTAACATGTGCCAATAAAAATATGAAAAAACGCGAATATAATCGGGACCGGCGGTTGACGGGTTAACTTGCATTCGACCCACGAAACCCGTTGTTTTTGCTTAATGATCAAGAAAATGATAAATGTCCACATGAAATTATTGTATATTACACATGTTTTGGTAGGCCTAAACACGTGGAATATTATCTCCCGTCTATTAGATTGATATCTTTGTGTTATTTCACCTTGTAAAACATGATGATTTCGCTATTGGATACATCTAATATGTTTGGCTGCATAATAGACTACTGGATTCACACCTTCCACTGCGATATATGAAAACACTAAATGTACACCCGCTGTAATCTGCGGTGTGGTACGATTGAGGTTATGTCCTGTGGTTTGGCTTTTTTCCGTTTGCGGTTGAGATTGTAAGGAAGTGATCAGTAGCAATGTAAGACGGTAAGTCAATGAGCTGAAATCAGCTGTTCAGATATATAGGCCAAACGCCTGTTAGAACTATATAACATCGTATCATAACATATTTTGTATTCCATATTAGGCCTACAGATGCGATTTTTTTTGTAACCCCAGGGATAATACATAGGGTTCTGGTAACAGGTATGATCTTTAACCCTTTCAGGCCTAAATTCACCATTGTCATCTTCATTCACTACAAGCCGCGAATTGCTGTCGCAATTCTCGACTTGTAGTGAATGAAGATGATTTGATATGGTGCAAAAATTAAAGAAAATCACCATGTATTGGTAAATAAGTTTCATGAAAATTCTGTTCTAAAACCGTTGGTTGTAAGAAAATTAAGTTTGTTTTCAGGGATGTAAAATGGTGCTTTAATGCATCGTGAGGGCTTAAAGGGTTAAGATATTCAAACATTAGTCAAATGTATGATAATCCCCTTTCTCTGCACAATCTTAGACATCAAGCGAACATTCTGACCTAATTTTGCAGCTTCAAAACAAAATTTTAAACAGATTTCGTCCTACGAAATCCACATTTGTTTCAACAATCACATTTTTTCTGTCAGTAATGCAATAATGTTACACTCAAATGTGCAACACCGCAAAATGTTTGCTTCGTCTTTTCTATGAATTGTTGCTGACTTGCCGTCTCTATTCAGTGATGGAAACTGTATTCTCAATGCGACTGGCTTTAACCCTTTCAGCGCGGGGATCGACTTCAGACGTCACAATATGACGTCTATAGACGTCAGATTCTGGCGTATAAAGTCGGTCTCCGCGCTGAAAGAATAAGACATAGCTATAATGGTTGTAAACCCATGAAGCGGAAAGAGGTAACTGGGACATTTATGACGATTTCAAATTGAAAAACACTTTGGGAATCTCCCATCTAATATAAAAATAATTCAGCGCTTAACTGTCAACTATCTCACGTCATTATTGGGCCAATGTTACGAGCATTGCCTCGACAGTCGTCCAACACAGAGAGCATCATCGTGTTCTGGGAGCATAGCGGCACCTGGTGACTACGGATTACATTAATAGCCCTACTGCTGAGAGGAAAGTTTCAGTGAAAATGAAAATAAAATGCCACTGAAATTGATAAAAGACCACCATTCAATTTCCAGGGAGAGAGGGGGGGGGGATGAAGTTTTGTCGCGGACAAATTATTTATTTCAATCCGGCTCGGCAGCGCGCTGAAAATTTTAAATTTTATTACATGTTTATGTAGAACAGTTCTTGGAGCAAATTACTTATTTCACACAGAGTTCGCCCGAAATTATTTATTAAAAAAACTCCAGCCCCTACCCCTCCCCTGGAGATTGAATGGTGGCCCCCTAAATATAAATATTTTCTTCATTGCCATTTGGGAATTTCGTTAGTAAATTCAGTTTCCAACGATACAAAGAATTCAGACAAAGTAACAAATAACTCAACAGGATAAGGACTAGCCTAGATGTTGAACCAATGCTGGTTCAATGTTAGATAAATGTCGTCATGTCTTAGGGGAACCGGTCTAAGTAGTTGGTGATTGCACACTAGACCTGTCGCTTAAAATCACTTTTCGAGGTCATTTAACCCTTATCACGCCAAGTTAATTTATTTAATTTTTCATCCATTCAAGTGGGTGAAAATTACTCATATAATTTGAGACCAAACATTTACAAATGTTGATGTTTATAGGTTAATAAAATAGATTAGAAGACGACTGTAATAGTCGCAAACAGCAGACAAAGGGACTGACAGCTGACCTATATATCACTGGTGATCCTGGTGATCCTGGTGATACTCTAATTAACCCTTTAAGCCCTCACGATGCATTAAAGCATCATTTTGCATTCCTTAAAACAGACCTGATTTTCCTACAACTAAGGATTTTTTAATGAAAATTTCCATGAAACTGGTTTGCCAATACATGATAATTTTCTTTAATTTTTCCCTCCCTTCAAGTCATCTTCATCCACTACAAGTCCAGAATTGCGACAGCAATTCGCGGCTTGTAGTGGATAAAGATGACAATGGTAAATTCAGGCCTGAAAGAGTTAAATATACGAGCAAAACAAATCCAAGAAGCTTTATATAAATAGAGGGAGAGATAAGCTGGCAGCCCGACTGGAATGATTTCAAATTATCTCATTGCCAATTAAAGTATCCCAGCTTAAACACCAAGACTTATAAGGTCATATATGCGACGCATTTGTCTATTCTGTATATGGCATGCAATATGAGAATTAAAGCTCATTAATAGCAAGAGTCTTTCGCAAAAAGACAACAATAATTTGTATTGCTATTAACGACAGAAAAAAAGACATTAACATGCCAATATGCTCATTATAAGCGCAGACAAACGTTTTTATTTTTGTGCCATTTCAAACGGGGCTGATTCATTTAATATTCTCTATTATACAAGCACAAAAAATATCCTTTGAACCTTTTGTTCATTCTATTAGTAAAAGAGAATACATTTTTGTTGCATAGTATAAAACACAAAAAAAAAGAGTTATCTATATTTATCAGATTACTTTTAAGAAGCACATCGTGCATGAAAATTATCTTATTTAATTATTCCTGTCTACATCCCCAGAAAACAAAACTCCTCTTGTAGGCTAAGAGGTTTTCATGGCATGAAAAAAAGCAGGAAAAGCTGCATGAAGACAGGCATGGAGGACATTCCTGTTGGGAAAACAACACGTTGCATGTGCGCCCCTCCCTCTGAGAACCTAAAGCAAGCAAACACAAGACATTGAACCATTTTTGGCTTAATGTTGGACCAGCGTCTACGACGTTGGCTCAACATTAAACCAACATTGGTCCAACGTCTTGTGTTTCCTGTGTTTTTTGTGTTTTCACTCTGCAAATGCGCGCCACACCCGCGTGTTTGACGACTAGAAACTAGAAGTTACGGCGCACGTACACGCAAACACAACGTGTTGCTCCACCACATGATAAAATCAAACACGTTGTGAATATCAGATTTCTGACCGCAGTCATGAGTCACTGAGCTAATGGGCCTTTTAGCGAGTAATTTGCTTTCATGGGAACGCAAAGGAAGAGCGAGCGTTCGTATTCCCATACATCACATGAATCATTCACCCGCCGTTGTCTTAATGTTGCGCCACCGTCTTCGTCTTACATTAAAACTGCATGGCTATATATCATCTTACGCAATATAACTGAGAGTGTTCTCGCATGAAGTCTGCATATCGCATGTTCCTATCGGTAGGGGAATATTTAGAGTTCGAGTTCCCAACTTCAATACATTTAATTCATTTTGGTTCTCTTTTTTTCAGATAACTGAATTATTTGAGTTCGTTTTCTTATCAGACGACTGAGTTATTTGGGTCCCCTTTCTTCAGAATACTGAGTAATTTATGTTCCTTTCATCAAATGATTGAATAATTATGTTGAGTCTCCTGTCTTCACAGAACACAATTATAGAGTTTCGCACTTCAAGGGACATATATTTTTTTCGTATTTTTTCTTCATTTTTTGACAGTAGACTTTGCATGGGAGAAAATAAGACCGGCCATGTCCAATTTTAAAAATCACAATTTTACAATAAGTCAATGACATGCGGTGAAAACATTGGGATCTCAATTACCGGTATAAACCTCATCAGCATAACGCAATAATTGGCTGCAATACAAAATGTGTACTCATGTACAGGGGCTGAGACCCTCTGTTGAAATAGAGCAGCCATGCTTATTCAAGGAGGCATGCCTCCTTGAATAAGCAGGGCTCCTCCATTTCAACAGGTCTTGCCCTTGTGTGTGTAGTCATGTAGGTTGTACTGTTATAATCATGTGCTTACACAATAAATAATTGAACTATAGTAGAATTCACACTAGCCGTTGTTGTAATAATTTTTAATTATATTTTCGCTGATTTCAATGTGTTATTAGTCGATTCTCAACCTATTGTCTTAATATTTTACAAACACTTTCGCAACTGTACCCTGAGCATATCATAGAAAAATATTCTTTGTTTTAAAAGTTAGTCTATTTAACATGTAACAAATGTGGTCAAATGTCGGACTCTATTACCCATTAGCTTCGTCTCAGAATTTCTTTGCATGTCAAATGGTCTAACTTTTGCAGGGTAGTCGGCGCATGACTAGTGAATAAGGTTTAAAATTTCATGAAAATTGACTGGAAATTGACTGAAAAATCAGCGAAATTCATTCACCCTGTGTGCCAATGTGAATCTGAGTAGAGTTAGTAGTCTCATAACCTAGCCTGACTAAAGTGAAGATTTGCCTCATATCTATGTGTCTATATACTATCCCTGGCTTTTTGTATGATAGTGACCATAGATTAACACAAATGAGTAATCGATATTGCATCACGTGCGCAAAGATACGTTTCTATAATGCTGTGCCGCACGCTGCACCCGCATTTTTCCAATAATTAATGGCCATGACAAATAGAGACGGCCACATGATTCACAGACTAATGTGACATGTTTACAGATATGGATACAAGTAGACTCACGCCACATTTCAAGGTAATGGACGCGCATTTACTGAGAAACAGTATCTGCCTAATATAATTTCCAGTAAATCAATGACATCTGATTTAAAACTCGTGTTTTCAAGGTGTATACAGTTACAATACATTGTATAACAAAGGGCATCAATTTTTTTTATGAAACCTTGTACCCCGCAGATCATTGCCACGTGAAAGTGGGGTATTGCCCTGCTGCACATATTCTCTGCTTAAAGCTGGACCATGAACATGTGGCCCAAGGCAGTGCTAGCATTCAACCATGCTTTAGGTGAACAAATAGTTTGAGTTTTGTCTGGATTCTGAGAAATGTTGATATTTTTTTTTAATCTGAAAATTCTGAAAAAAAATGATATCATGATACACCACTCCATTATACAACTAAGTACCAAAATTGATGTCTTCTTTCGAATTTGCATGAGACTTTTACCAGAGATGGGGTACAGTGGACTACTGCTATAACTGTCGAAGCTGTGATTAAAAATAGCTGAAATTGCTCAATAATTAAAAAAAAATATATATATATAATCATAATAATTCGACGCAACTCTATATAAAACATAATGTAGCTTCAGGTTTCATTGACTTTTTCATGACGTGTACAGACTATATACGGGCGAGATTCTACTCAAGGACGTGAAGGCCTATGCAGACATTTAGCTAACATTGGGTGCTGAGAACCTCCGGATGATACTCAATGACGTCTCATGACGTACATAGACTACTGAGGTGTCACGTAGGGACGTCCCTGGATGAACAGGTAAGCGGACACATGGTTAGTACCTGTGCCAGGGGAAAAAACCCACGTTGTGCCATCGCAGGGCCAGAGATGTCACACGTATCGTGTTGTCTGCGCAGCATCTGATATTTACTGCAGCTCTATTTTTGGTGCAGTAATTGCGTGACGCATTCTGAGAACGACAAGGTTGTGGTCGATGGTTGACTGGCAGTCTATATAACCCTTACAACGCTCAATTATTTGTGTATAAGCCATGGAAAACAAAGGGATTTTTTCAATTTGAAATCATCAGTAATGTCTTAGCTGGCTCTTCATTTGAATACCTATGCTGTGGGTCTACGGCCATTATAATTTGTTTTATTCTTTCAGTGCGGGGATCATTTTTAGACGTCAGAATCTGACGTCTCTAGACGTCAGATTCTGATGTCTAAAGATGGTCCCCGCGCTGAAAGGTTTAGGATAAAACGCATACCCCTCCCCCCTGAAAAATAAAAAGGGGGAACGCCAATACAACAGACGTGTTCAAATTGGTAACATATGTGCATAATGCCACTAAAATAAAATAAAAAAGTTGACGATGTTAAGAGCACCTTTCGAGAGATTCACTGACGTAGACTGTGGCGAGTTTGTTGCTCACCTTTAAAACAGAAATCAGTAGATAAATAGTCATAAAATGATTGCAGATTCTGGGACAGCTCCTATGACATAATATATTTTGGTAAATACAAAATGAAATGAATCGGTCTTTAGGCCAATTTTGTGCACATACTATTTTGTATACTAAATATTTCCCACATGCCTTAATAACGAGAGATCTAACATCGCTTCCCATGATATATCGTCCCTTTGGATATGAGCGGGTGTGTCTGCCACTTCGTAAAGTGCCTGATACACCCTTTCATTCACAGGGGGGGGGGGGGGTGACATAATTATATATAAATGACATTTGTATAGATAATACTTAAGCTGCGAAAGCTACACACATTAGTATAGAGCCATTATAGTAAAATAAGATTTCTTATTTCTGTGTTTTTTAATAGGCTTACTCTTCCCAATTTATATAACACCAAGTTTTAGCGCCCCTCTGCGGCATTCCAGAGACGTGATGTGGCTTTATGGCTATATTTTTTATGATAAAACGACTACTGCGTTTTTTTATAGCCAGACAGACATTTTATTGAGACAGGATGTGTTTCTCGTGGAGTGAGGCAGCCTGTTTTATGAGATCGGATGTGGCTTTTAGTAGAGCATTACTTAGCTTATTTAAAGAGACACGTCGCTAGTCCTAGTTTTTTTCCATTATCTTCTTAACAGTGAGTAACACGGCCAGTATCTGGGCGATTGTTAGTCTGGGATTGAATTTTATTCAATTATTCGCCATTACATGAATATGCATTTTTACTTGATGGACTTCCTTCCTTTCGGCAAGCGAGTAAATTACTGAATGCTGCTTCAGGCCATATGTGTCCAATATGTTGGCGGAACTGGGCGAAGTTATCTACAATGAAAAAATATGCCAATCAGTGGAGCCTCACCAGATTAAAACATTTCTCATATTTCCGCTGAATCCTGGCGGTAAATGAATGAAGTAATGAAAGAAGTTTTAGGCCACTTCTGTACATATACAGGCTAAACTGGGCCAGGACAACATACTAAGAATGGTAGGGTGAATCAGATTAAACTGCCCTCAAGATTCGAAATATATACCTTGGCTGTACGAGATCGAGCACGTCAACCCCCCCCCCCCCCCCCTTCCAGATAACATAGAGTAATTATCTGATGTTCGCTGGAATATTTGCTGTTCAATCAAATAAATTGACTCAATTGAAGAAGAAATGAAATGAATCGGGCTTTAGGCCACCTTTGTGCACATATAGGTTAATTATATAGGAGAACCTCCTGATGATGGTGAGATGATTGAGATGACACTGTCCTCCAAACACAGGATTCGAAATTCGAGCCCTGGCGGTCTGAGGACGAGCACGCTACCTCTCGGTCACGGAGGCTCCCCAAATACTGACTTTCACACGTGGATGGGGAAGAAACATTTTTTGTTTCTTTCAAACCGCCGAGACCGGGAATTGAAGAAGAGATTCAGTTCTAAAGATTTATAACATGGGATGACATCAATTATAATATTTTGTTTTGTTCGAGGCAGTGTATCCCGCAGATCATGATTTCATTTTTTTTTTTAAATTTTCAGATTAAAACAAAATATTTTTTCTATCAACCTTCTAGAGCTAACTCAAACAAACTATCTGTACAGCAACAGGATGGTTGAATGTTAGCAGAGCACAATGCCATCGGTCCAGCGTTGGGCAAACAATCGATTTGTATCCCCCATTTCCCTCACTTTCACACCCCAATTAACGTCGGGTGGCTTTGAAGTCCCCTGGATTCTACGGTCTGAGGCGGTGGGTATTTGTGATAAAAAAGTGTTGTATACCCCACACAGTTTTGTTCCCATGACAATATACGACTTGGAAATAGCCCAAGTTTAGTCTGTTTCGGTGATTTAAAATGTTGGGTGGCTTTGAAGTACCCTGAATTCCACGGTCTGGGGCGGTGGGTGTTAGTGATAAAAAGTGTTGTACAACTCCACACAGTTTTGTTTACATGACAATATACGACTTGGAAATAACACTAGTTTAGTCTGTTTCAGAGATTTAAAATTTTTGGATGGTTTTTAAATATATTAATTTAAATCAGGAGGATATAAACTTCATATAATTTTTTTTTTCAAAATTAAAATGTCAACATATGCCAGCCCTTTAAGGCTGACTTTTTCGCAGGAATGTCTACCCCCCCCCCCCCTCCCCACACCTTTAAATTCCCCCCCCCCCCCAGCGTAACCCGTCCACTGATGAGAAGGCTCACAGCAATGGACAGGGGCAGGAAATGGCATTACGCATGCGTGATGGGCCTGTCTTGATCTGATTTCCGGCAGACAGACAGACAGGCGATCTAGCAGGCATGAGCGCCTGCGGTGGCCACGAAACTTATCTGATGTCCTGAAACGCCAAGTACTTCTTGAAACACAAGAACAAGGCACAACACGGGCTACAGAACTAGAAACTTAACAAATAATGATTGACTAATGTTTGAGCCATACATGTTCTTAACTATCCTATGATCATATATACTGACACACAAGACGTTTCTTATATTATCAAGCCCCAATTCGACCCCACCTTGAATAGTGTGTATTTACAATGAAAGGTAAATAATATCAGAGATGGATATCTTATACCACTTTGACCAGAACCATGATGGCATGTCTTCTTTCAGCCAACCCTTCAGGAAAGCTGAAACACAATAATATTTGGCTCCACAAAGTTAAAAATGCTATTAAAAGCCAACACTACTGGATATACGCAGTCCATTGTTTAAAAGAAAGAGGGTGAAATTACTAGTGAGTATTGCTTAGTAAAATAAAGTCAAAAGGTCAAAGTGATAGCTCAGTCGTTATGGCTCTGGCACGCCCTCCTTCTGTGTTCCTCTATACAAAAATTATTGAGAAATAAAATACATATATAAACCACCTTAATATCCATGGATTCAGAATGTATTTCCTGAATATTTACGCAGTCATATAATTAAAAATGTTACAATAACTTTATCGGCAATAGATCTGGTTTAAAAAATGTTTCCAATGCAGACAGATTGCATATTATTTATATATTGGTTATTGCTCATTACAAACGTCTTTGCTGCCACGTGTTTTCAGGGTTTTTAGCCCTTGTTTCCAAAATGCATATCTAACTGGGGGCAGAATTTCAAACTCCATCGCCGCCCATCGTAACTACTGATTGAGATGAGAGATAATCTTGTTATCGCTCATCTCAATCAGTAGCTACGATGGCCTGTGAACAGAGACTGAAGACGACAGAAAGTGAATTGCGCGTGATGCAGTCTGGTGTGAGGGTATCACTATCCAGAGATATCCTTTGTCAGAAACAGACGGGCGTTGTTCAAAAGTAATCTAATTCCAACCTCACAGGTTCCCATTGCTGAACCAAGAACAAAGAAAAGAACGAATTGTGACTTGCTGACCCGCGGTACGGCCATACCGTGGGAGAAGTTAGCTGATATAGGCTTGCTGGGCCGACGTCGAAGACGGCGGACCAACATTGCCCCACTACTGTTCTAAGATTTGCACTATATTTCATCACTTAAATCAGAAATACTTAAGAAGAAATGTATAACTCTTATGTATATCTGCCTAAATCCAGCTACATATGGTTATCATCAAATAAATAACGAATCGTGTGGACGAATCGTGTATACATATGTGTGTGTGTGTATATATTACATAAGCATGCAGTATTAGTCTACAAACTATAGTATGCTCTCTACTGAACATTATACAGCCATACCAGTATATTTCATGTGTGTATTGTTTAACTGTGCATTGATATTCTTTTGAGAACCACATACTGGCAATAACACAACCGTTTCTAGTTCTCCACAAAGGGGTCAAACAACAAACCAAAGCGCTCTATGGGAGCCATAGCTACGAGCTAAATTAAAAATTATGAGCTTCCAATTTACCACAAAAAACCCCGGGACATACATGTCGACAGGCAGTTTGAGTGTGGTATCGGATGGATATTACCATCCTACAACTAGCATATAATATCTAAAATTGTACTAGCATTGCCAATTGAAAGATACATGATCGCTCTTTCTGATGACAGCAGAACCAAGTTTGTAGGTGAAATAGATTTTGAGTTATATGCAATTTGGTTAACATACTGTCTAAAATCAACAGGCCGGAGTCATACATTTCTTCTTGTGTATCTCTGCTTAAATCTAGCTACATCTTGGTTATCTTCAAATAAATAGCAGTCAGTCAAAGACTGAAAAACTCTGCCAAAATTAATGGACTGTTTCTAGCCCGAGACACCCCCTCGTAAAAGTTTCATGCACATATTACGTGCAATTCGGATCATAATCCGGACGCTGGATACGGGTTCCAATCCGGATCATCCCCAAAGTTTAATGGATTGATCCTTGGCTCGATACACACCTCTGGTAAAAATATCATTTCATTAATTTGTAGGGACAGACAGAAGGGCAGACGAGCAAACAAACAAGCACCACCAAAAACATAACCCTCACGGCACACGTCCTTTTAACCGCCAAAATATACAATCTGAATTTTCACTCTGACGCGATCCACAAATTTAAGTGAGTGAAAATTATTCAGATTTGACAAAATGGAGGTCAACTGTTTTCAAATCTTGCTGATTGATGTCACATTTTATCTTTACCTTGTTTCGAAGGTGTTACCTAATGTGCTAATAAAAAATGAAAACCCGAAAATATTCGGCACCGGCGGTTGAAGGGTTAATAATCATAGACTACTAATGAAAGTCTCTGTTAATAACAATACCGGGCTAATTATTTTGGCTTCAATAAATATTAAAGGTGATCTATCACCCCTTATATGGTATGAATAATTATGTCCTTATATGGGGTGATTGGCTATCATGTGACCCTCCCAGAGGGTCACATGATAGCCAATCCCCCCATATATGTAAACACTTGTGCCCCATCTTGTGGCAACTTTGATTTATTTGTCACCAAATTATTCATGCTATATAAGGGGTGATAGATCACCTTTGAATAATAATACTTGGCAAGTTATTTTTGATTTATATAATATTGTGAATATGGTAACTTGTGAATATATGAGGATTAGTGTGGATCTTTACAAAATAAACGGATTGAAAAATATAATATACTGTTCTGTCTACAATGTAATGTGAGTATTGTTTCACAACAACACACCGTGGATATTGTTCTATGACAAACATTGGGCCTACATGTATAATAAACAAATAGTGCTTAGTGAGACACTAGCTTAGCCCTTAAAGCAATGAAATATTGTATGTAAACCATAGGGACCATATATTTTTAATTTGGAATCATCATAAATGTCTGCGTTAGCTCTTTCCGCTTCATTTGAATACCTAGTTATGGGTCAACGGCCATATACGTCAAAATCTGACGTCTGACGTCTAACTTAGGTGCTCGTGCTAAAAGGGTTACTAATTAGAGTGGGGCCAGAGGCCACATCAACGAAGAAATAGCGACATTTGCGACGAACAACCATCCCAGTAGACGTTTGTGACGCTAAACCAACATTGAACCAGCACATGAAATATAATATGTCTCGTTTATACTGGAGATTTCTGCCAAGCGACATGTGCTTTCCACGCCGTTAAATGCTCTCAGAGAAATGTCGTTGATAATTCTCCAGCGTAGAGCAAAAACTTTTACGTGGTGTTGGTGCAGTGGCGCAAATTTACTTGCTCAACAACTGTGGAAGCTGAGTCAACCTGAGACGGCCCAATGGTAGCCCAAGGATGACCACCTTGCCGGACAAGGAACTTAGTGGAAGCGTGGCTTGCCTGGCTGCGAATGAAGTGGTGCATTACATCAAGCTCTTTTTATGACAGCAATCAATACAATCCTGAGCTGCTGGCGGCGAACTTGAACAGCGAAATGCAAGACAAAAATATTATTATAAAAGGACACTTATAAGGCTTTATGTTCTCCCCTCAGTTATTTATATCTGACAGGGACTTCTAGGTCCTAACCCTTGAAGCGCTGAATTATATATGAAAACCTTCGAGGCCAAAGGTTTTTTTTATTTAAAATCATCATAAATGTCTTAGTTAGCTCTTTCTGATTCATATGAATACCTATGTCATGGGTCTACGAACATTAGAAATATTTTTACTCTTACAGTGCGGAGATCGACTTGAGTCCTCAGAATCTGACGTCTACAGACTCAGCGCCATCGACGCTAAGGTTCCTCTACTGGCCTACTACTCGTTGATAACTTTACGATAAATAATCTAGCGTATGACATTTGACAGATTATGTCAAAATGATGCATACTAAATCCCTCCGACGATATATGACCAAAGGTGACTAGGCACGTTCTGATGCCTCAAATTTTTACCGTTGTCATCTTCATCCACCACAAGCCCCGAGTTGATGTCGCAATTCTCGACTTGTAATGGTTGAAGAATGATCTTAAACAGTTTCATGAACATTTTCGATCTGAGACGCCTAGGTGTATAGGAAATTAAATCATTCTACAGAGATGCAAAATGATGTAGCGTCAGGGTTCAAAAGGGTAATTTGAGCAGGAGCAGTATGATTGTAGGCCTACCGCAATTTTGTTTCTTCTTCAAAAAAACTTTTCACAATTTAAAATTTAGAAAAGTAAATGAGATTATTATCGGCAACACAGAGAATCCGACATTAAACCAGCATTGATCAACGTCGTTCTCACTGGAACAACTGGTTAAGGGACGGGACTTCATGTCAGACATGCACGGCGATGCGGGTGGCTGCCATCCGCTTTGTCTGTATTCTGTTCTGTGACGTCAACATGCTGAATTACCGGTCTAAGAACGTGAACGTGAGGTAGTTTCTATCCCCTTTTATCTTAGTTATTTTCACATAACCTGTCCACTGTGAGTGATGGTCCACTGTCTTGATTAATCGCCCAACAAGCCTCTGTATTACGACCTCTACGACAAAATGCTATTATTAAAAATATCTCATCAGTTCACATCACATCCTGCAGCCCTGAATAGAAGAACAAGGACCGTACATATATCATAGATGACAACCTGTGCTTTTTTCAGCCAGGAATAGCTCTCGTCTTTGCCTGTTAGAGGAGGAAATTACCAGTTCTGTATAGGGATTTGTTTTCCCTTCCGCTTGTCATATGTATTGAAGGACATGCCTGGTACTCCAAAAGTGGAAGGACTCATTTTACTGTAAGCCGAGGCCAAGTTCCCAGTAAACATAAAACAGTTGTATACATTTAAACAATGTTGGGTCAACGTCGAAGACGTTCAGCTGAAGTTGTATGAATGTTATACAAATGTTTTTGGGTCTAGACATGAAGCCAACGTGTCAGTCCTGTTTGAAGACATATTAAAAAAAAAAAATTGAAACATATTTATACAGGGTAGACATTATTAGCAGGCAGGCTATTTTACATATGTGCCTTGTTGTGCATTTCTCTCATATACGTCACAGCATAAAATAATTTATAATATATAATACACATGCAAATATACATCATATGGATACATAATAATATTAATGTAGCAGTACCTGTGCTTGCAGTTTTTTTATACAAAAGTACATGGTAAAATTATCATGATTAAAAATTGCTATACAACATAGGTAAAATTAAGTGAGAGCTACCTGTCATCAGTTTCCCGCAGTACATAGTCAAATATAGAGTCAAATATAACCATAGCAAAGAAGTTAACACACTGTTGGTTTAATGCTGGCCCAGTATCATAGACGGTGGGCCAGCATTTAAGCAGCATTGGTTCAACGTTTTCTGTTTGCTCCGAAAATCTCCTTTGTTGAAATAAAGACATTCACATTATTTTGTATGTTGCTATGTGAAGACATATGCGCCCAATGTACACTTTCAGTTAGGACCCACATCTCGACCCACCCCCTCTAAAGTTCTGGCTACGCCCTTACTTTTACACTTACTCAGCAAACAGGATACGTTGCGCTAATGTTGGCCATGTAGATGTTGGTACGTCGCAGATGATAACCCAGTATTAGGCTGCATTGGTCCAATGCCTGGTAATTTTCTGTAGAATGATCATTTATCTTTTTCACTTGAAATTAACGCCACACCCCCCACTCATATCACTTGAGACAGGAACAGGCGACATTGCTGAATAGAAAGAGTGTGTGTGTTTATGATTTTGGTTGTTGCTCGTTGGTCTGTCTGTCTGTCTGTCTGTCTGTCTGTCTGTCTGTCGGATTACTCAAAAAATAACAGCGAATTTGCCTGATTTTTTTTCCAGAGGTGTATCCTGGGCCACGGAACAATCGGTTAGATTTTGGGGATGATCCGAATTACGATTTGTATCCAGGGGCCGGATTTACGATTCGGATCTGATTCGGATCGCAAGGATTTGCATGACAATTTTACCCGGATCGGGATTACGATCAATAATTTCGACCACGACGACTGACTGACCACTGACTGACTATCTAGTTCACTATGCGGCAGTTTCAGAGCAAACATCAGACATTGCTCCAATGTTGGTTTAATGTTGGCCCATCGTCTGCGACAATGGGCCAACACTATACCAACATTGCATCCACTTCCTGTATTCTGAGATGGTAAATTTTCTAGGATGTTCGTCATTCTATCTTTGAATTTACCACGGCTTTTGACTTAGTTCGACCACAGATAAGACAACCTTATGCCGTAGAAATCCAAGCAATCACTCATTCGCTGATCACATGAGATGGGTCGATGCTGGCACAATATTTTAGATGATAGCCCAACATTAAACCGACATAAACCAGTATATAGTGTTGAGATTTAACCCCTTAGTAAGCTGAAATAATTTTGTTTAAACCATGGAGACTAAAGGGGTTTTTACAATTTGAAATCATCATAAATGTCTTAGTTATATAGATCTTTCCGCTTTATTTGAATACCTATGTTATGAGTCTAAACGGCCGTTAGAAATATTTTAATTCTTACAGTGCGGGGATCGGCTTTAGACGTCAGAATCTGACGTCTACAGACGTCAGATTCTTACGTCCAAAGACGCTTCCCGCGCTGAAATAGTTGAGGATACATGTCTTTCACTTGCGGCGTTTTTTTTCAGTCACGAAACCTGAAATGCGTTTATCCCTGAGTGTGTCAGGAATAGTGCGCACCAGCACTGGCTAATCGTTGTGCCAATGTTAATGACGTTTAACCAACATTGGGCCAACGCTTGGCCAGAGTTTCTCGCGTCAGAGATAAACTAGATTATTTGCGTTCGACCCTGTAAGACTTCTTCTTATTATCAGATCCCTGACTGACGTTACGAAGTAATGTGCAACATAAAAAAGAACTCTCCGGTGGGTTTTATAGACGGGCTGTGTCACTGTCCTCCGGAGGTTATCTCTGGAAGATGTTCTCCCAATGTTGTTGCAATGTTGGGCCAGCGTCGAAGACCGTCCCGTGTTCGTTGATACCCATGGGCTGGAAATATACATGGATTTTGGATAAGAGTAGTCCTTCAGTCGCGATATTGCAATAATTGCAGAAAGCAAGGTAAAACAATATTTACTCACTCACTCTATATTTCCTTTTCGAAAGCAATGCAGTAGGAGAGCTGATAATGACAATTCAACTGGTGATTTAAAAAAAAATTAAATACAAACCTGCACAGATTATTAAGTATATGGGTAATCATGGTTATACTAGAATAATATGGTCTGTTTACCTTTGTATGACAAAAAATACATCACAGTTGTCTTCTTACAGATTTTCAACATGATATTTACAAATTCACAAGTTTCTGCATCATTTCCATTGATAAATACGATCTGCCAGCTTTCACCACACAAATACATCTAATTTACCAGCTGATGTATAATTGTCCCGCAAAGGCAAAATGCAGTAGCCGCACATTTTCCAAGTGAGCAGATACAGTGTTTTTGTTTTACAGGACAGCGTCCTTGTTTATTGACCTTCCACCTATCTTGGTATATACCACTTTGTTACGCCATCTTTGTCTCTGTGACCGGCACGTCACGGCACGTCTAAAATGTGACAATTTATTGTTCTCTAATTAATATTATTGCAACAATCGCCTGAAATGTTGGTGTTTCGGCTGTTCGCCAGTGTTCACACGCTCCTCTTATGGATGGCTGAGTGAACCTCTAGATTATACCTGTGTAAGCTGGCCAGAGCAGTGTCATAAATAACACTCTAATTCCTACAGGCAGATCTCAAAACTCTACGCTGCAAACACAAAACATTTGCATAACATTTAAACAATGTTGGCCGACGTTGTATAAATGTTATACAAATCTTTCGTGTTTGCTGGGTAACTGGGTAATTCTCAGTATCTACAAGCTGAAAAATAATAAAATATAAGATTATTTTTTAAAACTAAGATGACTAAAAAATGGCTATTATTATTTTCTAACGTCACCTATTTATACATGTGGCATATTTTAAAATTCAAGCCGTATGATATACTATATACATATAATAATATATATATATATATATATATATATATATAATATATATATATATATATATATATATATTATATATAAGCTATGTCCTATAACAGGTGATTATGTAATAAGCATAAATTTACACTTACTATCTAATGCAGTTATACGCCGGAGGCACTGTTCTAAAGATAACGACCCTGATTGAAGAAACAACAGTGGCACCAATTACTCAATTACTAAGGCGCATTTGAAGATTTATGAACCAGATATTT
Organism: Flabesymbios commensalis; assembly: GCA_964017125.1. Classification (NCBI taxonomy): domain Eukaryota; kingdom Metazoa; phylum Annelida; class Polychaeta; order Terebellida; family Flabelligeridae; genus Flabesymbios; species Flabesymbios commensalis. The sequence continues at coordinate 17,494,565 of OZ024912.1, forward strand.
TCGCCCGCTTGAGAATTTAAAAAAAAAACGGTTTGTGTGTATTCGGTAATAAGACACACAACATTAGTCGACTTGCCTGAGCACGATGAGCTCATACCAATTCTGACAAGCGACAAGAATGATATGAAACCATACACAATTGGTCGTTAAGAGCATACAGTTACTTTACCTGTGTGGTTTGTTTTTGTTAGCTTTAGCAATGTTAACCTCTTTAAATGCTGGACTTTATAATATGTGTCTTTACAATTTTTTGATTTGCAAATAATTATTTTATATATCTCTATATAATTATATCGACACTGAAATATGACCTCGGGACTTGAATGCACCTGTTAATTGTTTGATGGTTCCCTCTCCTTAGCATTCTTAACCCTAACGCCCGCCCTCATTGCGGTGTGTTTGCACTTAAATATTGTCATTACATATAATCATAAAATTATTTGAGTTGAAAGATGCTAAAGCCAATTCAGGGTCATACACAATAACACGAGTCAAGGGCAATATGATTCATCATAGTCACGTATGGTAATTGACGTGAAGTTTGCACTCATTCGTGTGCGGTGATGTATGTTCATTGGCAGTGATTTTACCTAAATGGAATCTCTAGCTGGGTAGTTATTTACCTTCTAAAGCGGTAACTGAATGGCCAGTAAACCAATAGTATTTGTTAATAGAGTTTTAGCTTAAGAAATATAAAATGTACTAGAGTGGATATCCAACCAGCCTTACAATTTTAAAATTTGTTGTATAAACCATGGAGAACAAGTTTTTTTTTCAATTTAAAATCATCATAAATGTCTTAGCTAGGTCTTCCCGCTTCATTTGAATATCTCTGTTATGGGTTTAAGGCCATTATACAAAATGTTTACTCTTTCAGTGTGGGGATGAATTTTGGCCTCAGAATCTGCCGCCTACATACGTCAGAGTCTGACGTCTAAAGTCTGTCTCTAAACTGAAAGTGTTCAAGAAAATACGGTAACTTAGAATCAATGAAAATAGCCCAGCTCATAGTCATCAGTACGCATGCTCAACAGTTGAAGACCGTCTGGTCACTTCCCCTTGAGGTCAATGTACCAAAAATCCCATTTCTGTAATGGCTGCAAAGAGCACGTCAACCAGAATATTTCGTAACAAGAGTAGACATATACTGTAGAACTCTGAACCTAGCATTTTCTATATTTTTGTTAGATGAATCTTACCTTTCCTCATAGTGCGGTCCTAATTACTTATAATTCCAGGCATCATAACTACATCGCATTTCAATATTTGACCTACATTAAAAAAAATTAAAGTCCACAGTGTTACAGTAAATAAAAAAATAGACATCCTTATTATATCATTCGTTTTCTAATATCCACTTGTAGATCAGAGTATTTGAGCAAACAAGACATAATTTCTCCAATTTAAATTTTAATGGTATCTAAAAATAATTATAACTTCGACAAGTTGAATTTTGTTGGTCAGACGACAGTCATGATACTAAGACTCCACGATCATGCATAGCGTGACTGCCACGTGACTGCCAATGTAGATGCTGATTCGTCATACGAATATTCTGTCAAATTTAGGTCAGGAGTCGTATGTTAGCCCTTCGTTTGCAAAGATTATGGCCTTTCAGGCTTGATATTTACCTCATAGTATTGATATTTGAAATAGAAAAATAAGGTAGGCCTAATATATGTCAAATACGCCAAATCATCTACTCGTGAAGTGGATGCTAAAATAGGGTCATAGACAAGTCAAAATGTTCTTCGGCTCACAGTTTTATCTGAACAGACTTGAACATATCACAATTTCCTGTAATGATTTTTGAAATGTTTGGTCCTTTGAACCCTGCCACTACCCAGGATTCAATTCACCCCAACTATCTCGTCGCCTCGGAGCTAAAGGATCCTATCTGTCACTCTGACGAGTGTCAGATAGGATCCTTTAGCTCCGAGGCGACGATCCTGTGAAGTGGTCTATGCCAATGATATGGGTCAACTCTCTATCTGGTATAATACTGAATTTGAACATATTTTTATCGACATGGGTCTGAGCATTCACTGTAGCATTCACTGTAAAGTCATGATTCATTATCAGATTATATACTCATTATATAGTTTACCAGATACGGATGTACCATAAACCTCAAGGTGTATTTACTGACAAGAAAATCATGATATATAAATGTGTGTTGTGTTACTAACATTACAAGATTTTCAGCTTTTGCATTGTTATTATTTTCACATTCATTGCTTTTTGCACATGCACTCCTACAACATCACGACTTACCTGCCATAATTCAAACCGTTAGTATAATGATATAGTGCATGAGTACCATGTGAAAATAGGGACTATACATATCAATATCTAGTCACACTAGACAAATGGTTTGCTGTCAACGGTAGCCTACCCTCCCACGCAATCTCAAGGTAAACGAACCATCTATTCCCATTAGAGTAACGTTTCAAGTATAACGAATGTACTGTGATACTATATATATATATATATATAAATACTAGTATACATAGCCCAGCAAACACATAACAGAGACCCAATGTTCATTTGATGTTGGTCCACCGTCTACGACGATGGCCCAACATCACATAAACTTTAGTCAATATCTTGTGTTTGCTCGCTAGGCCTTTTTGAGACGTTTATAGTCTGACGGGCTATTTTATACAATGTAACTTTATTGGCAGAAACTCGGTGGAACCATTGGAGGTCAAGGCTATTGAGTTTCACAGAACTTTGCCGTAGGAATAGCCACTCCGAAATACAAACTACTGTTCGTATAGTGGTATCATCTAACTTTTGTGGCGTATATATACGGTCTATTTTGTATGTCTATTCGTCTTAAATATAAATATGTTTCGTCATTTGAAGCTGGAATTTAATACTGCTTCAAGTGGATAAAAATTGTACAATAAATAACTGATGAGCAACTCTTTCATTGGTCGGGGGTAGAATACTAGACTTAGCGGGCTTGTTCATCCACCCTTGGTATTCAATTAAAAATTGGATATTATTTGTAAATCTCTCGGCTACTATGATGCCAGGTAGTCTTTACAAATATTATGCGGACGAAACGAAGAGTATTTATTGATTGCCTATCAACAGTTTCTGTTTGTCGTGCAATGAATGCAATGGCTCAAGTAGGCTACCCCACGTGCGTAGTACAGGCACGTGCGCAAAACTCATCTATTTTAGTTTAATGGACCAGCACATTTTAATGTGAAGACCCGTCTCTATAACAGAGCAAAACCTGTTTTTTTTTCATATTATAATCTGTATCTATTATACATGTACATTTTCATAATCTCAAAATGATATATATGTCTGGGAAAACAACCTGTAAACTGCACAGCGAAATATGGTATGAATGAATGAATGAATGAGAGAATGAATGAATGAATGAATGAATGAATGAATGAATGAATAAATGAATGAATTAATAAATAAATGAATAAATAAATGAATAAATGAATAAATGAATAAATGAATAAATGAATGAATGAATGAATGAATGAATGAATGAATGAATGAATGAATGAATGAATGAATGAATGAATGAATGAATGAATGAATGAATGAATGAATGAATAAATAAATGATTGAATGAATGAATGAATGAAAGAATGAATGAATGCATAAATGAATGAATGAATAAATGAATGAATGAATAAATGAATGAATGAATGAATAAATGGATGGATAAATGAATGAATGAATTAATGAATAATTGAATGAATGAATGAATGAATGAATGAATGAATGACTGACTGAATGAATGAATGAATGAGTGAATGAAAGAATGAATGAATAAATTCATTAATAAATGAATGATTGAATGAATGAATGAATGAATGAATAAATGAATGAATGAATAAATGAATGAATGAATGAATGAATGAATGAATGAATGAATGAATGAATGAATGAATGAATGAATGAATAAATGAATGAATGAATGAATGAATGAATGAATGAATGAATGAATGAATGAATGAATGAATGAATGAATGAATGAATGAATGAATGAATGAATGAATGAATGAATGAATGAATGAATGAATGTAAATAGATTTGCTCTGCATAATATATGATTATGATTTCAAATACAGGTGGACGTAACCTTAATTATCAAACATCCAGATATCAGAACATCGTGTAAATATCCCATTTATCTACAACAGTATAATAGTTATTATGCATCTCTAAAAAAATACAACAACTTTTACATTTGAAATATATTGTACATTTACAGCATTATTGATATTGGCATCTATGAGATGACATCGACCACAGAAGTCAGACTAAGCACTATGTTATTTGTCCTAGTATTTACACAATATTCACCAGCAAGTGGTGAGGGTTTGCTCAAGGTCTGGAGTGTTTGACCTCCTATAGCTGTATGGATGTGTCAGCTGGAATGCATTAGCTCGTCCTTTGCAAGGGAGCATACAATAACCTTGGTATTAGAAGGTGGTATATGTCACCTTATAATTATGAAAGATACTACTCTGTGATACACGTGGCCAATCTCTTGGCATCAGACTACAAGTACCCGACTTCTAACCCTAACTAAGACATTGCCTGTCTTATAGTTTGACATCTGTATAACATAAAACTATACAATGTGAATGATTTATTGTCAAAAAAGATACAATATTCAATCAATAATATATTAATATCTCAGTTATTTGTACTTAGCGAATGTTATCATTTGCCTGTGGTATATGGGAGCATTCTCATATTTTTGATTGCATTTAGTTGAAATATTATATAAGTATGATCATGATAAATAAGAAATCGTCATTATTATGTGGAGTTTATAGAAATATAGTTAATACGCAAATTTGGAATAGAATGATCGTTATTTTTAATTGAACATATTCACAGAAAGGCTGTTTCTTCATCTGTTTTACTCTACACACACATTTTCCCTTGGATATGAAAGGGCGTATCTGCCACTTTAAAATGTGGTAGATATACCCTTTCATATCCAAGGAGACAATATGCTTTCTATCGAGCTACGATGACAAAACATTTAATGCAACCATTCGGAGCACACGGAGATCATTGTTGACCTGGAATTAGGCGGACCTAATCAGCATGACAACAGCAAGGCCGTTTATCAGAGCTTGTTTGTCAGTGTCAGCTGATAAATATCTCATCTCACTGAGACCATCCCACCCAAACATCAGGCGCCAATCAGACGTTGTTTCAACGTTGATCCAACGTCAGATACATTGGATCAACGTCGAACCAACGTTGGAGCCCCATGTTATTCCATCTAGAGGCAATAGTAAAGACATCAATCAATCTCAGGGGACATTCAACTAGGCTTTATGATCTCATCTGCTGTGGACTCTTGTGCCACTACATGTGGTCTGATCTGCAAAATGTAAAATAAGCAGATAGTGTTTTTTGGATTTGCCTGGCACTGTTGTTTTTTATGTTGTTTTAAAAAATGTTCTATTCGCTTATATGAAGTTGTCATGAAGTGTGTGTGGATATTACCAACTTCCTTTAAATAAAATATACCACAAGCTTTAAAAATCAAGCCTGTTTTAATTTACAAGGTTGACAGTTATGAGTGCATTATCAGTCAATTGCGAGAAATATACCAAAACTAACAAGTAGTTAGAAATGTGTACCCCCACATGTGCCATGTGACAATTCTTTTTAAACTGAGGCTTTTGTTCTCCGATCATTGGGATGTGCAAATGCATTATTATACATTATGCATCTATCCCTGGTCTAATAAGCAATACGAGGAGTTTGACAATACATTATTGTTTTAACTAGATCGTACTACCAATTTCTTTGTCAAGCTATGTACTAAAGTGAATAAATATTAGATATTATCAGAAATAGATAAAGTCTTTATCTATTTCTGATATTATGCTATTTACATTGACTACTGCGTTTTAAATTATATTTCCATGAAGGAAATTATTGATACTTGTACTGATTTATTTTGAATGTACAATCACGATACAATTTTTTTTTTAAAGTTGATAAAAATAGATAAATAAAAATAAAATTGTTTAAAAAAAAGTCATGCGAGGGAAACAAAATTAAAAAATAGACAAATAATATAAAGCAACAATAACCCAAGCACCGAAACTTGAGTAAGCAGGAGAAAATTAAAGCTAATATCAGAACCCAGTCGTCATCGCAGATCTAAAATGTCATTTTCCAATCATTTGAGTGAAAAAAGAACATGTCAGCAGAAGTCACACCAGCTTTACTAAATGAAACGTTCCTCACCTCACCAATAGCACGCATTTCGGATGTGGACTCTTTTTCTCCTATGCCCTCGAAAAGTTAAAAGAATCCTACATATTTTAATTAAATAAGAGAATATTAAGATCATTTCAATTTAAAATATCTAGTGGGATATTGGCCGATCACACTAAACATCTTAAAATTAAGATTATCTAAATCTTAACTTTTCTAATGGAAATGATAGAAAGTTAAGATGATTTCAATGTTATGATATTTAGTGGAATCTGGAGCCCATCACACTAAGAGGCTTACAATTAAGATTATCTTAACTTTCTCTTATTTCCATTAGAAAAGTTAGGATAAATCTTAACTTTTCTAATGGAAATATGAGAAAGTTAGGATAATTTGAATGTTACGTTATCTAGTGGGATCTGGAGCCCATCCCACTAAAAAACTCAAAATTAGGATTATCTTAACTTTCTCTTATTTTTATTAGAAAAGTTGAGATAAATCTTGACTTTTCTAATGGAAATATGAAAAAGTTAGGATAATTTGAATGTTACGTTATTTAGTGGGATCTGGAGCCCATCACACTTAAAACTTAAAATTAAGATTACCTTAACTTTCTCTTATTTCCATTAAAAAAGTTGAGATAAATCTTGACTTTTCTAATGGAAATATGAAAAAGTTAGGATAATTTGAATGTTACGTTATTTAGTGGGATCTGGAGCCCATCACACTTAAAACTTAAAATTAAGATTACCTTAACTTTCTCTTATTCCCATTAAAAAAGTTAAGATAAATCTTAACTTTTCTAATGGAAATTCGTGAAAGTTAGGATAATTTGAATGTTGCGTTATTTAGTGAGATCTGGAGCCCATCACACTTAAGACTTAAAATTAAGATTATCTTAACTTTCTCTTATTTCCATTAAAAAAGCTAAGATAAATCTTAAATTTCCCAATGAAAATTCGTGAAAGCTAGGATAATTAGATAATTACGATATTTCGTGGGATGGATCTCAATCCTGAGAAGGTTTATTGTGAGTGATTGACAGGTACTCTCCCTCTAATCATGCTCACGTGCCACACCCGGTCATCACTGGTCATCTGTCAGGCTTCACCGCTCTCTGAAGGTCAAGCAGGTCAGCAAACACGATGCGTTGACCCAATGGTGGAATAACCCTTTAACCGCCGGTGCCGAATATCAATTAGCAGCGATTGCTTTGATCTCATCGTCCAAGACGTGGGAATATGTAGTGTAAATTGCTAAATATTGCTGGCTTGATTTGTTTACATGGCAATATACGACCTGAAAATATAACTATTTCAATTTTTTTCGGTGCTTTAAAATTGTTTTTTGATTTTTTTGTAATTTTAGTTAAGATCAGTCTATATAGTCTATATAGCTTCATATAAATTAAATTTTCAAAACTGACTAAATTGCAAATGTCTCATCCCACGGGGTCACTTTAATACCGTAATATCATAGCCTATCATAATATCCCAAGGTTTAAATATATCTGTTTGCCAATGATAATTAGTTAATGCCGGATTTTAACCTTTACAAAGCTGAAATATTTTTGTATGAACTATGGGGACCATTTTTTTTTTAATTTGAAGTCATTTTAAAAGGCTTAGTTAGCTCTTTCGCTTCTTTTGAGTAAATGCTATGAATCTACGGCCATTATAAATGTTTTAATTTTTTTCAGTGCGGGGACCATCTAAAGTCGATCCCAGCGCCGAAAGGGTTCCCTAATTAAGGTCAATTTAGGCCACAATGATTATTTTTCTGTTTTAGGTCAGAAGAAAGTCAAAATCTAATGCGGGAGGGCGAAAAAACATTTGAAAACAACGAATGCGCGCGCCCGGCAGAAAAGATGTGTTTTCTTGGTATTGCGCAGGAATGTGTGCGCTCATCTAAAACAATGCAAAAAATTGACACAAAATCAGATAAAACAAGCACAGCCTACGGTGACGCACAAATGCTTACAATGTTTGTACAATAATTAAATTGACTTAATTGGGCTGAAGTGGATTTCAATGAAGCTTTGTCAATCTGAGCATCACACGTCTACGTTCACTGGCTGATCACAGAGCTAGTTCATTGAGTAATTGGTAGGTAGGGAGCAGGTACTAGTGTAGAGTATCACGGTGATTGACAGGTCCTCGCCCCTGTCTAAAGGCGCAGAAAAAACTCACGTGTCCATTGTCTTCAGCAGTGACCTGCAGGTGACCGAGTGGTCAGGGAAAAGGTGACCGCTACTCCCACCCCCGGCAAACACGACTTGTTGTCCCAATGCTGGGTTAATGTTGGGCCAGCGTCGAAGACGCTTGCCCATAGTTAATCCAACATCGGGTCAAGGTGTCGTGTTTTCTGGGCAGTTAGGCGTCCGGTAATTTTGTTCAGGTCAGCTCCGGGTCATCCTTAGAGACGCGCATCACCTGCCCTGTAAACACCCGTCACATGGGTGGTGCTTGGTGAGAGCGGGGTATTATCTGGAGGAAAACACGATTATTAGCTCCACGAGTGGTCAACAAGATGGCATAGCTGGGAGACCACTGCAAAAAACAGCACGCCCAAAAAGCGGCTTAATGTTGAGCCAACGCTGTGAACCATGGGCCAACATTTAGCCAGCTTTAGATCAGCATCTCGTATATCTTACGAAAAGGTGAACCATCCACGCCACTACAGCACATTTACCAATGTTGATTAGATGCTGGGCCACTGTTTTAGATGCTAGGTCTATCTTACGCCAACCTTGGTTCAGCGTCTTGTGTTAGCTGGGAGTTGGAAACCCTATGGTTGAAAAAATGTATTTTACTGCTGGTCCAACGTCCGTGACGCTGGCCCAACACTAGTTCACTATTGATGCAAAGTCTCGTGTTTTGGGGCTGTCAATGGCTGAATGCTGATCTAACATCTCGACGCCTGTCGAGCGTTGAACCTATATTGCTCTTGGCTCTTAAGACGGTCATTTGATAAACAGAAACAATTATATATATAATTATAACTGTAAAGCGGCTCCTTGGATGACATAAATTTTCGTTTTTATTTTTGTAATGAAGAAGTGTGTCTCTCAGATCATGATTTTATTTTTTTCTGAGTTTTTAGATTTTTCTAAATATTTGTTCTCAACATTTCTATGAATCCGCTTAAAAACCAAACAAACTTTTTGTATACCTAAACACTTGCTAAAGGACGGTTGAATGTACCTACAGCATTGGGCCATATTTCAATGCCGTCGGCCCAGCGTTGGGCAGACAATTAGTGCTGCAGGTGTATCCCCCCATGTCCTGACTATGAGACACCAATTAGCGGCGATTGCCTTGATCTCACAGTCCAAGACGTGGGAATATGTGGTGTAAAGTGCTGTATATTGCTGACCTATTTTGTTTACATGGCAATATAGTTAAGATCAGTAGGCTATATAGCTTCACATAAATTAAATTTGCAAAATTGACAAAATTGAAAATATCTCATCCCACGGGGTCCCCTTAAGCTTGAACATATTACTATTTTCTTAAAGCTGGTCGGTTTATTTGATGTGTACATATTACAAGATGGAATCACAAAGTATGTTACTTTTATTCTGGGTAGAATTTTAACCATTAAAACGCTGAGTTATCACTTGATTTTTTAACCCATTTGAAATTGTGTTTCGCTACCGCGACCCACAACTTCAAGTAGGTGAAAAATACTAACACATACCTACAAGTGCAATAAAAAAATAAGCAAATCTCATTTTACTTTTAAATTGTTCAATTTGAAATCATCATAACTGTCTCAGTTAGCTGTTTCTGCTTCATTTGAATACCTATATCATGGGTCAACGGCCATTATAATTTTATTAATTATTTAAGCGCGGGGATCATCGTTAGACGTCAGAATCTGACGTTTGTAGACGTCAAATTATTACGGCTAAAGACGGTCCCTGCGCTGAAAGGGTTAAGCTACCACCACAATGATGCATCCCTGTTACTCACTTGTGATTTTTTCTTGATTTAGAGCTCACATTTGAAAAAAGTGGTTTAATTATAAAAACTGCTCGGGAGACATTTTCTGACTGACGAGAAATTTAATTGGACAATATAAAAATGGGATTAATTATTCCATTTACCGTATATAGTCTGTATGCGCGTGAAAGAATTGATGGATTAATCATCGACATTAATTAATTATCGGAGTCGGAGTCGCGAAGTCGGGACTATGTTCTACTCCTATCCAATGACTGCACACACTGTAGGCTGTTAATCCGTGAGGCATATGGTCAGTAACATAACAATAAATGTCCCTAAAGTTTCTAATACTTTTTCGTGCTATACAAGACAGATATTTGCCAGGATAATTCCTTGGTACCGTGGTTGATTTGAAGCCGGGGGTACCGGGTTCGAGCTCAGTTGTGGTTGTGGACTATGTTCCTCAGTGCACACACACACTTCTAGCAAATTGCCGCTCGCCCCCTCCCCCCCCCCCCGTCATACACCTAATAATCAGTTCTATACAGTGATCCTCACTATTCAAACACATAGGTTGAACGACATCCACAAAAAAATAGAATTAGATAGAATAGATAATTAGCATTAGAAAATTATTTGAGAAACTAATAAATTACCAATATGTCAATGTTGACATGTAAACGATCAATACAATATGCCTAATTTAAATGCTATTTGTCATGAAACCTAACAAGCTACATACATATATACTCAGTGCTATTGTTTTATACTTTACACGTGGAAAACAAAAGACTTTTTAATTTGCTGATATAGAAGCAATTATTAAGAGCAACCACACATTTCAATTAAGATTTTTTGCTGATTAGCATTATTTTGCAGATCACTGCTGTCAGGTTCAATCTTTTTTGTTGTCAAATGGAAACATGCTAATTTCAACATAGACGAAGTGACCGACGGTGGTACGTGCACGAAAGGCTATCCCAGTAAACACAGAACCTTTGTATATTATTTGCACAAAGTTGGGTGCTTTGTGTTTGCTGGTACATCGCTTAAAGGTGATCTATCACCCCTTATACGGTATGCATAATTATGTCCTCATATGGGGTGATTGGCTATCATGTGACCCTCTCAGAGGGTCAGATGATAACCAATCACCCCATATAAGGAAACACTTGTGCCCCATCTTGTGGCAACTTTGATTTATTTGTCACAAATTTATTCACACTATATAAGGGGTGATAGATCACCTTTAAACTTTATACTGCCGCACACTGGAAGCCAGTGTAATGGTTTTAGAAGAGCAACCGACTACCGCGTACACAGCATAAATATACTTATTACATAACTTCAAATATACCTGGAATCACGCTATGAGGTTTACACACATGCACGGAGAAGAATGATTAAAATTCTTGTATATTCATCAACTATTCTTCAGCTGACTTTGTGAGCGGTGGTATTACATGTAGTACCTAGTTTGGTGGAATGTTGGACCAACGTCGAAGACGGTCGCTCAACCTTAAAGTTACATTGTTTCAACGTCGTATGTTGCTGGGGCTTCACGCTCAAAATCTAGCCTAATATCAAGTAGCCTAATGAGATTTTATTTTATTCTGATGAGATTTTGGGTGTCTGTTTTGAAAAAAATCGGGGTCAATCCTATGGTGGAAGCATAAGGGCCAACCATATCAGTTGGGCCTACTGTTAGGCAAACTCAAAAGGTTTGTGTTCAATGCATGTGAGAAACGACGAGAATAAAAAAAATATCGATTCGATGCCACACGAAACAAATTTTGTGAAACTCAATGACATCGGACTCATTTGTTTTCACCGAGCTGGCTAATACAATGAAGTATGGGGGAGGGTTCTTATATAACCTTGTTTTCAGCGAGTGACGTCACTGCGTTTCACAGAATGAAGTATGGGTGAGGGTTGTTATATAACCTTGTTTTCACCGAGTGACGTCACTGCGTTTCACAGAATAGGCCTATTGGCTCTAATGAATGAATGGATAAATGAATGAATGGATAAATGAATGAATGGATAAATGAATGAATGGATAAATGAATGAATGGATAAATGAATGAATGAATGAATGAATGAATGAATGAATGAATGAATGAATGAATGAATGAATGAATGAATGAATGAATAAATAAATAAATAAATGAATGAATGAATGAATGAATAATAGAATGAATGAATGAATGAATGAATGAATAAATGAATGAATGAATGAATCAATGAATGAATAAAAGAATGAATGAATGAATGAATGAATGAATAAATAAATAAATAAATGAATGAATGAATGAATGAATGAATGAATGAATGAATGAATGAATGAATGAACGAACGAATCAATCAATCAATCAATCAATCAATCAATCAATCAATCAATCAATCAATCAATCAATCAATCAATCAATCAATCAATCAATCAATCAATCAATCAATCAATCAATCAATCAATCAATCAATCAATCAATCAATCAATCAATCAATCAATCAATCAATCAATCAATCAATCAATCAATCAATCAATCAATCAATCAATCAATCAATCAATCAATCAATCAATCAATCAATCAATCAATCAATCAATCAATCAATCAATCAATCAATCAATCAATCAATCAATCAATCAATCAATCAATCAATCAATCAATCAATCAATCAATCAATCGAATAATCAATCAATCAATTAATCAATCAATCAATTAATCAATCAATCAATCTATCATCAATGGGGTTTTAGGCCACCTCTGAACACATATAGGCTAAACTGGGCCAGGAGAACCTCTTGAGGATAAAGAAATGAATGACATGACACAGCTAACTGAGACGTTCATGATGATTTCAAATTGAAAAAACCTTCGGTCTCCATGATTTATGCAAAATTATTGTAGAGTTGTAAGGGCTAAGGACAATTATAGAGCTTAGTGCAAGACGGGTTGATACAACAGTAGCGTGTGTTTGAAGGCAATATGTTGATCAAATAAAAAGGTTCAAATAGTAAAATCAGGGCCTCAAATTAAAACATTAATTTCAACACTTCCGTTGACATTTAAACAAATAATTTTTTTCAAATATTACAATAAGGGGTTTAAATTAAAACACTGTTCGTCTAAATATACGATAATACTATTATTACAACGTGACAATATTTAAATAATTTGAATTCAAACCTATGAATAGATTTGTTTCCCAGGGCTCCACTTGCTCGACCTAGTAATAGTTCCACAGGTGTGTGTTGTTTATTAGCAATTGTTTACGGTATGTAATAGAGACAACGGGTCTGGCTGCAGAAATTTAACCCTTACAGCGCGGGGATGGACTTTAGACGTCAGAATCTGACGTCTGTAGACGTCAGATTATGACGTCTAAAGTCGATCCCCGCACTGTAAGAATAGATATATTTATAATGGTCGTAGACCCATAACATAGGTATTTAAATGAATCGGAATGACCTGAATAAGACTTCTGTGATGATTTCAAATTGAAAAAACCCTTTGGTCTCCATGATTTATATAAAAAATATTCAGCGCTTTAAGGGTTAATATCATAAGGCTTTTCCCCTGAATTAGGTATGGTGCAGCAGCATACAGACATCTGGCCCGTATTCTCTACGTTAGGATATATCGTAACTTGTGCGAGAATACGGGCCCTGCGTTGCAATATTATTATGATCTTGCTGCGATAGCTTTTACATCTTCTTACCATCATTTTTTAATTGACAAATATATTATTATTTATTATATATTTATTATATTTATTAAATTATTTTTAAATTATTATTCAAATCTCTAAACGCTATCTATTTTCCGAACACCGATCATAGACGGAAGTAATGTAACATATACTTATTTGCATGGATAAAGCGACAAGAATGTATGTATATTTTGATTATTACTTTCTATATCCGACATAATTTATTCATTTGAGTTCTTCAGTGATTCAGGATTTTAAAGAGATGATCTTAAGGCTGTTTTGATATTTTGTGGATTTAACAAACTTCTGTTTTATAATGTTAAGAGTATTTGTTTGAAATTTAAAGGTATAAAGGTATCAGTGATTTCAAATTTAAAGTTATTATTTCTATATAATTTCTAACCGCTCTTCATTACGGGTAGATCATTAGCATAGGTCCCTATAACTAAAATAAAATTATATCTAATAAAACATTCGACTGTTCCCAATGGAGAGCCATTAACTAAATAAAACAACGCCGCTGGCAATGATGAATTAAGTACAACAATAAACAGCAGTGACGTAGGTCTTAAGGTGTGAACCATTGAGTTTCAATTCTGATTTATATCATTGTTAGTGTTCCTACTGAAGATTTGAGTGTGTGAAATGGATGTCTAATCACCAAGAAGTGCAAATATTTAAGTCTAAAATAAATTAACAACATAGGTCTAAAAGAGTAATTTTACCCGTGCACTTCTGGTTAAACCAGACTCAGCTTTAAGTGGGTGAATATTAAAAGTACCTTACTTGGGGACTAGAGGGTTAATGGTGAGTCAACTCTAGCGCCACGATGTATTAAGTTTGTTAATGTATGGTGACAGTTAGAATAAAAGGCTGTCCGGCTGCCAGGATAGCAGTAAATGGTCATCGATCCGCGGATCAATGTCGTGGAGCCAGATCCGGATCGCGCCAGACGCGGCCCCAACGCCGGCTGAACGACGGGCCAACGTCAAAGACGTTGGCCCGTTGTTGAGCCGGCGTTGGGCCTGAGTCACGCGAATCGAGACGCACTCAGGGTCTGGTCCGGAGACTCGGCAAGTCCAAGGACACGGGATTGGGATGAAGTGGCCCATCCAAAATACCGCCGTGGCCGCACATACACACACAAGATAAATGAGATTTTGTGAGGAGACTGCAACGCTGGCCTGACATTACCTGAGTTCTGGATTAACATCGCCAACGTTGGCTCAGCGTTTTGCTGACAATGTTTTTATGGTTTTGATCGACAGGTAAAAGTAGAGCATATTTCACAGGGTGCTTATTTTTGGTTGCCTGTTCTATGTTGGTTTGTTTTGTCTTCCATGCTTAAGTACAACATAAGGTACAGTTTAGCTTCTAATTACTAATTACGTGAACAATCAATACGATATCAGAAGAAAAATGAATAAATAATAGCGAATGTTACATTCGAGTAGTTTCGGTTGATACCACAGTCTGGACAATGCACGATACCAACCGACTTTCCAACTTCACACTCTTCAGTTTACTCAGCTATAGTAACTATCGCCATATATATTCTGACAATCTCTTTGATTTCTGAAAATTAGGCCACAACGTATGTCATTGTTCAAAACTGCCACGACATATTTGAATGTTGATCCAAATGGTGATGAAACATAGAATTACCATTTTAGTCGACTGCAGTGCTCTCCCTGGATCGATAGTGTTTGGTAAAGTATCTAAATAAACGAACGGTGCTAAAATTGTTTTGTTGAGAGTCAAGTCTTCTTTGGTGTCGAAAAACAATAAGTAAGTCCATTCTATTAACCCTATGAGCCCTCACGATGCATTGAAGCATCATTTTACATCCCTAAAAATTGACTTAATTTCCTAAAACCTATGGGTTTTAGAACGAAAATATTCATGGAACTGTTTAAAATTAACAATATCTTTTTTTCACTTGCCACCTACTTTACGTCATTTTCATCCACTTCAAGTCGAGAATTGCGATAGCAATTCGCGGCTTGTAGTGGATGAATATAACAATGGTAAAATCAGGCTTGAAAGAGTTAAATAAATATAATAACATTGTTCGATGTTGGAGTTAAACTGCAAAAAAATTAGAACATGATGTGTGCTTTCAAATAAGTTTTTAAAATAACAAGGTGAACATACATGTAATATTCTACATTTAAAAACCAAATTACGTTTTCCATGCAGACAACAGGAGAAATATGGACTTCAGAAAGAGCCCCCCAAAAGTATCTACCTTTGAGGGTAGATATCAGCTTGCTCTCAAACATAGACGTATGTGATTGTCTGCAGGTATAATAACAAAGTTAAACCAGAACAAATACTATGAAGTCAAAGTTGACAATTCTGATGAGATGTGTGTCTACCGTGTTTACCAACGGTGTGTTATATACTTGGTGTCTTCTCCAAGCTAAATCAAATGAATGACGTACATGACAATTTCCCCAGCAAGCACGAGGCGTTGAACCGATGTTGTTGTAATGTTAGAACACTAATGTTGTTTTAATGTTGGCCCATCGTCTACGGCGTTAGCTAAGAATTAAAACAACAGATTGGTTCAATGCCTCGTGCTTAGTAGGTTAGCTCCGAATCAACACTAACCTAGCAAATACAAAATATTGAGCTAGTGTTTGTCATAGTTGGTCCAGCGTCAAAGCAATATCGAGTCAATATTTTGTGGTTGAGCAACGATTTCAATACTATATGAAAATAGCAAAACAAGTGGATGATTAATAATATAAAGTGACTATTTATTTACACGATGGCAAAGACTTAAGAGTTATCCATACATCAACCTGGAGATATAAATAATGTAGAGCAAGGTCACGAAAGCCTGCAAAATGCACACCAGTCGCTTTTCTGATTCTCGCTGCATACTTTAGAAGCACATGCGTGAGATTGGTTGCCCTGGTGACGTCGGTGCGCACGTGCACACGCTATCAGCGCACCTCACATGGCACACAACTTGAAAACGAGAGCGCCACGAAATCAGATAAGAACGAATTGTGAGGACGAAATCGAGTGATTCAAGGACAAGGGTCAGTCCGGTTAGCCCAATATCGCCCAGTTTGATTGGAGACGCATCTCACAAAGCCGGTCATTCCAGAGGAGATGTGACCACCGTAAGACCAATATTGGAACAACGTCACAGGAATTGGACCAGCATTGAAATGAAATTGAGCAGTGTCTTCCTCAGCTGGTAATAAACCTTGACCAGAGCCGCAGATGTGCGTTCACACGCCAAGGGCTAATAGAGCACCACTTACACTTGACGAGGCATGTGGAAGCGAACGCATGCGTCGTACAAGACACATAGCTGACAACTCTCTAATTCATCCCCAGCCCTGGATATGTGCACATTTGCGAGCACTGCTCAAATTTGTTTGTTTTCTCGTGATTTTAACATCCGATTATTAAATAAAAATGATCGAACAATGAGCATATAGCTACATAGAAACGTGAATGAATAAAATATGATTTAATGAAAAATCAGAGGAAGAAGAAAAAGCAAAAGAAGAAAGCAATTATGCATACCAACAAGTAATCTAGCAACCACCTGTCGTACGATAAACCGACCACAAAAAAAGAACACAACTAATAATACAAACAGCCAGCCACAATACCAACATAACAACTACCCACCTATTAATCAGGCCAAGAAGCAGCATGTTAAATAACTACTGTTGTGTTATGTGATATGTAGACTAGAACAAATCATGTAATCTTTTAAAATACGTTTGACAATACTATATTCATAAGATAAGCCACATGATGTCATCAACAACATAGACTCAATATTTTTAAATGCAACGTACATTCACCTTGGCATGGCGTCATATCTGTCAACAAACTTGTCATACCAAGCTGACATTGTGTTTGCACTTGCTAAATGTTTCATGATAACGGGCGACTTTAGCATTACTTAATCCACATTGCGTCATAATCACGACGCTACTGCCATCAACGACATAAAAAAACAAGCTTAGATAATAGCTATGTTTGTTTCTATTATATCTCCAAATTAGCAGATGTTCATACAGTAACATCTTAAGTGATAAAAACTAAATAAAAAGTACATAAATATCAGTCCGTCTGCTTGACAGAAAAATCAAACAAACTACTGGACTTTTTACAAAGTGACAATAATTAAGGATTACTTCTCCATGATTCCATCTCAGCCTTCCGCAAAACACAAATAAGTAGCATACTGCAATAACAATGGTCTGCATGTGAGACTGATGATCGCTTCTGATATATCGCGCCTAGGAGCTCGGTCCACTGAATATGCGAGCACTGTGGAAGCTTGTATTATACCGTATTGTGCTGCTGGATAAATACCGTCTTTTCTGTTTTATTCGGTCTTATGTGTGCTTCGGCTACGACACAGCCAGTGCTGAGCTGACCTGATATATACAAAACTATTGTCACTAAAAGGACTGCTTGGGATGACGCCAATTTGGGTATTGTATGATCATGATTGCACTTGTTTTCGAAAATTTCTGATTTATCAATATTTATATGAATGCTACGAAAACCCAAACATACTATTTGTACACATAAAGGATGGTTTAATTTAAGCATAGCATTGGGCCATTATATCGATGCAGCCGGCCGAGCGTTGGGAAGACAATGAGTGCTGCAGGTTACCCCCCCCCCCCGTCCCTTTAAGACCAATTATAGACTTTCATGTGGTTGGTCGGAGACGGTGGTAAAAAAGTGTTGTATAATGCACTCACTCTTGCTTACATGTCAGTATAAAACTTGTTCAGTGCTTTTAGTTCTTTTTTTTCGATTGCTGTGTATTTTTTGTTTAGATTATTAGGCTACATAATTTCAGATAAACTAACTAATTTTTCTAAATTGACATGTCAACATAAGCAGTCGCTTTAACTATAATAGTGCAATTATATATGAACGTATTCTTCCAGGATTTTGTATTTTTTCTGTGAATCTGGATCAATAAGGCATGGGTTCCGAGCTTTCACCTTCGATAAGGGCCCTGTGTAGGCTATCTCCCCTGGCGCCGACAAGGGCAGCTCTTATCAGAAAATCAATGAATGGCAAACAGAGTTTTTCCCGGGTTTGTTTTCACAGTTGTTCTGGTTGATAAGAGAAGCACACAACGGCTTTGTTGTAAATCAATATATGCATGATAGCTTTTTGCCAAATTAGGATTTCAATCGCATAATTTATACCATCCCTGTCAGATACTCTCTTCTTAATAATAATAAGTAGTTTAGTATTAGTAGATAAATTTTATTTAGATGATGATGTGATGGAAAAATGTCTTGGAAGTACTGATAAATAATGTACCGGTAAGTGTAAATTGTTCTCCTATCCATGCAAATTTGGGTATTATATTATATGTGAGCATTGGATTATATACAGAACCATTGCAATTTTTATCCTGCACAAAATCAAACCTGTCTCTTCAGGTACTCTCTGCAGTATTATTGTCACAGAGCCAAAGTGGATTCGACAAACTGATGGCTGGCACAGAAAGAAAAATCACATTGAAGTTGCCCTTCACCTATTCAAAACTTGTTGAAAATGGAAAACGGAAGACACACATTCTGATGATATTCGCAATGGACTGGGTGGATGTGATGCGAGCGTAATATCACAATGATGTGCAAAACTAGAAGGCGCTCCGAGAGACGGTTTTGCACATCGCTATAGAATAGATCGCTCAAGTCTGAATTAATTCTGAAAAAGCTGCTGCTAAATTGAGCTTTTATGCAAAGCTGCTAAATACTTAGAACAAATATAAAACAACATTACTTTTATTATCACATCAGCATGATGAAATAAGGCTAATGGGACAAAGGCTCTAGAAATTAACATTTACATTAGTCGGAATTTTCGTGAGCCAGGAGTGAATTTCCAGTTTATATGATACCCAAACTCAATGGTACCTTAATGCTGGCCTACCGTTTGCGACACTGGCTCAGCATTAAGCCAGCATGGGTTCAAATGTTTGTGTTTCCAAGGAAGACAGGTTTATACAATTTATGAAACACCCATGCCAAATGTGCTATAATATTCATGCTCTTATCATGAGTCTTACGTAACCTTAACCCTTTGACCACCGGTGCCGCACATATTCGGTTTTTCATAATTTGATTACCACATTAAGTACCACATTTTAAACATTTTAATGCTAAGAAATGACTTCAATCAGCAATATTTGAAAAGAGCTGACCTCCATTTAGTCAAATCTGAATAATTTTCACTCACTTGAAGTTGTGGATCGCGTCAGCGAGACACAACTTCAAGTGAGTGAAAATTCCGATTGAATAATTTGGCGGCTAAAGGGTTAAGTAG